>JAUESE010067261.1:5546-35944 GCA_032274725.1 Malacoctenus triangulatus
TGTGCGACACAGTAACTGTCTGTCTGCCTTTAAAATGCTTGAATTCATTAATCACAGTTTTCAGTAATCCGTTTCACAACGTGTAAAGGAGCGACACAATAGAGTCTGTTTATGTTTCGCACATGTTGTCACTTAAGTTGATTGGCAAACAGTGTGCGGTTGGAATCAACTCGCACACCTCACAGTGATATCAGCAGACAGAGGGGTGAGCGAGGCCCCAGTGTTTTCTATGGATCTACAAATATCATCCCTTCAGTCATTTTTAATCACTTCCAGTCGTGTGTCTGTAAGACATTCCGCTTTGAAACGTACTGTCACTCATCTGCAGTTTTGTGACGACGCTGTGATGCGTCCCAGTCAGGTCTCGCCCCGTCGTATAATGTCACTCATTTAGAAATAGCAGCAACATCCTTTCTTTTTATATACGAAGGTGTTATTTTGGTTCAAACGCATCGTGACATTTTACGGCTGAGCATTTAGTTGATGACAACAAATCGGGTAGTTTGCACCACAAATAGATGACATTGAAAAATGTATAAGCTATCGCTAAAAATTGCTCATTAACTGAAGATTGGAATCAATGTCAACAGACTTACGATCGCTCATCGTCTCTGACTCTCCATCTCTGCCAAAGTGAAGAATTTAACTGTTGCATTGTGCAAAAGGCTTTTATTCTACAATCACAAACAGTTTGTAGTGGGCCTCTCTACGTAGCAAGACTATATTTAGAATCTAGGCCACTATTTCCCCCAAACTGGGTCCGGACCCACAGGTGGGTCGCAGGAGAGGGCTTTTTTTTTGGAGGTCAGCAAACAATAAATAAAACAGTAATTAGCAGTGTTTAAGATCTCGAGCATCTTTAGACCACAGCCGTGCAAATTTTCACTCAAACAAAACTCACCGAAACATTTGTCAGTCCCACTGGCTCCCAGTCGAACAGTCAATTTAAAGTGTCACAGTTAATGCTCACAGACGTTCATGGTTGATCAGAGATGCAATGTGATAGATACTTAAGTACATGGCGTACCATATACTGTATATCCAGCACCTTTCCTACTGTTAACGAGAGCTAATTGCAACTGTGCTCAACCGTAAGAATGAAACAACTATGCAACCTTCCCTCGATAGCAACATTAGCAATTAAAGTGTTAAAGCAGTTCACACGGATACCCAAAAACACTGTAGTTTGGATAAAACAGAGACTATGGCTGTTTCCACCGTGTGTGAGTGCACAGCGAGTCACTTCCTGTCTGTCGCCACTGCAACAGATCCTGCGCAAATCGCTGCACCTGGAAATCACACACAGCTCTTCAATACTTTCTACCCTTTACTACCGAAAATACTCCTCATTAATTCAACAATGATTTCAACGCAATGTGACCGAGACGTGTCGGCTATTCGCCTCGGCTGAAGCAGTTACCAAGGCAAACAATGTTGCCGCCTGCGAGGCGCTCAGACAACTTACCGATGCACAACACTCTGCGACTGGTTGCCTGCATTGTCTGACATTATTACAGTCTCTGCTGTCCTGCTACCCCGGCAAACTTCGATGATAGCATGTCAACAGGCGCCCACACATGACAAACACATGTGGGTGTGTTAAATGTCAGAAGAACAAATGTTAGGCTACATCTACTCGCTCCCAATCCATCACCTTGAGTGACACCGTTTCCTGCGGTTCAAGCAAACAATGGGCTCCTAATTTTATTCTGCAAAATACAGATTGAGACTCGGTAATGTATGATAATGTAAAAATACTGTAACCATGTTGTTGTGTCACTTCATGTTCCACTTTTAATCCCAGGATTCATAGCGCCAGTGTCATGTATCTATTGTTAACACTGGAAACGAGTGGGAGCTGCATGCTGAACAAAAAAGAAAGGGCAGTTGCAAAAAACTATGTTTGAATTTTTTTTTTTCTAACCAGAATGTAATTATGGACAGAGATCAGACAAGCAAATCAGCCACTGATAACTTACGGTTGTATTGCCATCCAGATAAGGACATATTTCACATGCTTTCCCACAGAAATGCCATCAGCATGTCACTTCCGCATGATGAGATGTTTTGTGGTGATGAGCAAATGAATCTGCTGGAAATTACTTGGTTGAATTATTCGAAAACAGATGGTGTTAAGGCAGTATAAACACGCTGCTGCCCCCCTCCCCCCTCCGCTCGCTTGTCATCAGTCAAGGATGAAGGAAATTGTTAGAGCCAGAGTAAGTCACAAGTGCTGTTTGATTGGTTTCTCGCCAAGTCCTCCCAACTCACCCGCAACACACCTACACCACCCCCACCCCCCCAAACAACCCCCCTCCCATACACATACACACTCATGCACACACACACACACACACACTCACACAGCCTCTCCGCAGGCACGCCACTGAGCGGTGCTTTCACCATACAGAGCAAAGGAGGGCCAAGCGGCAACCAGGGCAGCGGGGGCACAACCTGTCAGGGATCTGTGCTGCCAAACTGCAAATAACATTTGGAGGTAGCCTTGACTGAAAGTGACTTTCAAAGTTTACCTTAGCATTGCTAACGCCCACATCCAAACGAAGCATGTACAAGGCACCTTCGCCAATGTTTTTTTTTTCATTCTGTTTGTGGTGAAGTTGCAAACTGTAAAGATTCAAGGATGCCTTGAGCTTCCTATCTCTCAGCATTGCAGCACTGTTTTTGTATAAAGATAAATAGGATGCTACTGTAAGAATGCATTTCTTACATATTTTCTCTTTTCTGCGGAATATATGAATTATATGAATCTACAGCTTTCTTAGCAGCTCAGTTCGCTAAATTATCAGCTCAGAATACCAAAACATGTCCATCCATCAAACTGTCTTCTGGATGAGATGGTGTCACAAACATTGATTTCATTTCATCCGGTGTCTGAATTGAATTATATCGTGAACAACCTCATTAGCTCCCAGATCTTTCACATAGGATCTCCAGTATCAACTGAGAAGAGGTGCAAGGAAGAGAAGCCCAGCGGTTTCTTTACAAATGATCTGAAGATGAGGGATTTCTGGCATATATGTGGAAGATGCTGTGATTTCACTCTGACCTGTGCGACGGTACAACATTAAAAAGGCGGTCAATTTAATTCTGTGACAATGAGAAATATCTGCGCTCCCAAAATCCATATAACACACGTGAAGGTATTTTAATACGATCCACTGCTGCTGCTCTCTAATACATGTCTCACATTCAAGCTGCTGAATGTAAATAAAGTAAGTATAAACAAGTCTACCAGCCCACTGGTTCAATTTGTTTCTAATATTGCTTCCTGTACTGATTGTTTGCCAACATATTTCCTGAAGCCTGAATGATTTTTTTTAAAGAGCCTAAATGATTCAACTTGTGTGTAAGACGTCCACAAACTACCAGGAAGTCATAAATCATCTCAGTCTGTTGGAGGTTTGATTGAATTTCCTGATTTCTTTCCGTCAGAGAAGTTGTGGAGGTCAATAATCCTGATATTCAAGTGACAATGTTAGTCTAATGAGCAACACAGGAACTATATGAAGGAGGAGGTCGAACATTACTCTCATTTTTTCCCCACACTTTCACATTGAAACCATCGCAGAATATGAACTTCATGAATCTATGTAAACTCGTCCTCTCGTAAATGTTATGAGAGAACAACGCAAGAGAAAAATAATAACGATGGGACGGGAGCGACCGTTCGACAACACAGAGGAGAGCAGGAGCTTTAGGTGCTGTGTAATTTTAGATTAAAATTGTCCACAATTACGTAGTGCTTCTGCGATATGTTGTGAAAATCAATACATCAACACGCCATGTAAAAACAAATATTGTTCACATAAAGTCGGGGCTGAATATATTTGCACCTCATCGCAGACCTTGCATTAAATAAGCACGAGGGAGGGTTCATGTAAACTTGATTTACCTCTCGGTGATTCTCTTTTACCGCTAATGTTCTGCTTCCGCCCTCACAGAAAAAGAGATTCGGGTGGTTTTGATGTGATTGTCCTGGTAAAACAGATGAGGTGGTGGTAGGTTTTTTTTTTTTTTTTTTAAACATCCTGTGCAAACAAAGTGTACCTGGACGCATCACCGGCAGGATTATGAATCCTGCCATGAAGGTGATGATTTCAAGTCCGTCCGTCCGTCTGTCTGTACCCAGGATTACGTGAGAAGTTCCTGACGGGTTGGGTTTTAATTTGCAGATTTGCGGCATGAACGAAGGGGTTACAGAACGAACAGGCAACCCAAGTTTGTTGTCTGAGTGTTTAGATCTCGTGCAAACCGAGTTCTGTGCAGTTCGACTTTGCCCCCCCCCCGTTGTCTTTCTTGCTCGCTCCTCTCTGCACTTTCATGTAGGACTGCAGCATTAAAAAAAGGAATATTAATTGTTCATCTCTTTCTCCATCCACAAGGTTAAATTAATCATGTTATTTATATAATTCTCTCCATTTCTATCACAGAACAAAAAAAAATAACTTCTTGAATAAGTAAACAAATGATTTGTCATGTGAATTAGTATTGCATTTTGCAAACATACCAACATTGTGAACTCATATAATTGAAAAAGCAGAAAAAATAAAACTATGAAACTATCGTTAGTGATAACAAAGAGATGACCTTCATCGTTATTCTCAATAAATTGTGAATTTGTATAAAAAGGGATTTATTAAATTGAATGAAGCCATGAACAAAACTTTATAAGAAAGTTTAAAAAATTAATGTAAGCGGTGAGATATAAATAAAACAATATAAATATTCAATAGTTATTTGAAAATTGTCTATTGAGCAATTTTTGAATGCTACTCAATTTTATGCAACTGATAACATAATTTATCAGTTGATGAAGTGATCTTTCTATCATACTTATTTTTAACAGATTTGATTATCCATTTGACATGACCGAGGTGTGTGTAGAAAGCAAAGCCAAATGGTGAAAAAAAAACTCCAATCATTTCTTTGTTCTTAAAGTTTTCATCATCTCGTCGAAGCAACACAGCACCCATCATTTTCTTAATTAGCTGTCAAAATATGGCCGAGAGGCGATCCAGAAAAGATGCTTCCCCTGACACGGGACAATAAAGAAAATGGAAAGGGTGGCTTCCAGGATCTTTCACCAGTGTTTCCCTTTATCGTCTCTTTTAAAGCCGCGGTCCTCCCAAGTGCTCGCTGTATCTATCCTAAGTGGAAATAGAGGAGGTGAAAAGGTGAGGCTTCACTGGACACACAATACATCATATATGACAGATGTCTGGTCATGTCCCAGTGCCGATAGTCTTTCTCTCAGTTATTAGGTGTTCCCGCCGCCATGTTCAACACAGAAGCAGACAAGACTTACAGCTCAATATTTCCTGCTCCTCTTCAAGGGTAATTTATCAGCAGACATAATGTAACTGAATTTTAACGTGCCGCAAGATGATAAATATATACGTTCAAACACATTATGTTGCACAACTCAACTGTTTTTGTGTCCTTCAAGGGGAGACAAAGCATTGATACAATTATACGACATTACAATTTACATTTCGACACAAAAATAAGCTGTTATATGCAGTTTTAGTAAGAAAGAACTGTTGTTTTTTTTTGTTGCTTTATGACCTAAGAATTGTCTTTATTTCTCTTAAGACGACAAGTATGTTCACAACTCACCCCAGTGATATTTTGATTGTCCATTTGAGTCAAAATCCTTTGAGTCATTGAAAAATTCAGCAAGTGAGCATTGAGGCACCTGGAGCAGCTATCAGATTACAAAGTTTAATAAAAGATGGCATGACAAACTAATACCAGTTAAAAAGTCTGTGAGAAGCAGAGTTGTGCATTTCCGTCGGCACTCTGCTGTTTTTCTGGATGCAGCGGTAAAGTGGTGAGCTCCTCGATGTGCAGGTGTTGGAATTCACATGTCTGAAGGGTCTCTCCACTCGCGGGTTCAGCCCAGTTTTTTTCCCTCCGCCTCATTTACAGCCTGATTGGAGTTTGGGCAGCAGCAGAGGCCAGCCTCTAATTCTCTCTCATAATGAATTAGTGTCATAATTAGTAACAGGTCTAACCTTCTTATTGGGCAAAGCAGGAAAATGTGTGCCTGTGCTTTTTTTTCCCCTCAACATTCACGGAGTTTATGTTGATGTGCTGGGAGTGTTTTTCGCTGAGTGCTCGTGCCTAATTTTGTGTTTCATCAGTAACTGTCACTAAAAGATGTCTGTTTTGCTTACGTGCCAGTGGATGACGCTCTCCTGCATACTCGGCTCTGAAGGTCTCTTTAAAGAGCATTTGAAAGGATCCATTTACACCGAGGTATACACTCCACACAAAAGACACCACGCCTGTTAAATATCACAGCAAGCTGAAAAACAGATTCTTCTGTGGACTAATATTGTGGCTATTGCCGAATAGTAGCTGACAGAAATGTTGCTGTGAGGGGAAAAAAGGCCAATTACCGAACGAAGCGGCAAATGCCCCACAATGAAGTTCCTTCATGGCGAAGTCTTAAGCTTTTAGCCTTGAGCTGCCACACCTCAAACCTAAGTCAAAGTACCAATGCGGAGTTTATTACTCATTAGTGCCTGAGCCATGGGAAAAGTTCTCTTGTTATCACAGTCATTAATTTGGCAAAAGGCAAATAGCTAACTAAGCTTCTGACTGACAGGGAAGCAATTTTCACTGTGTTCCCAATTAGCATTCAGCTGTAAAACAAATACTGCAAGTCGTGTTTTGTGATCTCATACTGCAAGAAGTTCCTGATTGTGAAAACGAACATAATCTTTGTCTCGGTGCCATTTAATGTAATATTAAGCCCCGTTTCTACACAACATCTCAAAGTGTGACTCATGCCACCGTATATCGCTGGGGAAGTTTGAGTGTGAGCCGCTCCCTATGCTGGCACTCAATACTCATTACACAATAAAAAACATAAAATATCTTTAAATGCCCAGAACATAATTGAGAGGGACCACAGCTCAAATTAAAAGATGTGAATATGAAGGTCAGAACCATTACAGCCTTGTAAAACCCTCTGCAGATAATATGCCATTAAAACATTATTGTAGTGTAAGTAAAACACACACAGCCTGGTTCAGGGTTTGTACTCTTCCCTCTCTTTTTATGTGAGACGGGTGCAAATTAAATTCTGGCATATATTTTAAACAGGTAAGCAGGAGTTTGCATTTTCTGCAGGAAGTAAAATGAGAGGAGCAAATCTGGGTAGAGGCTTTTTACGACCAGTGTGGTACAAAAAAAAAAAACAGGCATATAGATGTAAAAACACACACGACCGCTTTTGCTCGTGTCCATGAGCCCTCGTCCCTGAGACTTCCCCTCACTTCAGTCATGGACCACAATGCATCTGGTGATGCAACCCATAAACTGACTGAAGCAAGCTTGTGCCTTACAGTTTGTGCTGCGTGTGTTGAGGAGCTGTACAGTTTCCCCTCAGCACCTTGTTTTCAATTTAAAACCCTCTGAATTTATTATCGGAGTGACTCACTGAATCCAAACCTCTGTTAGGTTTAGTTGTCAAAGAAAGTCAACACACACATCAAATTCAAGAACTGTTATTTGAAAAGACAGGCCTAACAAGAAAAGGAGACACATTACTCATTTGCTTTGTGTTTAAATTAGCTTCAAACAGGTTGGAATTTTATAAAGATTTAACTAAATCTGATGGCTTATCTGGGTGGCTTTGCATATTTCATTTGGTTCTATGAGAAGCAACCTCATTGATTGATGACCCTGGTGAAGGTAAGGGCAACATGGAACACCCCTCCCTCCCCCCAACGCCCCGGATCCCCCGCTGGTGTTTGAGCAAAGTGGTTGACGGCTGATGCAAATGCAGAAGCGTCTCCCTGACTGGGATGACAGATGAGGCAACGACAGGGGGAAAAGGTTACGAAAGCCAAGAGGAACATTTGACAACGATATTTGAAGAGCAGGGAATAAAGTTTGGTTTTCGCTCCCTAATTAAGCAGGAAACAGTTCACAAAGACAAAAAGCAGAGAGGTCACCACTGGATGTCCAGTCGTTTTGATGGGAGGGTGCAAGTAATGAGGAGGATTATTCAGATTAGCTTGTTTGCACTGGCTGATAGTTTTGCCAAACGTCTCCCACTGACACCAGGATGTACACTTCATTTCCGTTTTTTGTTACATTGAGTTCACAGTGAAAGAACTCATGAAGGCCGGTCTGTTGACAAACTCAATAGAAACTGTTTCTGTTCAACTGAAAATAGCATTTTCTTTTAGGTTGATGTTCAGTGATGTGAAATGGTATTGTTGCATGCCAACAGCTCGCAATCCTTTTTTTGTTGTTGACCCCATTAATATCAACAAAAGTAGAATGAATACTAAAACCACTGTGTTATAATGCAAAGTAATTCAATAGGACGAGCGCCGCATACGGCTGCTCTCTGCAAGGGCTTTGACACATTATCAAAACAGGATTTATTGTAGAACAGTTACAACAGATTATAGACAGTCGATGAATAAAATTGCCTGCGACGTTCAAATAAGCAAAGCGAAGACAAGATATGCAGCAAGATTCAAAACATCTTTTGTACTTTTTCGATTTATTGATGCCCACCATAACGGCGATCTGTGTGTTGGCACCTTGACCACTGACACGCAGCAGAAAGTGCAGGTAATTGCATACATGCAATATCCATTGCTGGCTTTCATGGAAACAGTCAATATCTGTTCATTGGACACATGTGAAACATGTCTGAATGAAATGTTTTCCAAAGATTGGTATAAATAAAATAAAAGCGGCGAGTGTTTCCGTCATTGTAGAGTGACGGGGGGTCGACGCAGGAGGTGTGAGGGGTGACAGCTGATGTTTCCTGTGTGTGTTTGTGTCAATGACGTTTACAATACTCAAGTAACAATATCGAACCCACATGCAAAGGCAATGGCGCCCTCCAAACGCAGCAGGGTTTTCACGTTGTAATCGAGCATCCACTCCAGCAGAGCTTCATGTGCCAACAACAACCACCAACCAGTGGAAAGACATTTGACACAGAAACTTAGTCTCCAAATCTGAGGAGAGTTTAGCAAAAAGGAAGATGCACAACTTGATGAGGAATGACACGATTCTGCACAGAAAAACACATTAGATATTTAAGAATCACCAAGTTAGTGGAGCTTGCCGTGCTTTTCTTTATTATTTATCGGTGGACTGTTGTAATACTCGGCAGTGACAGCCCCATATGACGGGATTTAACAGCATATGTGTGGATATTGCGCTTTATGTGGATAAGTGGGATCAAAGGACACATCGCAGACTTTAGGATGCGGCTCTTTACTCACAGGAACAATTTGTCGTAATCTCAGAAATCTATGCAAATGTCTGTAATGATGGTATAAAGCTTGTGGCACGCAATAATCCATATAATAGTGTCAAGCTGCACAGATGACTAGTTTGTGATCGTTACTGGCCAGACTTCATCGGAGTCTTTAATTGGCTTCTCTCGACCCACGCTGCATGACACTGCGAGTGCATATCTGCAGTGATGTAATTAATATCGCTATCGCAGGACTCTCTCAGAACAAATTTGCCTTTGTTATCGCATTATAATTTGGGAAAGTGTGAAAGACTGCCAATTGTGGAAAGCAGCGTTCAAGAAGCAGCAGCACCTCAGGTCTCGTCGCTCTGCTGTCTGGCATGAAGAACGTGCTTTTATTTCAGACGCAGATTAACGTTAACACAGTCCAATATGTGTGATTAGTCCATTAGTATTTATATCTGGTTTTGTTTAGATTGGCTACGGAATTGGTTCACTTCAGCTTGACCTCTTCCCCTTTCCTGCTGCTGAGCTTCACTCCATAAATTCGTTGTTCTTGTCACCGCTCTTATCTCTTAACTCCTGCATGGTATCTGGCAAAGCTCACACGGCACTTCTGCGATAAAGAAGACACAACCAAACGCGGAGTCGGACTCGGCCACAGAAAATAACTCCACCTACGGCTGCGAGTGAAGTTTGGCTTCCAGACAGAGATTGAGCCAGTCGGTCTCTCTGGCTCATCCATGTGAGTTGTGGAGCGGTGCTCTCGATCAACTGGTCAGCGTGACTCTGAACCCTCCAACTCACCTCTGGTCAAGTCTTTTGGTTTGAGACCCAAATAAATGGACAGTGGTTCCCTGATAGAGGACAGGTTGGGCCTCAGCAGGGTGGCTGGGCTCAGCCTGCATAATAAGGTGAGGACTTTAACGAGTCAGGAGGGCCCCTGGATCGAACGGCTACTCCTCCACAGCAGCAGGAGCCAGAATTAGAAGTGGCTCAAGGGCCTGGTCTGATTCCCCTGGACGCCTCCCTTTGGACGTGCTCCAGACACAGTTTACACTGGGCTTCCACACTGAGAGCTGCAGGCAGAAAAGATACCTGCTTGCTCTGCTTGCAGTGTTGCTGCTGTGCCTTGAATAAGTAGCTGATTGATCCAACGTCCGGAAAAATCAGACGGTTCGATACGTTTTCTTCCCCCACCTCAATTCTACAGTGAGACTGTGCTCCTACAATGCTTCTATACAACTTGCTGATGAAATGAGCGGCCCAAATTGGCCATCTGCTCTGTCTGATTGTTTACTTGTGTGTCAACTTGTCCTCCCACTGACTATTAATTAATGACATATAGCAGCATTATTGTAATGCAACTATACTGCTCCACGTCATCAGTTCTGAATTCACAAACGAGAATCAACATTGTGTAACTTTATTTGCTCCTTTTATAGAAATGCAGCCGGAGCTCTGAAAGTTTCTGACTTTAAAAAACGACAATATCAGTCTTAAACCTCGCAAAACTCAAATACACAATGACTGAGCGGCACTGTTGAAAATGTGTCACTACAGATAAATATTTACAAATCAAAAGTCCAAACACAAATAAAGGGTAGGCACACAGCTCCATTATAATACTATCAATTTCAAACTTCTTGGAATTGAAAAAAACCCCACATCTGTCCTTTTTAATCAAATTATTTACTTATTTCCCGCTACTCGCAGCTTACCATCCAGATAAAGAGATCATGGTGAGCCCGCGGTTATACAGTTGCTACTTATTACTTGAGATAATGGTTTGCCAGGAAGGAAACTTTGCCAAGGCCTGCGCCGGAGAACAAGGCAGCCCTTCAGACCCGGATCCACTGTGGATAATATCACACCAACATCTAGATGATGAAACCAGCTGTGATAACAGATGTTCATCTGGAATCCTGTTTCTCATGCAGCGTGGTTCAGTATAGAGATACCAGAGGGAATCTGTATGGGAGGATAATTGCTGTATCCTCCTGGCCAGCTCATCCAAGACTGTGTTGTCATTAACACTTTAATCAATTCAACTGCCTTGATTATTTATTAATTGCCTATTAGTAATTTAGTAAGTGTCCCCAATTACAATGAAATGTAGCCAATACATGAACTCTTTAATTATTTCTAATGGGGGACAATATCGCCATTGTTTCTTCCACTTTTTTGTTAATGAAAGCATGAATGGTCTAACCTGCTTATAGAGGAAAATCTGTTGGGAAAAATTTAACATGAAGGGAATAGAATGATGCAATGATGTTTGTTTCCGGACTCTTTTAAAGCGTTGTTGCTGCCATAGGAACCCATGTGTAGGAAAAGCCACCTGTATAGATCTGAGATGATCTGAACCGATTTTGAAAGGGTCTGTTAGCTAATAAGTAAAAGCAGAGTAAAAAACTAAAATCAACCACTGTAATCTAGAATTATACAATTTCATTTGAGGCAGATTTGGACCAAGTTTTACTCACAGTTTGCTACCTAAAAGTCTGAGACCTCATTAGAAAAAAAAAGGAAGCATTGGCTTAGTTTCTTTCTTGTCTCTCTGCTAATTGTTACTCTCTTTATCTGTGTGTAACAGTGCTCTTGTGAAACTTCTCCAAAGACCCGACCATCAGCTCCATGCAGATTCAAAATGCCTTAAGCGCTCAGAACTTTATATTTCTCATCTCCATCATAAATGCCACCTTCGTATTTCAATATCAATAGCAGAATACATCGAACCTGACTGGCTGCTGGATGTCAGTCTCATTTTTTTCCCAGGTGAAGGTATTTGTGTGGTATTAGATACAATTTGGATTCAATTTTTTCAAGGTCTTAAGTTTAAGAACATTAACTTCAAGGAAAAAAAGAAAACAATTAGTTGACATATTTTTGCTTCAAGTCTGCAACAAAAAATGTTTCTAATCTTTTTTTTTTTCTTTTTTGCAAATCACACCGCAAGCTAGTTTGTGGCACGCTGTCAATTATGCTGAGTGAAATTTGCCAAAATTCCTCCTGAAAACAAAGATTTAATTGGCATCCAAAGATGGAAGGTAAACTGGTTCATAGTCACGATTATACTGTATGATTGAGAGCTGTCCGGGTAAAAACAAACACTTGTAATTGTTGTAGCAATAATCTGCATTTCCATTGGTGTTGATCTGGAGATTAGAAGAAATTAAAATAGCTCCATCTGGGCTAACAGGGTTCGGCCTATTGTTTAAATGTGGCAGACAAAAAAAAGTGCATCCAGACAGGCATCTACAAACACAAGCGGGCTGAACAGAGGCTATTCCCAAGGTGTGTTGTTTACTCGAGGTTGAGCTGCAGCAGCTGAGCTTTGTTCATAAAAATTACTCAAAATAACCAATTATCCATCTTTGGCAGTGTATAGAACCATTCCCAAACCCCAGAGGAGGCCTGCAGTCCTGACACTGACAGAAAAAAACTCATGTCACACCGTCTAAATATAGAATTTTATTTTATCCTTCTTTGTTTCTCCTACTTTTAGTGTTCGGATTTGGTCTATTTGTCACTATGTCTGTCTGCGTCAACATTCGTCAGTCCTTTTTACACCTGTCTAATCAGAGGCAATCCAGTGCTATACGACTCCTGATTCGTCAGCTGGAAGATGTGAAGCATTAAAACAAATGCACTAAAGAAGTAAACACATCTTGTATTTTCTACAACAATTGAATGATTAGAATAAACAAAAAACTTTGGAGGTGCAGGATTCAGAGGTACATAGATGAAAAAAAGCATGCTTGAATGAACCCGGGGATTTGATGACCACCAGCGCTTTATTTCATGTTTTCTATCACGATATGTGAGTAACGGAGGCAGTAATTCACGGAGTACAGCTGAAGGATAGCCGGGGCCCTCGCATGGGGGTGGATCAAACACTGATCAAGATATGTGCAGGTGCAGCAGCGTTTGTGTCTGCTTCTAAGGGGGAGTGTGTGTGAAAGAATGGGAAAGCATCTGTTTACAAATGTGTCGGCCATCTGCAAGTTCCAGTCTTAACTCTTTAAGTGAGGGAGGAAAACATGGGCAGACTCATACCTTTGAAGAGATGTTTATTAGGAATATATTCCGGAGCAATAAGAGAGGGGGGGTCCAAGAGGGGATTCAGTGATATGGCTGATATGTGGATGGATTATTAACACGATAGCTGCGTTGTTGCTGAACTTCCTTGCTAAAAACGTTACCTTTTTCTCACTTATATCATTGCCGAGATTCTTCATGAGACGGGAGGTTACGCTTCGACACATCAACATATTTTCCCTGTGATTTATGCAGGCGAGCACGACAGCCTGGAAGGTATTTCAAATATCAGTGGGGACATTTTTTTTTTTTTTCCCCTCAAAGTTATGAAGAATCGTTGAGAATGAAACATTTCGGTCATATCCAAGAATCCAAGCGAGAATAGCATGAAATCACAAACTTCCCTCCTAATGCTCCCAGGTGATTCGCTCGGTGGCACCACTTTCCTCAGTCCACATATCAAGCAAATGTGATGGATGGCCCTGGAGAAGGCGGTGGGGGAATTAAAAGAAACAGAGACACACAGCATGTCGAAATTAAGATGAAAATTGGGATGAAAAGCAGAAACGGGCTGGGTGGATTGGACAGAGCGGTGCAAGAATTCCACTGGGCAACCATCTAATTAATTCTGCTCGCCTAAGGCAGTGCATTGCCACTGGCCTTGTAGCATACAGAGTTCCTGCAAGGCCTCCAACAGCATGATTGACCGCTGTGGCCAAGTAACCGATGATAGCTATCATAAGCATTGCGCTTGCATTTAATTACCCTGGGGTTTACAATGCATGATAAATATCCACATGCAAAAAGATCGATAATTGGCATTCACAGTTTGGTATATTAACTAGCAGACCACCTTGAGAGCGTTTAGGTTCACTATTGGTGTGGAGACAGAGCACAGGGCCGCGCTGCGTTTCCAGGACATTCAAACACATCGACTCCACCACCAACCAATCTTGCTTCTCACCTGCATCTCGGAGCCGAGTTGTGTCCTGTGTTTCTACTGTTCATTTTTAAGGCGTGACAAACCACAGCATAAACTCCCATTGAGGATTTGATGGATGCAAAATGTCACCGAAAATGACCGTTTTGCAGAGAGTAGTCATTTTGTTCGGCGAGATGGAGAGTGATCCTTTTATTACGGTACGGGAAAGGGGGGGTGTTGGGGGGGACACGACTGCAGCTAACTTCCTTTGTGCAGCTCTTTAATTGGCCAGCAAGGGAAATCAAGGAAAATGGTGTCACAGTGAAATTGTGCTATCCCAAAGAGCGAATGGTAAAGGCAACTTGTCAGGGGCCGGCATTAGCAACATGCTTAAAATGCTCCTGGATTTTTTTCTTGCTTTCTTTATCTCACCGAAGACGACGTAGCTTCATCGATGGCAGCAAGACAGAGGGTGAAAGGATACCACGCGTAACTACACCTAACGTCTAATTATCACAGGCTAAGCAGGGAGGATAATGATATAATGAACGTAGTGGTATGATGGGTGGTGCAGAGATGTTCCTCCTGTCACTGGTCTCCCCTCCCTTTCCAGCCGATACCAGAATTAGAGAGTCGGAGTGGAAATAAACTGGGACAATCATGTGATCATAAACACAATCAGAGAGGCCAGCCTGAGTGTCACGAACCGTTAGTGTGAATCTCCAACGTGAGGTAGATGTCAAAGTAAGTTGCATTAATTATCGGAATGATGCAAGTTCACCCGCAGTCACTCCCGACTGTTCCTCTCATATGATATGGCCTCATTAATTCAGATTACATTCACACCTCTCAGTTGTTTTCACACATTTTATTTTTCTTTCTGTTCTGACGGTTACACGATTGGACAAAGAAACTCCAAAGAGCTGCAAGTGGATGAGAGCAGACGCAGAGCAAGGTTTCTTTTACTGTATTACAAGAGGTGTTGATTATTTTTCTGCAGTCAATAGTCGAATCATTTTCTTACAGAGAGAAAAGGGGAACAACATGAAATCATTCGCTTTGTTTTTATCTGTAGGATTTGTTGTTTGTTTTTTTCCTCCCTCTTTTTTAACAACACATTGTAGCTTTTTCGACACACAGCCACTTTGCCTGTAATGATTTCTTGCTGCGTATCAGTGGATAAAAATGCCGCAGTGCCATTGATGACTCAAATTGCCACTCGTATCAATACAATGGTTAATGGCTGTCACGAAAACCAGTTAAAATACAAATAATTACCCAAGGTTTCTCGCTCACACTCGAACAGAGTAGTTCACAGATTTCAGTGGCCACACCGTGTGATCCGTGTCGATGTTTTTCTACCCACGTTTGCTGGCTGCCGCCTGCCAATCATCGCTCAAAAGTCATAAACTCAAATACTAAATATCTCCATCTTTTTCCTCTCGCCTCCTATTGCACAACATCTTCCAATATTTCTGTAATCTCCTAAAAAGGAGCGCTCGACGAGCAGGCAGCCGCCGCATGACACGCTATCAATTAACAAGTGTCGACAAAGGAGGCGCGAGGCAAACTAATAATGTCCTGAGAACAAATGTAAAATCACCGTAGCAAATTCCAAAAATAATTCCTTCCTATGCTTCAGTGGCAGCATAGGACTAATTCAAAGTCATACTTTCACTTCTGTCTCCATCAATCGAACTGTCTGCCATCTGGGTAACAGAAGATTTTTTCCTCCCACAGTGATTGCAGCATACTTGATCAGAGCTGATAGCGAGGACACTCTGATCCACCGGGATCCACTGAAGGTACTGAAAAATGTTGACAGACAGAGTCGAGGCACGTGAAAAAAAAAAAAAACACAAGGCCTGACACAAATACATCGAGCTTCCTGGATTCGTCTGAAAATTGTGCCTCGGGCCACAGACTCAACGACGGGCAGCAAATCGCACTTCACCATTAACTTCTAATTTAGCGAAACTCAAATGTTTTTGAGAACTTTTTTTTTTCCGTTTCTTGTGTAACATCATCCTAATAAAATGTTGAAATTACAGGAGGAAAAGTCACACATACAGACACAGATTTTTAACGAACTGTTTTAACGGCACATCCCATTGGTACACCACATTTACAGCGAGTCGGAGGATCGGTGGCCTGCTGTTCCCCTTATTCGGGGTAATTAAAGTAGAGGTGGGAGCCGCAGTAGATGCAGGGAGTTGTGGACAATCTGATTGTCCAGTCGTCTCTCAGTGTGAAGTGTTGATGATTCCTCTGGATACAGCTGGGGGATGGAATTGGTGCAAGAAACACTAATCAGCTCGGGCCATACTCCCTAACTTTACTCTCATTAAAGTTGGCAAGTGACATTTAACTACTACACCAGGGACCTCGCAATGCAAATAAATGGCAACTTCAGTGTTAGAATTATAATGGCCTTTTTATTCTACTTTTAATGACCCAATCTAGTTTTCAAAGTCACCTCCCCATGAATAGGTAGCTTCTGTGCTCCTACAAGCCGCCTTCTTATTGGCTAATAGGGAGCAAACGATGTCAACTTAACTGGGGAAGGATTCTCAGCAGTGAGGCGAAGGGGAGGCTAAGAGCTCAATCACTTTGTTTAACTCCTCTACTTTACCCATTTCCAAGCTGGCTTTATGCGGGCCCATTTGGATATTTTCATGCTACATTTCATACAGGGGTCTCTCTAATCCTCAGGCCCACCTAATGAGGAGGTAATGAAAAGTTAATCCACATAGCTCAACTCCACCTAGCCTTTAGCTAATGCTGCTTTTAACTCTAGCTCTCATTAACTTTTAAAACAGGAGCCATTAACAACAGGTTGGTCGACTACCCCATCGGCTGGCCTCCCAAGCGCTCCGCTATCCAACCACTCACTGTGTCTGAACTTTAAAGCGCGATTAGGTAAGAGGGAGAAATTCTAGGAACACACTGACCTCCTAATTAGGATACAGGCTGGATTTTCTGGAGCTCAGCTGTCACTGTATTGATTCCTCCACAGGACTCTTGTGCTCAGGATGGTCAACCTGGACTCTTAAACCCCGACAGTGATGTATAACTTTCCCGTTTTTTTTCCACTGAGTCTGCTGAACATAAGTCAAGCTTTGTAGTCGGGTATTTGTTTGCGCACACGGAAACTGGTGGGTTTTCGCGCCTGTCGGTGTAAGTCAAATTGATCAGAGTTCAGTATATAGATTTGTTGTATGCAGTCCATTTTCATTATGGAAATGATGAATAATTGAAAGGGATGATTAAAAATGAATCACAGCGAGCACACATCATAAGCTTCACGGGAGGTTGGGAGATATAAAATAGACAGTACCACCCCTCCTCCACCCCCACTTTCCCCAGGAGTTCAGTGTTGTTTCTAATAAGGACCGCTACTGTTGTCTCCGTGCCTACATATGACAACACCGGGTCATAAAGCATGTCTAACTGAACCAACGATAAATAGTGATTTGATTACAAACGGTTAATGCAAGGGCAAACAAGTGCGTAAATTTTGCATTCCTGGGGCTTTCTTGACAGCTCTCAACTGATTACCAATTCATCATTTTTGTGCTGTGGTGACAGATAGTTCTACAGCACTGTTGCTCAGGAGAATGAGAATGAGGTTAATGAATGTGGATCAGGCTAATTCCTGTGTCCTTGCCAGACCGCAGGCCTATAAAATACTCATATACAAAGACCTGCGCGTGGAGGAGATGGTATGTAGCAAAATGGAAATGTTCATAGTCCTCCCGGGACATCAGGCGAGAGTGAGCGCATACTCTGTTGTCTTCCTCCGCAGTAATTGAGTTAATGCTTCACGGCTGTTGGAACAGTTGAGAGGTGTCAGTCCCACAAATTTTAAGTCCAAGCGTGTTGCATTAGTGTTTATTAAATGTTATTAATGCAGCACAAAATGCAAGTGAATAGACCACCATTTAAATACATAAAGAGAGAGAGAACACAACAGAATCCATTTATACACTCGAAAAGTGAGAGACATTAAATCGCACATTATGTAAGATGTTTGGAGAATGGGCAGGAGTTACAAAAGAACTCGTGTTGGTAGGCTGTACTCTTTCACATTCACATGCAGAGGAAGATAGATAACCTCTGGATACATGCTATAGTTCAGTATACACCAATAGTTGTAGCTTTAGGCAAACCAGAACATAGGTTTTAATAGCATGCCTGCCTTTAACACTAAGCGAGCGCATAAATTTATGTAAAAAGGTATGTAATAAAGCATACGCATCAAAGTGATCAGAAGAGCTTCGAGGGTCCACAGGCTGTTGTGCCCCCGTTGTAAATTTTAATCTGACTGTTAACACTTTTACAAGGTTGTTACAGATGCTCTCTTGATTGGACTCCGCTGCCGCCTGGCCTCTGGAATCCACCTCCAGCCTCAATCTTTTTTCTTTTTTTTTTTTTGTTTCACCGCAATCTAACAGGTGAGGCCAATAAGGAAGTACAATCTGAAATTTAAAATGTGACATTTCAAACATAACATCATAGAGCATTAAAATGTTCTATCTCCAGGCTGTTATGGGAGAAAAAAAAAAGATCACTTACTGAAACAATGAAGTTCAGCTGGCTCCCAAAGAATCGCCGTCTCTTCTCCTCAAGATTCCACACTGACAGTCCTTCCACTACTTATTGCAGCGCAGACGCTCGGCTGCTAGAGGAGAGATAGTATTTGATGCATTCCCTCATGATTTAAGACAGATACAGTGACTAATTTATGGGATGGCTTTGTAATTGCATGAGCATACAAGGCATACAGAATCCACCGGTGAGTAACAGTCAGTGTGCACTGACACGCTGCCGGTGTTAGACAATCAATTTTACATAGTTACAAATCAATTTATGGATCTTTTACCTTGGTGTGTGTGTGTGTGTGTGTGTGTGTGTGTGTGTGTGTGTGTGTGTGTGTGTGTGTGTGTGTGTGTGCGCTGCTGATGACTCCAGTGCCTGGAGGATTATTTGAATCGCAGCTTTTCAACCTTTTTCTAATGACAGCAAAATAAAACTCTGACACTTTTGTATTTTAAACAGTGTGTTTTATTTCAATTTGCTGGGCTCGACAGTTGCTTTTTATTTTAAGTTAGATATTTAGAGTGAATTAATCATGGTCATTAATTAATTTTTGCTCCCGTTAATCATCCTGAATTCAGTCAGTGCTTATCTCTTATTTTTTGACACGATCAAACTGCTACAAATCAAGTTGTTTTACATTTCACCTAATTCGTTTAAGTAATCATTGAACAAATAACAATTAGAAGTGCTGTGCACTCGTGCTATGTTAAATAGCAGAATCCTTTTTCTTTTTTTGCAATCTATGTAATTATGCAATAAAACTGCAGATTTTCATCACTCTTCCCACAAACTGAATAAAGGACCAACCCTCGAATGTGACGATATTCATATGATGGATTTCAAGTATATCCTAATGCAGCAAGGTTTGTTTGAGAGCTGATTAATGAATAGACTTCATTTCATTTGCATTTTTTCTACTTCAGTGACGGCCGACTGTGTTCATACTTTAGAATGTACTGAAGCAGAAAAAAAGAGAAACATTTACACTGTGAACATCAGACGGAAAATTCAGGACAAAACACCATTTCCAACTTTGCTGTCTGTGCCGTGTTTCAGACTTTAATGGGAGCGCAGCACAGTTCCTTTGGAGCAGGCATGGGCGACTATCATCATTGTTAGGACCAATAAAATCCTCATCCACACTATGAGAGGGCCAAACTGTGGCCCAACATTTCCTCTGAAACGATGTGTCAGAGTTATTGCGTTAATCTTGAGGAAAACATGAAACGCCTTTTTCGTCTAAGAGTGTGTTTAGTGTATCTACAATTCATATCAGGATCAAAAGTGGATCAAACGTGAACCTTCCATAAACTGTGGGATCAAAATTGTATAGATTCTGTACAATTATCTCATGTTCTACAGTGAATAGGGATCAAAGCCACATGTGGCCCTGCCAGCCACTGCATGTCCACTCTGTGCATCAGTGTTTAGATTGCAGCACTCATCCTTCTTACCATCGGTTGTTTTAACTGATAACTGCCTGCCACAGGTCTGAATACACAAACATTCGAACATGCGGAGTTTGACCCCTGCGACTGTAGGATTCAACCGTCTGAACCACATCCACCAAAAAAAATGCAAGTGTACGCACATCCAACCTTGATGGTGGGGAAAGATGGCTAGACCGCAGTCCAAAGTATGATAGCTGCTTGCATGTGAACTGAATCTCAACCAAGCCATTAAGCAGACATACAGACAAGGTGTTGGCAGGATCGCCTCAAGAAAAGATAGACAGCAGACCATCAGAGACCCTAACCGCTGATATCACCCCTCAAGCGGTGTCTCTGTAGCTGCCTTGGAGGAAGGGAACACGTGCATGTCGGTACCATGTTCGCTGTGTTGCAGGACAAAAACATTTGCTTCGTATACGAGCATTGGGGAAAAACTCCAGACTGTTTTGTGGCAAAATATTATAAAAAGCTAGAGGTCATGAACACTTTCCAACCAGCCGTCAGTGCAATGACCAGAGTGCTGCTGAGTAAACAAGCCTTATTAGAGAGGCATGATCTCTATGGTTAGTGTGGAGGCCGAGGGGAAGAAATTACCAAAGGGCTAATAGAGCCGAGTTTGCCTCACACTCCATGATTAATTAATTATCATTTTCTGCTTGATGGCTCTCCGAGGGCCATGGTGCTTTGCTGCTGATGCACTGTCAGCATTTGAGGCTTATTACTGTGCCAACCCATGTAAACCATATAGTACACAGTCCCAGTTACTTCAAATTACAGAGTCATAATTTCATACAGAAAATGTAATTGGCACATTCATTACACTCTAAATTAGAACAATTCAGAGAACATATGCAATTACAGCAACTGTGGACATGTTATAGTGAGCTTCTCATTTAACAAGAGTAGTTACGTGCTTGAATTTCAATTTGATTGTTACAGAGTCTTTTTACATATATGGACTTCATCCTTTATTGTTCATGTCTTGACAGTGTCCCTCCAAAGGCAGGCCTTAAGAGTATTCCCATAACTGCGTTGAGTAGAGCAATTAATTTAGTGAAAAATAATTCAGAGTCAGAACAGATAAAACATCGACTGGGATTTAACTTTCTAAACTGTAATTAGAGAAAGTAAAAAAACAGAAAAGGTGATTATAATGTTTGGTGCTTTGACTTTTTGGCTGGGTTAGTATTGGACAGCAGTTGGAGCCCGTCTGCAAAACAGTTCACATTTTGTAATTTTTTTATGGACAGATGTGGACATGTTGACAGTTCTTGCATCATAATCGTCATAAATCTCTTGATATTCCCTGAAGTGAATACCAGCCGTTGGACGTAGGAGTCAGGCTAAATCAAAGCTGTTTATAGTTTTATGCGGTGTTTGTCTGCACATGTTTCATTTTTACAGAGCAATGAAAAGAAGCTCTATCTGTGCCTTTGGCAACTCAGAGACCAGATAAAATACTGGAAAACTTTCTTGTGCCCAGATTGAAAGATGTGCATGCACATTCGTTGGCAAGCCCCCATAAGGGGCCCTTTGGCACATAAAGGCTATTCTTTTAACAACCTAATTTGGGTCATTTCAATGGACCAGTCATCTAAACAAGCTAACAGGCCCACTGAGGTCTGGACAGAACAGCTCCACTGTTTCAAAAAGAATGTAAACCTTCCCCAAACTAAAAATCAAAAGCTTCTCCTCATAATTTACTGCTTGTACAGTGCTTTATGGTGCAGTGTGCTTTGGATAACCCACTGATTTCATGAAGCCCTCTGTGGAAAATATAGAAATATAAATGTCACTCACAATACTTTGGAGCAATCAGTATGTTGGTCACAAAGGTAAGTCACAAGTTCTTCCCACCTAAACAAATGTCAAAGTAGTCACTTATTTTAATGAAAAAAAAAGGAATGCATACGCAACAATAGTACTCATCTGGTTTGGCGCCCCTATTCACTCAACAAAATTTAGATGAACAAATTATGAAGCAACTTGATGAAATGTAGTCTCAAAACTGAGTGCATGTAATCTTTATTCTCAGCTCTGAAACCTTTGGGAGGGCCGATCTGCGAAAGCTATAATTCACGAATAAAAAGTGGGCTCTTTAAATATCAACATTCATTAGCTATAGCTGCAAAATGAATAGTTTTAGTTGTTGCATGAGTCCTACTTTGACTTTAGAGGTGACTCACAGGTTTTGCCAATTTTAAAGAAATCCATTAAACCTAATGGATTCTCAAACATCAATATTTGGCCCTTGGTTTCTTCCCCCCCAATGATTTTGGGAGTATTCTTAACATGCTTCCGGAAATTTGCTTTGTACAATACAATCTGAGGGCCTGGCGCTGTTGCCAGTCATCTTGTAAAGATCTTGTAAAGAGCAACTGTCTTGTCCAGAGTGTGACCTGCTCCTGTCCAATGATAGCTGGGATTAGCTCTACATGGTGGTATCTTACTGCAGAAAATAAAAGCAGCTGGTGAGGTTACTCTCACTCACGGGTGGATGAGATTAAAAAAAAAAAAAATACATAATGAGTGCAAGATAATCACCTGCTGACATAGGCAAAGAGTGAGTGGGTGAAAATGTAGTTGGGCTGTATTAACGCCAATCTCACAGGATATGAACCACATGAAGAAGTAGGCATTTTGCACTGCTGGAGGACTACTGAAGCAGCATGGGTTCCTGTGCCAGATGAGTCTTACCTTGCGTTATGCTTACATAATTGGCAATCTCTCAGCATTAGGACTCTTGGTGATAAAACAGCTCCAATGTGTTACTAATTGCCCAAGTAGAACAATTCAAATCTGCTCAAAACTAGTTTGAGAAATGCAGCACAACTTTCTGAACAAAGGCCTGCTACCCTGTGTTGTTTCGAGTGTGTCAAGGCTTGACAGAGGGATAGAAAAGTGCATAAATGACTCTCCATTAAAGTACAAAATTACCATGACTGTATTCTGAGTAACACTGCAGACTGTTTAGACAACAGCGACATAAGTAAAAAACAGTAACTGTGAATCACAGAGACACCGGAGGTGAACCACATTACAGATTCCAAGTTTCTGAGGCTAAAAAATTCAGGCCCTTCATATTTCACAGTGAAGCCGCTGCACAGATAAGTAATTATTGACTGGCTGGAAGTTGTACTCTGCATAAAACTAATGCGGTGTCAATTAGCCATTAATACAAATGCCTTGCCCTTTTCTGCAAATGTCTGATTTGACTCAGCAGTTAATATGCAGGCACTATGTGTCCGCACACAGGCAGAGTGTTGAGGACCCTGGTTCATTCTGCATGAAATTAACAGCAAGCTAATGGCTAAGCTGTAGGGACACCACCCAAGAAGTGCATGAAACTGCTCATTTCCTAAAGTGAATCTGCTGCTCAGATTTCAGTCACAACACAACACATCTTCCTCCACTAATGCCACGCATAAAAAGTGTCCTTTACTGAAGAGAAAAAAGGTGTGTGTGTGTTTCAAATAGCTTGTCAAACACTTGTCATTTGTCGCTCTAACAGTGTAAAAATGTCATTCCCGTGCTGGATAACACTGTATGGAGGACAGGTGGCAGCTGTGCCCATAAAGAGCTGCACAATGGCTTGGAACAATGATGAAGCAGAGTCATTGACCATTGGGGAGTGCCATGAAATAGCTACCATGTCATTGCACAAAGCCACTGGTCCATTCAGCCTTTATGACACCTGGAAGGGCGATCAGCCTTCCCTCACAAACACAAGCTGGACTCAAGAAACGAGTCCTCGTAAAAGCACTGATCACTTCTTTGGACGCGCCGTACAGTGTGTCTTTCAACGCTCGCTGCACAGTATTCTCCAACCAATGACTTTTAAAACAATTTCAGCTTCCCTGGCAAATATTTACCAACATAAGGTCATGTTGGGGATGGTTGCTATCAGCAAATGGTAATGTGCCAGTTCGAGAAAAGGTCAAGATTTTGAATGAATGAATGAATTACCACCTTCATTATCTCCTCCCTGCAAGCTGTGTGTAATGAAACTGCAACCTTAAGAATTTGGACATCTCTCTTTCTCTTAATATCACTAATATCAGTGTTTGCTACATGTGGTGCATTTTGACGACGTATCTGGTGAATTACTCTTTTTTTGGGGGGTATTGTCATGCATATTATTAACTCTGATAGCCACGTCCGAACCTGCAAACTGTTTGTATCCGCACACTGATTATTATCAAGACAGCAATTACTAAACAGTTTTCTTAAGAGCACAGTGGAAGTTGGGTAACAGTAAGAGCATCTTGGGGATCAGACTGCTTGTACAGCTGAATGCTATAAAGTGTGAGAACTGGCAGAAAACACAGCTTGTGTAAGCTGAACTTCCATCCCACAGGGCGCAGCTCCCGTCAACCAGTGAAGTGTTTACATCCACAAAACTTGAGGAGCTTGTATCGTTTCTTTCCCGAGCACAACAAACCACAATTTGACAATAATCAGAGGTATGAGCAGCTGGTGGAAACAATGTGCAGCATCAACTCCAAGGTAAGGAGAAGCTCACCGCTGTTGGAGTAATGAAATTAAACGCTATTCAGTCCGACAAGACGTACTTTTTAAGCGTTGATGAGGGTTTTTTTTGGTGCACAAAAAGAGGAAAATAGTCAGAAGGCAAGATCAAGTAAGGGCACAGGCCCTCATCCTCCCTCATTACTCATAGTCTTTTTCTGTGCAGACTGAGGTATGATGAAGGCCTATCTCCAGGGGAAATGCTGTTTTAAATCAATGCATCAGTAACTCCAAATTGCAAGTGAATTGGTCATATCCCCTTTGGTAGTCTACTTGGAGGGTGAATATCTTCAAATCACATGACTCACTCTGACTGTTAGGCAATTTCACTGTCATCAGCCTCGTATCATATTTCTCTCTTTTTCTCCTAATTTATCCTTTTGTATCTCAACATTGGTTTTAGTTATTTTTCTCACTGTTCTATGCTAATTTCTTGTCCGCTGTTTTGAACATGTAACACGACTTTATGTATGTTGGTGTTTGTCATGAGGGCCTGACAACGCCCCCTCACTCTTGCGCTGTAATTGTACTCTTATTGAAATAAAAAAGAAGATTTGTTTTGGGCACACTCCAGCTCGATACAAAACACTCTTTTTGTTGCTGCAGATAACAAGCAGCCTTTCAGTCAAAATTTTTAGCAGCTGAATGAGCTATAGAGTCTGTTACAATACTTCTTACAAGCTGAACCTTTGAAGAAAATGCATAGTGAAAAGGCTGTAAGCATTTGAAATGATATAGAATCATAAATAACATTGTGTTAACAAAGGAGCCTGTTGCGAATATTGTCGAAAGACTGTCTTGGTGTTTAGGAGAAAAATCTGCAGACAATGGTGGTGTAGCCTGGAAAGTAAGTGAAGAGGCAAATTCCTATGAATAGCTCTTCAGTTTGGGGTGATCCTGCAGCAGCACGGCAAATATTCTTCTATTTATTTTTCAGGGTGAGCTGTCGACCTACACACTCTATATCAGGATGTATCGCGGTAGAAACTGAAAAAATAAGGTCCATACAGAAAAATGTGTACGACAATATAAGTGCTTGTAATCATTTGGTCAAGTGAGCTTGAACTCAATTGAAGTTGGATGTGTTGAAGTTTGTTTGACCACAGCATGTCCCTGGTTTCAGAAAATATTGTGGGCCTCACTTTCCCCCCAAAAATGACAAGAAAACGAAAGCATCTTCGTTTGTGTTTACCTTACAAATTTTACCAAATCAGTTCAAAACTGAGCAAACAAATTAAAGTTGTAAATAATACGCAACAAGCGTTTATGTGCCAAAAGAAATCTCAGAACAGAAAATAAAGTTTTTTTCATAAAAAGTTTGTTGGCTTTTCCCCGAGGGGAGTGAAAGTTGATATGCGTTTCTCTTGTTGCTCATACCTAACAGAGCCCTTTTTTTAACACACATTTTTAATATGAGCCCTCACTCATCACTCGCTACTCTGAAACGCAGCTTTTAAACCTACCAGCTTCTCCCAGCCACCCCCATGAGGATTACGAGCCTGGTCTTCCAAAATTCAAACAAGCAAGATAGCTCAAATGCAAATACATGGGTGAAAATTAAAGTACAACTACAAACATTTAGCGCTTTGACACGAAGCCACAAAAACTAAAGGTGGAGAGATGAGAGCAGCGGATGGGTGGCTGATGTAGGCGAGGGAGAGATTTTCCAATAAAAGGCAATATAATAACGAAGGCAGCCTATACTGTAGTTTAAAACTCCAGGGTAGATTCAACAGCTCTATGACTCAGCTCTAATACACACAGTGAATATCGTAGGCTAGAAGCACACTCATACTAGTGCCGCACCATCAGATATTATATTACATTGTGTGGTCAGTGTCCAGTGTTTCTTTCTGCAAAAACATCTGATATTAGATCAAAAGTGAACTTTGCCGTCTTTGTGGACGCAGAGTTTCTGACATGATATTTCCCAGGGCCGCCGCTTGGCATAGGCACCATCGGGGTGTGAGGGCACCCTCATCCTGCCGTGGGCACCAGACCGAGAGGAGGCACCGAAAAAATCAGGTAAGATTGCGTTTATGAAAACATTGATATTGCAGGTGAGTGTTTATTCGTGTCACTAAATATCTTGTTTTTGAACGCAATAAAGGTGGAACCTATTTTGGTAAGCTACATTTCAGTCAGAACCAGTGGGATGAAGAGTGGGAATTCACCTGGTGTTGGTAATGGTTTCGTCCAGCCAACACTAACAAGTCCCCCGATGTTTCTGTCATCGTTTGTTCGCCGTCAGGGAACAAAAGCTTTCATGTTGTATAGAGTTTCTCCCCATCTGGACAAATTGTTTGTGACTGTGTTGCACGATACATAAAGCATCGGCCAAACTATATGTTAACAATGGAGCGTATTGTCATTCCTGTCAGGTCAGGGTGTAATTGCATTCTTTTTAGTGATCTGAATTTGACACCCCATTTTCAAAAATGACAGTACAGTAATTGCTTTGAGAAGCCACGGCTGAGTTTTTGAATGATATCAAAATACCACCGCCCTCTCCACCCACCTCGCTCCACTCAGCATCCTGTCTATCTACAATGAAGTGCTATTACCGACGCCTTTCACTCACTCAACCATGAGGCCTATTTGGACTTGTTCCACCACTGTTAGACCCGCTGCAGTTTTCTTTCAGCATGGTTCCAGATGAATGCAGTCTTCTCCCTTAATTGTGTAATCAGAGAGACACATATTGAGTGATGTTAGATGCCCATCAGTTTCCAAATCATATTATGTCATATTTGATTTTGTGTACTGGGATTTGCTTCATCTGTCACGGCTGTGGTGATACCTTTTTTTATTTTTCTTCAGGTGAACAGTTTTTAGCAGCTTTGTGTTTGACCCAAACTATCAAATTCAAACCCCTCAAATACCCAACAAAACCTCCTTTAGTTTGGTCTAACTTTGTAAACTGGTTTAGATCTGTGATAACTCAAACACGTTACAATTTTAGTTTTCGTAGCTAAGACAGTGGTCTCCATCAATGTGAAATAAACTGTTTCAATTTCATCAAGAGAGGTTACTTTTTTTTAAACCATGGAATCGACACACTGCAATTCAAAATCCATAAAAAAAAGTTTGTTATAAGTTCCCAGCATTTTAAGAAATCCTTACTTACGTTATCACAGAAAACTTTGTACACACAGTTCATTTATAATGAGGGGGATGACTTGATGGGATGAAGTCAACTGGTCTGAAAAAAAAAGCAAAACTGTTAACAGAATCAAAGGTTTTCATGAAAAGGTAACAAAACTGGCATTAATGAGCTTTCATTGCAACATCCCAGTACTGTAGAAAGAAAGGAAAGTTAACAGCAGCTATAAAAAAGGTGTTAACGTTACTGGAGATCATTTTTCTCCCTTGTAGCATTAGTTAATAAAGATAGGCCAGTTATTTTACGTCAAGGCATCAAGAGTAAGAAAAAGAAGGTGAAAGGGATCAGTGAATTTCACAAAGTGGAAATTGGGTCAATCATTTAATTGAGCGATCAAGACAAAATTGTTCTAGATATCTAAAAAAAAGAGAGAGAGAGAGAGAGAGAGAGAGAGTAGCTGGATTTAGGCATTTCAAGGAATGTAGACTTTTTTGCTCCTGTGTCCATGTGGTATATATATTTGCCACAATTCTATACAACATAATGTTGACTCTGAGAGAGGATAAAATGGGGCGTTAACAAGTTCTAGTAGCTGATCTGCAGCAGGTTTCTCCAGGCACTTCAGCCTCTGGGCCACCTCCTCCCATGTGTTGCTGCATTTACAATTGTCCAGTATATGATCGAGAAAAAAAACCCAACATCCACTCTGTAGAAAACAATAAAATCTGGATGCAAATGTGGAGCAGTCAACCAGTAACGTAACACTGAAAAGAGGCCTGCCCTCTCTAAAAAGACGATGGACCAAAGCAAATTGCGATCTGGGTTTTATTGGGCCATTAGTATAAACATCACAGAGATGAAGTGCATAGATCTCAAACTTGGGGAGACTTTGGGAAAGCTGAATTTCACCTGAGACCTGGGGGGGCATATGAGATGCCACAGAATGATTCCCCCTGAAAAAAAAAAAACAATAAAAAAAGTGCTTGATTATCTGATTATTGCTGATTATTCTTAGAGTAATTTTTCAATTAGAAATGATAATAACCCTCAAGTGCCAACTTCCAAGTTGTGAAAATTAGATTTTCTTTTCCGTTTCTGGAGATATTAACTAATATATTAAATTCAGCGTTTGAAAAGATTATCAGACAAAAAGAAAAGAAAAAAATTGTTCTGTTAACTCGCAATAAAAGCTAAAAGACTAATTGAACATGGAAATTATTGGATGAGCTCCAATAGAATGGAATGGAAACATAATTTGCAACAAAATACCTAAATTTATTTATTTTTTTGCTATATATTCACACTAAGTGTTCTGTTGATGACAAACATATGTGCTACTGTTGTCTTATAATAATAACTACCAGACGTTTTACCCTTCTGTATTAACCTATCCTGAGATATTGAAACATCCTTCTTTTACTGCAGCTCATCACATAACACATAAAAATGAACTGTGCTCGACACGGTTCATTTTTTTTCCCCAAAATGTCACCATGGGTAACAGTCCCTGTTCTCACAGAAGGGCTGGCGATGGCAAATGTAATTAGATGGAGACAATTCCTCCAGGTGTTTAATGGCTGCTCGCAAGGTCAGCACAGCCATGTTTAGGATGCCATTCAAGCGTGAAGAGGAGGAGCCGGCCCGGGTTGACTGGTGGTGTGAGCACTGCCGTCCCCTCGGCCGACACACGTGCCTTTCCACCTCCACCGCTCTTCATTTTTGTGAAGTTTGACAGCAAAACACGAGAGGCTGTTGTCTGTCCAAACGCATTAAAAGCCTGTGGCCTGGGTTATTGAAAAAAAAAAAAGGGGGGGGGGGTGTTGTGTTCCCTCCTCCGTTCCTTAACATTTCCCTGTAATATATGGTCGATTCAGTACGATTGCAGGTGCATCCTGGCACATCCAGCCAACCCAAGTGATTACCCTTGAAGATTTGGGGCTCGATGCAGCGAGAGAGCGTGAAGAACACAAGTGTCAGGATGTAAATGAAAAAGGTCTGTTCCGGGCCAGAGGAGGACGGGCCTATAAGATGGGATGGGATCTAAGGCGATACCTTAAACAGTTTGTTTGGGTGTGCTTTGGGCAGATACTCTGGAGAGAGGCTTCCCATCTGTCCTGGTCTCACCTTGGCCACTGTCTGCCAGCTTGGCCTGCTTGTCACATTTGAGTAGTTGCCATGGGACTAGTCCACTGAGGCCCTGTCAGAGACCACAGAGAGCAAGGCCCTATCATCAATCACACAGATGAGCAACACAGAAAGCCTCCTCCAATGATGGCCAACGATCTAAATTCGTTTGACATAGATTTTCATGCTGGGGACGGCAGTGTGATTGTAATCACTTCACAAAGAGGCGACTTGATTGCTCAGTGATTATCAGACTGAGAGAGGAAATGGCTTCTGGTCAAACTTCACTTTTACCACACTGCACATTTAAAACATGGAACCAGCATACAAAAAACCCCACGAATAATCCTCAAATATTATCTGGCTCCAGTAAAT
>JAUESE010067261.1:42027-68465 GCA_032274725.1 Malacoctenus triangulatus
ATGCTCGGTCAAACTTTTTTTCATTCTTTTGTTTGTATTTATCTGAACCACTCCAAACTGTTGGATTGAAGCACATACCAGCATTCATTGTACAAGTGCATCTATGAGGCTTTGACAAGCCATTACCTTGTAACTGGACCACCATCTTTTTTTACCTTTTGGAGACACTCTCACCCAGTTGTCAAACATCACAACATGTCCATCAGTAAAAATGAGTTCTGATTTTACATCCAGCTATTTTGTAACTTGCAAATCATTGACTTTAGCAAGAAAATGTTCCCTCGAAGCCGACTACAATCCACCCACTAACAGGTGATTAGATTTAAAGATAAGCGTCGCTGCTCACTTTGCTTGCCCATGGTCATAATGTTTGTTGTCGGCGTACATTTAGGCAGTGTTGGGCACACACCGAAGCACTTGTACAGATAGATACGCACACTCATTCACTGCTCAGCACGGCCTTGCGCTCTGACAACCTCACAGCACATCATGTTGACAAGTGGAGAAGCGTTGCAACCACATGGTCTCTCTCTCTCTCTCTTGAGAATAGAAAAAGAAAAGAGCCAAAATATTACAAAAACTATTCATGAATAACAAGACACAACCGTGCAGGCACAAACCCACGATCACGCACACACACGGACAAAACATAGCTCCCCTTATTCAATAAATAATCAAGTAGTTAGTGTTGCCTAGCAACCACATTATCAGTACCTGCATTGTTTTAACATGGTGAATGACAGACTCCTCTGCTAAAGTCCCACAGCACATTGGAGAATGTGAAGGTTGATGTTCAAGTGATTTTTTTTTTTTGTGCTCGTCTCCAAATTCAGCTGCCCGAAACCAAGTGAGTCATTTTCATCAAGTGCACCAAAAGATTCAAATATTATAAACAAACAGCGTGATAGTTTAGATACTTTTCAAATGTAAAAATATATCTTCTGAAAAAATCACTAAAACGGGACAACAATCAGACTTGACACTCGACTCCTTGTCATTCTGCTCTTAAAAATTATTGATGGATCAAAACAGCAAGATTAAGATGCATTAATGTGGTGACAAGCATTTGATTTGGCAAGCACATCTCATTTAAAGTCTGATTTCCACTTCCTTTGCGAATACTCTTTGCATTAGTATTACACAAAGTGGCTGAAAGAGTCATTTTGTGCTCTGCCTTAAGCGTCCTCCTATTGGTTGTTTTCGGAGGGAACAGCAGCATGGAGGCGGACCTTTGGCAGTCTCTCAAATGCATCCTGTGTCCTTGAAAATCAAGAATGGCCTGTTCACACAGAAACTTATCTCCCAAAGTGAAGCTGACGTCTAATCAACACCTGCAACCCTTTCCTTTGCCGCGAATCCAAGTGAGACTTCAAAGGTTGTGCCAAGCCACACGCTTCCCGCAGTGTGTGAGACAGCACTGGTGGAAAGGAGAAAAGAGAGAGAGATTTGTTATCAAAGCCCCCCAAAAGCTGATGTTCCTTTTCGCCATATGCATGGGAGAGGACCTCTGATGTGTTGTTGAAGCCTCGTGCCCTTCTCAGCTGGGAGGTGGCTGGTATCGTGCCTTTTTCTCCTACGGTGCTCGTGTCCTACGCTGCTAGATTACCATTTAGCAGCAGACAAGAACCCTCTCTGATTCCTGTTGCCTTTTATTCACTGGTTGAAGAGTAAGGTATGTGATTGAGCACGACACTCTTTACTCCCAGTCTCCATGGTGCATGGTTCATTTCCTTCACCAACCTCAGCATGCACTTGCAATTGGAGTCATGCGAAGCTCCTTTCAGATTGTAAAACTTTTGAGGTGTAAAAATGCATTGTTTTCTTAAGGGCAAACATTCCCATGCAAACAAATCAATATGTTCCATGAGGAAAGACTTGAGATGGCATCGTAAACGTTGGCCATCACAATGCATGGGCCCAAGCTATTAATGGGCTACACCTCCTTTGTCGACAGTCAACACTGGAGATGAATACAGTCTTTATCAAATAGGCTCAGCGTTAAGATGGTGAAAGGAGCTTATCAGTCTGGTGCTGCTTGCTTGTAATAATCAATTACAGGTGACTATGAGTGACCTTGAAACATACTGAATCTGCAGAAATACAATGAGAGGATTTGAATTGCACACACTCGTGTAATGCTGCCAAGAAATCTTGACACACTGTGCTGGAAACCGACTGAATGAGGCTGTGTGGATATATTTTTCTGTTACCCAAACCTAATATCTTCCTGAAATGCATCGCCTCCCCTGGCCTTATCTCCCTCTCTGCTCTCTCCTGCTGTAATTGTCGTCGAGATGCTTTTGGTGTTGCTGTTCCACCGGCAATAGCATGCAGAACGTGTATCCATCAATCTGTTCAGTTCTCCCTGAGCAGTTCCCCCCACTGAAATCCGTTTAGGGCTTTTCTTATTGAGTGGAGTGTAGAGGAGTCCTTCAGGGGCTTCAGCTCTCTAACCTAGTTCCCCCCCTTCTGTCTTTTTATTGTAACCATTCCCAGTGCTGAATACAATGTGCTCCCTACATAGAAGCACCATAAAGGCCAACAAAGAAGGAGAAGGAAATTACGGTAATTAAGTGTGAATATCTCTTCATAATCTTTTCATGTGAGAGCTTCTGCAAGTCACCCCTCACGTACATGGAGTAGCTGTAAATTGCCTTGTAGGTTTTTTTTGTGATCAAATTCAGCAACAGATAGGCAGATAGGTAGACACATTTACAGCTTAGAAATGCCATACTCTTCAGCCACTCCTTGTGACACACTGCAGCGTGTAATGAGCTGTTTGTGACAGAAAACTTGTTTCAAAACAAAAGAGATTATTCGTGTACTTTAAGCCTCTCGTGCCACTCTTGAAAGAGTTGTTTACTCTCTTTATAAGTGCACCTTCGACGGATGAAGGTAGCTGTAATTGGGAAACAACGTCTGTTGACATGGTTGTAGTCATAATGCGTTTTACATAACAGATGCATTCTGAAACAGAGGGAGACGTATCTGCCTGCTCAGTCCTGTTCTTAGTGTGTTGCTGTAATTGGTGTGTCAGCGACTATCATCGCTTTGAACATGAAGCATGCTGATGATAAATACACTGCGCCCAAGACAGCAGCCGCAGAAGTTTATATTGCATTACCGTCAAAATGTGCAATCTATACTCCCACCCAAAGTATGTATGAAATGTGGAGAGTGGTTCTCTGCTGTGCTCACACTTGAACAACCTACTCACAGCCCTTTATGCAACCAATCCTGTCCTTCAGGTGTGGGTCCTTTTTTCAATTATTCATCTCAATTGTTCCCAAGTAACTTGTTCTATGTGGCTGAAGTCATTAAAAATGAATGTTCATATCGTCAGCACGGATTTTTAAATGTATAGAATGGTGCACATGGTTTTGTGAGCATTAAGTGATTTGAAACAGCTGCAGTTTCACAGAAGGGAAGACTGCAACTGCAAGACGTACAAAGTGTGCATGTTTAATTTTTTTTTTCAAGCCTTAGTCACGACAAACTGAAGCACAGAATTTTGGGAATGGAAATTAGGTAATTTATGTGAGGCTCTGGTTGTCGAGGTTCTCCTTATGTACAGAAAAGTGCAATAATGTAGATTAGTTGCTTGCAAGGTAAGAGTGTTTGGAAAGGAGCTCATTAAAAAAAAGCTCCACCGCTGAGGAAGAATAATTGTAAGTCCTGTTGCAATACAAGACTTTGATCCAATTAAGCGTGATATCAGCAGTCTAAGGTAGAGTTGTGCGCTGTATCTGAAAATCCAGTCTCCCTCCTAAATTGAAGGAAATGAAAAAATGGGTCCCCCCCATTTGTATTTGTCCCAGACTCTCAGATCAAAAGGAAATTTTACATATTCACTCCCGGTGTCTGAATACAGTGTTAGTCCTTTCTTCATCTTTGAAGATAAATATTTCTGGGAAAAGTAATGCACGCTTTCGCACAAGCAAAAGGACAAAAATACAGCGACAATAAATCCACACAGACACCCCGCCCAAAAAAATCTGGCCGAGATACAATTCTCTGAGAAGCCAAAGGACGTTAGAAGAGAAAGTTGGGACGTTTTAACTCACTCTCCGTTAGTGCTGTTTGAACATTAGCTGTAATATTAGCTGATCGTGTAAATCAAAGATCCCCCAGCCAGGCAGGAGCTTGCCAAATGAGCCAAGAATTGTGGTGCATAACGAAACACGGTGACCTGACGGAGAGAAAAAGGAAAAATCAGCAGAAGCAGCATTTCCTCATCGCCTGAAAGCTGATTCACATTACAGCCAGATACAGTGACACACTTTATCCAGTCTTTTCTACAGTCAGACAGGAGAATCAAGCCGGCTGAAAAGGAAATTCACCTTTTTGAATCCTAAATGGTTAAATTTTTTTGTTACTATCCTGCTGAGTTTTGTCTGGCGACAGAACCTCCGCTCGAAAATGGATTTGTGTCACAGAACAGAACCTGAAGATACCTCGAGACACCTTAGAATAACTCTTGTGATGTGGAGTCAAAGGATTTAGTCAGAAATCAGAGATGCACCAGTCTTGCAGCAGCCCCTGCCGCTTGACTTTTCTTCCCTGTCTGTGAGTTTGTGTTCCTCTGTGAGCAGTGGGCCCTATAGTGCTTGCTGCTTCCTTGCCGTCTCTCCATTAGGCGCCTAACAGAGCGTTGGGCTGCGGCTGCTCTCTCCCTCAATGCCTCCATCTCCCTGTCGCCCTTCAGGTCTCATCGCCCTCGCAATGGTGGATCCATCCGCCATGATCCCAGGACACATACTGTCCTCCATTACCCATCCTCACAGCCCAGTGCATTCAGATCCCACTCCCTAGGCCGATATGTGAACACAGGCCCAGTTTTGCATGTGTGTGAATTTTTGGGAGGCGAGCGCAAGCGACTCTGCCCGGCCTAAACCAAGGACTTAAGTCATATCTAGTTACACCAGCCCGACCCAGAGAGGGCGAGGGAGTGCTGAGTAAAAGATCAATAGGCCATTTCGAAGGGATTTGTTTTTAGCTTGGATGAAGTCCATCTGTAGATTCTTTACACTTTAAATGAATGAAAGACCTTCAGCAGTGACAACTCACACCCCTGAGCCATCACATAAACACCCAACATCTGCCATAAGCACTCCCATGTCAGTTATTAACGTTGGTAAATAGTATTGCGATGAGCAGTTTTCAGAGAGAAAAAAATCGATGCCTCAAAGGTGAAATTTGTAATATAAGAACTTTTTCTTGTTTTTTTAAACAAGGATTTCCAGCTACTTTGTATACTTGCTGCTGGGTGCCTGCAGGTTCATGAAGAATAACATACTGAAAGTTTTAACAAGCAACATTATTTTGATTGTGTTTCTCTTCAAATGTCTTCTGATGAATTGGACGGCCCCCAAAAAAAAACAAACGTGTAAAATCAAAATAGAATTCAAGAGTACATTCAGTTTTTGTTGGGATTAGGTTTTAATTGCTTGGTACTTTTTTAAGGCACCAAATAATAATCACAGAGCACAATGATTGCTGTTTTGTGCATAAGAAAAAATATTTTCTCTTTTATTTTCCAACCAAAAACATTTTGTCACCTCCTTTATATTGAAAGCTAAACTGTAACAAAGTTTTTCCTGACAGTGATTGTTGGAGTCTTTTTCAGGTGATTGCCAGATGTGTACTAGCTGTCGCTCTACTTCTACTTTTTGTTTCATTCTGCAAAGCCTGTATCGACATAATATCCATCAAAACTGAAGTCCTCATCAGCAAAAGAATGGGTGAACATGCCAGCACACAACACTGCTCCTGTCATTTGAGCCAGATCACTCCGTCTTTGCCTAAAGTCACAAAGAAAAAAACAATGTGATAAGAGATTGTTTTTTTTTATCCATAGGATCCAATTAAAAACTGTGAAATCACTGAAAGTCATTTGGTGTCTTGGATACTTATCTCCAACGAGTGCACGAGCGATTATACTTGTCAGTGAACTCCAGGAAATCACAGTGATGAGAGGAACCAATAATGTAACATAATTTCAGCTAAAGAGCTAAATGAAAGAAACCATATTCCGATCAAATCAAAAGTTGAAACGACAACTTTGTACTCAGCGAGTGTCATTCATGCTAAATTAATTTTGCAAAGGGCGTGTAAATAAAGAATCATGTTTATATATAATGCATGACAACGAGCAAATGGCTAATAAATGCTAAAAGATGTTAGGATTGGTTCTGCTTTATGCCATGCTGGCTGCACCTGGGATGGGAAAGCTGTCAAACATATTAGAAACCATTTTTCTGTTGAAAAATAATACCATTTATTTTGATGAACGCAGCAGGTTTTCGGAGCAAGCATCCAAAATTATGGATAAAATAATTACTTGCAATGAAATGATTGGCTGTGTTGATTTCTAGTATTTCCCATTCAGAGGTCCATCTGTGGCTCACCAACATGTTTCTACATCAAAGAATCATAAACAACACCAAAAAATCTATCGTCAAACAATGGATCTCACAGTCGTTTATACTGGAACACAATTCTTTAAACTGAGCATTCACACACTTTTTGATAAGAATTACAGTTTCAGTATTTTTGAGCTACAGTGACTGAAGGATGATTTTGAATCAAACCAGAAAGAGCAGTCAACCAAACAGTTGAACACAGACGTATCCCAGGAACTCGGCCCGACTGGACCCGATTAACAGACAGTCTTTGGATCCCAACAACCTTTCAGCTCAATACTCCGTGTCATGTGCTACCAACAGCAGGTGTTCAGGAGGGGAGCATTGGTTCTCTTCTGTGTTCATCTGTTTAGTCCTAACAACAATATGCTGGCAGCTGCCATGTGAGCTTCAACCATTTATACAGAAAAGTCCCTAATTATCTCATAAATTACTGGCATTTTTAACTGAACTAAGCCAAAGCTGACTGGCTCTGTCAAGGATCGGTTAAGAATAGCAGTGAAAATCTCTGGACGCAGTGGTGGACACATCAAAACTGTAACTCTATAGAACCCCTGGACCCTCTATCACAAGGTACAACTATCTGATCAAAGCAGTTTCACAGTTTCTGAAGAGTGTGGCAACTTATTTCCTCTGAACATTGTCAGGTCTGCAGTACCATCGAAGAAAATATTCAATTTTTTCAAGTTCATATTCTTCATATGACGAATTGCATTGTGCTCATATTTGAAGGAGAACCTACAAAGGTGAAAACAGGCAAAAAAATAATGGAGTGAATTATTGGATTCTTTGGAGCAGGCAGACATCAGGTTAGAGGAGTCTGGCTTGCTAAACAGCACAGAAGGTCAGGGCTGTGTGTTGTTGCGGTGGATGCAAACGATGAGAATAGCATGCCTCAGGACACCACGGCGACCCACTGGGCTCCAGTCCTGCCAAGTGCGCATGATGCCATAGCTTTTAATTTAGCAAGTTACCTTTGTAACTTGTCATGATGTTGTTTTGTCCTCCTTTACTGGGCCTTTGTTAGTCTTATCAAAGCCTTATCACATAGTGTATCATTGCTCACCCCTTATTTCCTTAAGATGTCACAGATGTTTTTCCATCAAATTTCCTTGGGTATGTTAAAGGGCCACACTGAGGACTATATTCCCAGACGTCCAAAAAAGCCTGCAGAATCCATTTAGCATGTTTGCCTTGAAGGCTATATAGTTTTGAGCGCACCGACGCACTATTCAGGATCTTCATGAATTAGGCCTTGAACGTCTTACAATATCATGCGATGGCAGATAGTTGGAGGCATCCGTTCTCAGCAGCTATATCTAATATAAACCGATTTCAGATGGAAGATCACCACGAGAAAAAGTTACAAGTAGATGAAAGCAATGATTTTCTGAAGTCTGACCTTGCGGTAGCACATTAGTTGTTAGGGATGAAGGTTTGGTTCGTGTTGATGAGTCAATCGCACATTTGAGAAGCAATGGTATGTCTCCATCTTTCCCCTGCATGCAGCCACTTTTATCGTTATTCACAGCTTAGTAATGATGCATACATAACCTTAATGTATTGGTGAGAACATCATAACACCCTGTTAACAGCATCATAGTGAAAAAATAGATCATTCAAATGTGGCACACAGCTAATTTGATGATGAAACATAAAATCAAACTCTGGCAACTCTGTTACTGTAAACATCCATCCCTGTGCTCGCAGGCTCAGACAAATGGAGACATAAATTGAAAAGTACGAGGAGCTGCAAGGAGAGGAGGCGGATGCAGATGAAAATGTGAGTGGCAGATAGGAGGGGAGGCAGACTGGCAGACAGGTGGGTGTGGAGAAAAAGTCACACCACCATGAGGAATTGCATAATGGCAGGGGATGGGGAGGAGAAGGCCTCAGCGGGAGGGGGGAGGGGCTTCCTGTGAATTACCAGCTACATTTATGAAGCACTCCAGCAGCAGCATGCTAATGAAAGACTTGATAAGACAACAGAGCAGGAGTCAAGTGCAAGTCCTCTGCTCAGGCATAATTTCTGCACACCTATCCTTTTTCTTCCGTTTAAAAGTGATGACAGAGGACCTCTGTCGGGACTTTGTAAGCCTTCCCTCCCATAGAGGTGGGACGACTTTTAAAATGAGCACAATTTAATAAAGTCTGTTCAACCATAATATGAAATATGGCCTGAAAGGGTCCATCAGGAAAAGAATGGGTCAATCATCCGATTGCGTCTCTCCTCTCTTACTACATGCATAGTGCCTTTAAGTGCAGCGAGCTTGATATGCAAGTGGCTCCAATGTAAGTAGATGATCGTGGACATACAGCGTAGACCAAGGCTGAGGAAAATCAATAGCAGTGATGGAGACCGTTTACTGTTTCATTATTCCAGATTCATGACCTACCACAGCCCCATGCTGTTGTTGCCCCCAGGCTAAAGCTCACTGTCACTCACATTTGCTCATTAAGTGCCAATCACGCAGTACTCCAGGCTATAATTTTGCCAGCGCTTGGTGGCACTGCAGATGTCACATAATGATCCCCTGCCTACTTCCTGCATAATTCAACGTAGGTGCAGTTGACAGAGTTTACCCTTGACGTTGAACTCTTGTCTCTGTGTAAACTGGTGGTCAATTGGGTCAGTTTCAATTTTAATGCTCAGTGCAGGGCGGGGAACAGACGTCTGTGGTTGAACAAATACATTGCTCGCCGGCTACATTTCAGCCGTCGTAGCGAAACACAACAATATGGCCCAAAAAATACCGGCGGAAACCTTCCGCTTTGATGATACACAATCTTGTTAGCGGCCTGCATCTCGTATTGTGCATCACATGAAAGACTCAGGTCTAATATGCATTTATTATCCTCTTATATGCATGCTGCAGCAAACATATGCTAAGCTCTGATATCACTGAGAAAGGACAGTAAGAACTGAGTAGTAGGTGGGTGATAGTGCTTTCTCCTTATGTAAATATTTCAGTAAAAGCACCTTCAAGGCGTCCGCTGAATTAAAAAAAAAAAGAAAAAAGTTTAATCCCAGGGTCAAAAAGCAGTTTAGAAAGGGTGTTTGAATTAAAAAAAAAAAAAAAGAAAAAGAAAAGGCTAACTGGCATATTGTGCAACAGCATAACACAATTATAAAAAACATTTCAAGGTTCCCATGGATGACTGTGATTAAATATAAAGAGGTGCCCCGGCATGGCAATGAATAAAATGAGAACTGTCATGTGTCAGCAGTCGTGATCCTGACTTTAATTGACAAGTTGTCATAGTTCAGGCATTTGGGAGGCAAATAAATCATTCACAGCCCAGAGAGACAGAGACCTGATACAATCCAATGCACCCGTTCCACGAGTTGGAACCGCACACAATGTGGTGTGTCCAAGCAAATGTGCACAGAAGCGCCGAGCCCACACTGGGTCAGTACAGCAGTTCAATCCAGACGGAAGAGACAAAATGTGTAAAATTAAGAAAATAAAAATGGCTTCAACAATTCATGGCTCACAAAAGTCATTGTGAAAAAAATCAAAACCAAAATGAAATCTGAGATTTTCTTCTCGATTCAGACAAATGAAAATGACCTTGAGTTTCTGCTGCGGCCTCGGCTTTCTCCCCATTTTGGACAACGAGCTCCAAAATATCAGTCTGCAAGACAGAAGCTCTCTGTGATGAATAAACGTGTCACAGAAGCAAGACTCATGTGATATTACTTTACTGGAACAGTGTCTACTTTTGAAAATGTCAACTCGAATTACATACTATCTGCTGATATGGTTTCAACACAACAAATGATTTATCATCCAGGAGGAAAAAAACTCCACAGTAATCAATGGTATAAATGATCACTTCAATTTCACTGTGGTAGCCTCTCTTTTTTCCCTTGAAATGTATCCTATTATTACACTTTTAGATGGTGGCAATGCAAAGAGAATATCACAGAGAAATCAATCTGAAATCATACTAGTGAGAATTTGACCTGGCGTTAAAGTGAAGCTCATGAAGAGTTTAATAGTGTTACTAAGTGCTTTACAGAAAAAGGACAGTTATCAGGCTCCACTCCCACTGCCAAAACAACCCCATTAAGGGGCAAACTGTTGTGTGAAATAGAACAACCATTATGCGTTTTATAATCCAAACTCCACATACACACATAAAGTCCCTTAACTAGTGGTCTGCTTTTCCATTATTTGCTGCAAATGTAAAGTATAAATAAGACAGGATCACTTGAGAGATTAAATCAAGCCCTGATTGGCTGAGCAGGTTTAAAAATTTACATTTGCAAATAGGAGCCCAGTAGGATGGATCAGCCTGTTCGTACTGAACTCCAGCTTAGTGTGTAACTACCAAACATTTGGCTTATTTACAGTCATTACCCCTCATTCCTAACCTAGGAGTTACAGCGAGGTCACAGTAAGTGTACTAAAACGCATTCAGTAAAATCATATGCAGCCTGCTGTGGACTAATAAGGACATTTACATTCTAGTCCTGAGTGGCGATTGTTGCGAAAGTGCACCGGTCTTTCAAACACACACACATACAACACCACAGTGCAACAAACCAGCACGTGTTGCTTTGGGAGGGGTCCTGACCAACTAAATCCCACGTCTTCAAAGACAATGATATGCCTAAATATATGAATTTTGTTTACACAATCCTCCACAATCTGAGGCGCTGCAAACATGTAGTGTGTTATGGTCTTGTTTACCACTTAACAGTATTTCTAGCAGCAGTATTTATGAGATGTAAATCCATGAGGACATCACCTGTCAATCATTTCTTGTGTCCCTCGCTGTGTGCAGAGTGCTCAGAGCAGAGCAACTGGAGCCTCGCGAGCCCACATTAAAATATAATGCCAGTGAATGCTGTTTGAGGTGGTCATGTGACATAGCCATGTCTGTTGGGGGCTAATGGGAGCCATGAAAAATTCCTCGTATGTCACAATGCAAAGTGAAAGAGTGAACTGAATCTTGAACGCCGTAGGTGTAAAAATGTCATCACTGAGATGTCACTATGGAACATGGACCGCCTTTATTTCTTCCTGGTGGAAGTAGTCAAATGTAAGTATAAATAATGAGCACGCACATTCACCATCTTCAGAGCTTTATCCACCGACTGGACGAGGAGTGCTGGAGCCGGCAGGTTGCCGGTCCAGAGACGGACAATCACACACACTCACACCCACAACAACTTGCAAATTTGAGTCACCAATTAATCCTTCAGGTCTTTGTCCTAAGGTGGGAGATTTAACCTGCAAACTAAACCCCATGAAAATTGTTTCTTTAATTTTCAAAATAAACAAATAAATAAGAAAATGCAGTTTTCCCTGAGATCTGACCGACATGTTCAGGCAAATTTTACAGAAAGAGTTCTCAAATTTGGCACTGGAATGATAAAACTGATCAGCATCAAGTTATAAAAAACAAATATTGTGAAAAGGACAACATTTATCAGGGAAATAACAGACGCCTATAGCTGTGCAGTGGAAACAGACAGTCAAGTTTTTCTTCAGCAATTGTTGCCCCCTCTAAGTGTGTCAAAAGAATCCTGTGAACCTCAGTGTTTGAACTTGAGGAGCAAGGATGTGCCAAGGTGGCGGAGTGTCAACAAGGAGGTAAAGGTGAAAATGTACTGAGGGAGGAAAGCATTCATAGAGGGACAGAAAAGAAATACATTCCCACGCTGAACTTCAGGCGAAAATGTCAATTTATGTTCCATGAAAATGTATTTTGCAGCAAAATCTTCAGTCAGAAGCACTTGGCGACACAGCTCGCACTGAGTTTTCCAAATCTAAAACTGCTCTGAACAATCAGCGACAATTTATTAAATAAAATAAAAAATCTAATAAGTAATGTTCATCGCAGGCGTAAACAGTAGTTGGATTTTTGACTTTGAGGACGAACCCCTCCCCCTTTTGCTATCAGCAGGAGTCTCCTGTAGCGCTGGTGGTCTCGCATCAGCAGCAGGGGGAGGACAGAGGAGCTGATGAATAATACCACAAACTAATTTCATATTAAACCTTTCACCAGGATATTGTTGAGGTACCCACCTTTTTAAATTAAAATCTAAAACCGCTGACTACAGCAGGATAAACTTGTAAACTTTGTCCTGCAAAATGTTTGTGGTGTGAGTCAAAACTAAAACCCCGTTATTGCCCGAAGTTTGACTCAACTTGGTCCTTTTCTAAAGGGTTTCAGCCCAGTCAAAAAAGTGTGGGCATCCCTAGTTGAGTTGTTTCCTTTTCTGTGACTCTGAACTTTGTATGTCTTATTTATTTAACTAAACTTTAAATTACAGATAGACAAACATAAATCTGACAGACTGTCTGTGACCGAGTAGAAAAAAAACTGTTCCCAATACGGATCTATTCTGAGGGAAAGGAATAATAAATAAAGACTAAAAATACAATGGTAATCTCCTGCTAGCAACAAAAGTGCTGTGAAAAGCCTTTTCCAGGTTGCTGCCTGAGAGGCAGTCAAATGTGAAGAGTTAAAGCTGCTCAGAGTGGCTAACAGCACTGAGGGCTAAAAATCCCATTTCCATCTGGATTTGATTTAAAATGTAAACACACTTTGTTGCGCCAGAGAAACTGCAGCAGTGTTGCAACTCATGACATGTCTACAGGCGTTATCTAATCCCAAATACGTTCAACTTGCACCGCGGGTTTTTCTTTTTTCCTCCGTCTCCCTCGGTCTTTTCTTCTCCACACTTCTCTGTGTCTCCAATATTTTCCCACTCAGATAAAGCCTAATTGAATTTGAATCAAGTGTCTTTTGATATGTACGTCATATGGACAAATAAATAAATAAGAGCTACTAATGAAGGGGTTACAGAAATCCTTCTATCTCCTCCTTCTTTATTCCTCTGGGATCTGGCTCAATATCAAGGCTGTTTTTAGTGATTAGGTCCTTGGTGTTCTCAGCTGAATGGCTCTTTTATCAGCCACTATGGCTTTTTTTCCCCCCTTCTTGCCTCCCAGCTCAGTGTGAGGGGCTTGGACGCACCCCTGCACCCCCCTCCCCTTCCATCCACCCTTTTCCCATGCTCCATTTCCCGGCCTTTCCTCCCCTCTGCTTTTCTTGACTGGAGGGACCGCCATCCGGTCTGTGTGTACAGACGACCTGCGTTATCATCAGCACCCCGGCAAATGAATTTACTCTTCCTCCGAGTCTCCTGAGATGGCCACCAACCCCTCAGCTGTGACACATGGCTATCTTAAGTTCTTCTCACTTACAGTAACGTCTGCCACGGGGCAAAGCGCGACTGGCGAGATGCGACTGCTTTATTGCATATGTTGCGGAGATGATGGAAGACTCATTAGAGGTAAATGTCATGTTCTTCCCATCAGACAAATTTGTTGATGATTCACATTACACTGTGCCGCTTTTTAACTCTATCTTACATGTTATTCTGACCTGTGAAATGAGGCAGCAATGACACAGGATGTGCACGAACACAAAGGAAATTAGTGAATGTGCGCATCTGCACATGCTATTTTCTATATCCCAAGCATCCTCAATAGTGCGATGTTTGATATAAGCGATGACCTTTTCAAATATTAATGCAGTTTCATCTGTATATTTAAATGTATTTTGTCAGGGTGTGAAAACACACTGAGCTCACAAGACAAGACGTTTCACGATGTTGACAAGGACGATTTTTTTCGCATTACTTTTGAGAAAACTACATTTACAAAACTGTGAGGCAGAACACAAACAGATACATTTTGTTGTTTGACAACTTGCATCCACGCATGACCTAAGCTGTTGAACTTCCACGAATTAAAGCGAAGAACAACAAACTCAAAAGTTAAGTTGAATTATATAAAATTAGATGTTCAATTTGCAAATAAAACGTGCAAAAACTGTAACCAAAAAACCACTCAGCCAATACAGAGTGCAAAAAAGAGAAAACAGAGATTTACCTTTTTTCAGACGTGACACTGATGTGTTCTTTCTCAAAAACATGAGCTTGTTCACATTTATAGGCAAGTGAAGGTGCATGCACACTCGAGCCATTTGTTCCATCCAATGCAAAAGCACAATTGCCCCTAACCCATTCTCCACTCCCAATATTCTGAGCCCAAAAGTACTGGAGCACAGATGCCCCCCAACACACAGTCAAGTCATCCCTCGAGGCCACGAGACAGACTTGAACTCAAAGCGAAATATCGTCATGACTTTGACTTATGACATCTTTGGGCAAGAGATCTCATCACATCCTGAGTATTTGGGCAACGCCTGGAAACACTGAAGGCGATTGTTTAAACCAATAAGTAGTTCAACTTCTTCATGCATTTTTTTACAGGAGTGCTTTGAAATATTGAATAAATAGAGGTCCTATTTGAAAAGAGAGTAAAGAAATGAGACAGAGCAGATTGTTTTGAATTAAGAACATGTTGATACAAGGTAATCCAAAATGCAGGCTATTTTGGGGACCGGCTAATTAGCATTTTTCTTCTCCGGCTGAAAACAGCTTGAAGAGAAAGATAATTAAGTGCTCTATTTTGCCCTCCTATTTGTAGCTCGCTCCAAACTTAATTGTGGCTAATTAGGCAGTGATGTGAGTATTGATAAGTAGTGAGGTGACACACCTTTTCAAGGCAGCCCAAGAGACATCAAAACAGCATCTCATCACTGCTGTGAGTGAGTGGGAAGCCTGCCCAGCAAAACGAACCTCAGGATCTCTACTTGTTGTCATTTGAGCTATGTGGGTTCACACAGTTTGACCCAGGGTTGTCCATGAGAGGGGTCAAAAGCACTACTGGGCCCATCTGTCCATGCGTGAGGATGAAAATGCAGGAAAAAAATGCTCCGGCAAGCATTCCATGATAATGCTTGTAAATGTGCGAGCACAACTGATACAGTAGACAAAACATCAGAGCGTTTTTGAATAAATACAACCACAAACACAATATTTTTCCAACAGAAGAATAAAATTACATAAATTATGTGCCTCTCCGTAATCTTTACTTTTTCAACAAGGAGTTGCGAAGTGCTGGAGCCTATGTGAGCTCAGATCGGGTGATTGCAAGGACACACAATCGCACACACACACCCAGAGTCACCAACTGACCTCATATGCATGTTCGTGGGTTGTAGGAGGAAACGCGAGTATGTGCGAGGAAAACCGCACAGGCAAAGGGAGAACATGCAAATTCTGCCCAGAAGGGCCCCTCTCATACATGAATGCAGGACTTTGTCACTGTAAGGTGAGAGCTCGAAGCACGACACCATCATCAAACACCCGCATTCAGGTGTCAGAAGGTATTTTGAAAGCTTTACTTGATAAATTTTGTTGTTGTCATGAGTAATTTTCCAAACAATGTTCCACGGCCCTTGTAATAAACTAGATTCGTTTTGTACTGCAAGATGCATAATCCAGCAGGCGTTGCACCAGCAGCAAATACATGGCTCAAAGGCAAATAAATAATTCCAAGACAAATGTCTGACCCTCGATATAAACTGAAGGAGAGTTTAAGCTTTTATCATTCAAAACAAGACGGCGCATCGGATGCGAACGATTTCACCTGTGAGTGACTCGACATTGTCTGGAATTCAGGTTTCCACTGAGCAGTCCTGCCTCCTCGCTTTGATGCAGCGGTGTCGACGTTGGACTCCAGGCTGTTTCACCGCACTGTCACATCACGACTGGCTCAGGTTACAGGTTCAGCAGAGGACACATCTGACCCCCTCCAATCAGTCTCTGTGGCTGCAGGTCGAAGGTGCGCCAGTCTCTGCACTTTCACCAGAGAGGGCAGTGAAACTCTGCCTTAAAGGCTGGTGTTAACTTCTTGTTTCAAAGTTTCTCATCTGTCAAAAGGCAGCTGCTTTGTTGTACTGCCACACCAGACTAACCGCAGCGTCCATCTTTGCAAAGTAGGGTGAGGTGTGAGCCCACACTGTATTTTGCATCCAGCTCAGTTCCTCTGTTTGCTTGTTTATAATTACCAGCCGGGCCCTGCAGCTTGTTGACTTCTTTGCGCCTGGGATGCCACAAGCACATTTCATACAATTTACCTCCTGAATAATTTCTAATTGATTGGGAATGAGAGACAGCACACCTTGATTTATTGCCAGGAAATGGGGGAAACTTATAGGCAGCAATACCTCTCAGCATCTCACTTCGGGAGTGAATACTCTCCATATTTCATCTCATTTCAGATGATGCCAGCTACTGTGCATTTGTGGCCATTCCCACAGTCGCACGGTTAGCATAATGTTGATGCTATCTGTCACTTAAGACCCTGGCTGAGGATGGGAGGATGGAGGACCAAGGGATCAGTGTTTACCCACCTGGCCAATTAGAAGACAGAGAAACCTACAACATGGAGTCTGCCTCCAGCAGCAGGTACTAGTTGCTGTTATGGCACTCAGCAGTTGCTAGGCAACACCATCTATCCGTTATTGAGCTAACTTGTTGTGGGTATGGCTATTATATGTATAAATCACTGGTAATCTTTGCTCCTCAGATAAGGTGCTGCTCTTGTGTTGGGAGAAGAAGAGAACATAAGGTTTTCGTTCATTCTTTATATGTTTAAAATGGATCACCTCTGACTCCTTAAGATCAAATAATGTACATACATTACAAATCAGTCTGAATGTGCTCCGAAGAAGCATCTGTACAGGCATAAACGCAAGTGAAAACAGCACATTTAAAAAAGAGTGCAGATTTATCTGTAACTTCCAAGTTGCCCGATGCTGCTGATTTAGGAGATTAATCTTGTGTGAAAATCCAGGTAAGGGAGTCTCGTGTGTTGTAGTTTGCTCAAGGAGAGATGAGCTATGGGTTTCTGTGAGGGTTTGATATATGCACCACTTGGCAGGGGATGCGGCGTAAGCAGAAATGATGAGAGCATTGACACGCCGGCATACATCACATGGAAAGTTGCAGCAGCCCAGAGGATCTATTTCAAATTAAACACCGACTCTGTGTGTAATCTGGAAAATATTTTACACAATGAACACAAAACTGTTAACTTGTCTCTTTTAATTTAGCTCCCCCACACAACAGTTCATAAGTCTGCTTTTGTCAACGTTAAAATACAATTACAGTGAATCGTGATGTTTGAAGTGTTTGTTTCTGTTTGTTTAAAAGTTGCTGTTTTTTTGGAACATCACCTGAAAAAACAAACATCATAAGAAAGCGAGATAAAGCTGCATGAGAGCCCTCACTTTTTCAGCTTGAACCTTTTGTGTTTTTTTTGAAAGGGAATAAAAGTGGTGGGATTTTATCATGTTTCATTTAGATGTGATATGGCGCTCATTTTTATGTGGAAACAAGTGCGTAGATCCCTGTAAGACTGCTGACAATGAAACTTTTGCCCACAGAAACAAATAAAATTAATGCAGTCATATATTACCAACATTTAAAATTCTACTTTGCGCACAAATTTTGATATTGCAGCAGGACTGCATAATACATTAGAAAGAGAGAGCATTGGGGGCAACAAGCCAAACCATCTCTATTAGTCCTGCATTTTTCCAGATCCCCAGTATGAACGGTATACCACTGAACCAATGCATTTCCTCTGTATATGTAATTATTTTATTAAATGTTATATCAGTCTTACAGCCCACAGCTGCTTGGTTCAAAGGAAGTTTGGTATCATGGCCCGAAGCCCAACTCGCATACACACAGCAACATCTCGCCATCCCTCTTACTCTCTCCTTCACTTTCTCTCACCCTTTCTTGCTCCACTCCCTCCCCCTTTTGCTCTTTCCCTCCCTCCCTCCCTGCCCCCCCCCCCTCTTTCCCTCACTCACGCACAGTCCAGCAGTGCCAGCTTTGCCCCGGGCTGACTGATCACAGGAAGGAGCAACATTTTTGAATTCCAGCGAGGATTGAGTCACAGAGTCGCAGCGTCGGGCTCTATGTGTTACCGAAGCCTCGCTGTATTTCACAATTGTAGACTGCTATGATTCAAATGGAATTTTAATGGCCTACGCTGCTAAAACCGTATCATGGCCTCTTTTTCTATTTGTCTCTGGATTTGTCTCCTGCCTGATAATGCTCTTTGTGTTCATGCGAGTATTTGCCTTTTTTTTTAGTTCAAGCCAGGTATGTTGGTGGTCCACTTACAGACTTTACTTAAAAAAAATCCTACTGGTGGTTCCAGAAATACTATCACACATATTTTTCACATTTTAGTCTCTCTAAGTGCATGCAGTTCCATTTGTATCAGTACACCTCAACAAATCAAGTATTATATACAGAGAACTGAGCATTAAAATACTTGTGAGATGTAGTTTGATTGATTATCTAAGCGCACCCTCAGGCTGAAGCAAGTTCTGGATTTCCACCGAATGCATTTTTAAACTACAGAGAAGCCGCAACAAAAGAGGTATCATAATGTATGCAGATAAGACATCCATTTTTTACATCCCATAAACAATATATGAAAAATTTCGACATCCACAGATAGATTGTTGAACATCTTCCTTACAACCTTTCAGGGTAGTAACATACTAACTAGCATTAACCCATTAAGTCCTGATGAAAGCGTCCACACCTTCTCTTTCAGCTGTAACATTTATGGGCTTCTGCCTTCAGAGATAAATGCCACATGGTTCCACCTTTCCCATGGGTATTACTGATCCCATTATTCATGGGTATTTAAAGTGATGGCATCACATGAATGTGTTCACATCACAGTTGCTTCCAGAGGGAGAATTCTGTTTGTGTTGCTTCAAGTTTCTGATGGTTTAGAAATATTTAGCCTGGTTACGATGCAGCATATTCGAAGGGGGGGATTACAGAATAGGAATTAAAAAATATCTTCGACCCCCACAATGGGAGACTTTGGTGCCAGCATGATTTGAATTGTACCTGAGAACTTCAGCCATTATAACCTTTAAAAAATTGGATGAAATTACAATTCCCGTATTATGCAGGTATTGACATTCTCAACCAGCTGCCAAGCACGGATGAGTTGTAATACCTTGAGGACCTCACCTATTTATATTCATAGTTGTTCCCATACAGGAGGGGGCAGTGCAGTGAGCCTCTCTGGCTACAGCCAGCAAAGGGATTCAGAGAGAGAACAGTAGATGGATAAAGTGAAAGTTTAAACCCGGGGCTTATGCACACAGAGACCATAATCCTGGCAAAATCTCCCTCCACTATCCTTCACATTCAACTTAAGACAATGACCTTTGGTTATACTTTCGGTCACATACTCGATGCTCAAGGATGTGTTAAACAAGCAACCTAATCAATAGGTAGAAGTCAACTCCCAAGGCTTAACCACTTCCTAATGTTTTCATATGTGGTAATGGGTGACAGAGTTGGGTTATACTACCCAACATTTGACCCCGTTTCCAGTTTATTCCATGTGTGTGTTTCACTCTGCACTTCTTTAGTCAGCTTGTTTTCCATGTTGTTTTAATGCAAAGTTTGGGGGGAGTCTTCCAAATGAGTTTCACGGGTGTTATGCAAATTATTTCATTTTGCATGAAAGTAAATGCTGCCTTTCTTCTCTTCTCCCACACCAGCCCAGACACATGACAACCATAGATTGAAAATGGGTTTTGATTACACACTACCCCTCCCTCTGCAGGCTGTGATGGCTGGGTGTGCGTCTCCCAACAAAGCATTCCGGGAGATTCCTGCACCTCAACCGTCTCATTCTTCCCTTAGCAAGCCCATTAGAGCCAAAAACGAGGCGCACAGTTGCTAGCAAGAGAATTTTCTTGACAGTATTATGCTCAATCAGACTTATTGGGGATTTTCTCAATGCTCTGCCACACAGCTAATGGAGAGCCATTTAACCACAGAAACAAACAAATTAACCTTTAAATACCAGTAGGAGCATTTAAGTGTCGGTCAGACACATTGTACTTCTATAGGGACTCTTGCTTCCCATCCTAACACACACACACACACACACACACACACACACACACATGCGCGCGCGCGCATGCACGTGCACTCGCACACGCATGCACAGTAAACGCCCCTTCGCAGTTGGCTGCAGCTGGGAAGCGAGGTACGGCTGTATGTGGGACATCGCAGAGCTCATTAATGTGACTGTGCAATCAAATCAGGTCAGATGGATGCATTGGTGCCTAGAGGAAAGATTTGATAGCCAGCGCAGAAATGCCTTATAATAAGTTAATTAGACATTCACTTAATGATCTCGCTGCTATCCTATCACTTGATAGTTCCTTGATAGGGTTTGGGTCTTAAAAATTGAGTGTCACAGACTTGCACCTTATCAGACCAGTAAAGTAATAGAAGAGTCCTCATTAGGATTAGAAACAGCTTGCTTCCTGACTTGGAATTTTACCATCTGAGGACTCAAATAAAATAATCACACTTAAACCACCTAACAAGCAATCCAGCGAAGATTAAGACATTAATTAGGTTTATAGTGTATGGGTTGTTCTGATTCTTGCAATATGACACCAAGAGCAGACATCGAGCTGCGTTTGAACCCAAACCGAGCATTGCACATCCTTTTTACACACTCATTTGTTGGCTATACCAACTACATTGTTTCTTGTTTTTGGCTTGTTTATTTTCTACCTAGAGGAAGACTCCGTGCTGCTTTTTAATAAGAAAGAAATTCAAAGACAGGCTCAATGTATTTTGAGGGGGATTTTTTTGGCCTCCGGTGTATAGTTTGAGCAGTAAAATGCTCATTAACGCTGTAGATGTTGGTAACGTCACAGTCTGTGATCCGACTGAAAACTGTGAAAGTACAAGCACATCACAAAAACGTAGGATTTGACTTGGATTCACCTTTATACTGACTGAAAAGTCTGTTACAATTATTCATATGTGTTTCATTTTTCTGCTACTTTGTTGTAATTTTTTTGTTTCTGTATTTTTTTTTTAACTTATCATGGAAAAAGAAAAAATTGGCGAACTCTTAAATGAATACAGGAAGGGCAAGTCTGGCTCATTTGCAGTTAAATACAGCACTTTAAAGTTTGCAGCACTGCTAATGTTGAAACATGTTCAAGAATTAAAGATATGCCAGGGCCATACAGTGTGTCTCGCCCAGTGTGTGCTGGGATATCCTCCAGTCCACGATGGAAGTGAATAGAGTAAATTGATACAAACAGATGGGCGAATATAATCATCGTAACAGTAACCATCTGTATCTCTCTCTCTCTCTCCTTTTCCCTCATTTCAATAAGGCTTTTCTCGTATTATCACCCACACCGAGGTACAGTATCATCATGAGGGTCCCCAACTGCTCTGTAACATCAGTTCACAGGGGACTGGGTCTTTTTCCCTGAGCTTTAGTTTCAGTCATCCAGGCCCTTTCCCTCGTGGCTGCAGTCTCGGGGGAAAAAGCCCAGACAAAGTGACATCTGTGGAATTACAGGAAATCAAGGGTAACAAGATAACTTTGAGGAAATAAGAGCTGCTGGCTGAGCCATTGTAATGGTAATTATGCAATTTATTATGCTGTAACTACTGAATGATCAATATATCAGCGATATAACCCTATTACAGGCAAACCGAAAAATTATTGCTTGATGTTTGGAAGCTTTTAGGGTATATGAACTCCCTCGCTTTGGATTAGTGCTGAACAGGATGGCCAACTTGTCCACACAAACTTCGATACTCCATCATTATTCAACTTATTTCACTCCTTAAAATATGTATTTTTACGAGGTTAGCATTTTACCAGCCGTAGATAAGAAAATAGTGTAAAACCACTGTTTCCATTGTTCTTCTTTTTGCTAACATATAAACAAACTATACAACTAGGCTGTACTTTCTCAAAGAGTGGTACAAGTAACACGACTGGTGCAAGAAGGACTCATTAAAATGAATGTAAAAAAATATTAAATAATAATATCAGAACAGATTCTAGTAAGTTTATGGAGGAAACCCCGGCCTCATCACTGAGATGAGCATACAGTTGAATTCTCAGGCCAACAGTACTACAGGATTAACATCAGTCCTCATGGTGGTACTTGGAGAGCCAAATACTTTCTGAGGTGGTACTTGGCGAAAAAATTTCCTCGCTTCTGTACTCAACTACCTGTTACATCGCAATGAGGCCTGTAAAAATCAATAACTTCGGACGACTGACACAGTTCACCTATTTTTCATTTTGGTTCGTGGTCAAACTCTAAATACAACAATGCCTGAGGTGAAAACACAGTTAAAGAAAGATGAGGTGAAGGACTTCACACTCCAGAGGAAGTCCAAGCACCTTTTCACTTTTTTGTAACACAGGCAACACAAAGAAAAAGTGTGCAAAACTCAGCACTCTGTTTATTGTACTTTGCACCCTATTCTTGTCAAATGTCAGCTGCAATTATTTATGGAGTAGTTTTAACTAAAGAAAAGTAAAAAACACTCACCTTTTTAGTTCTCTTTTTTAAAGATGCATCTGTTGATTCCAGATAAATCAGAGGTTTGCTCCCTTTTCTAGCAACACTCTGACTCGTAAGCAAAATTTAAAGAGATTGTAGCTCAGAAGTATGAAATAACGGAATGATTCGTGCAAAATGAATTCTAACATGTTTACATGTGACTTGTGATGGAAAATGGAACAAAATTTGATCAAAAGTCTGCAAAGACACAGAGTTATTTGCCGGCTTTTGTTGCCTCTGAACCTCCTCCCTCTCCTCTTATATAACTCCTGGTATGCGTTTGTATGAGCCGCTCTGGTACCTATAGACAGCTGCTGACAGGTCTCTCTAACTGCTCTCTTCTCTCTACGCCTGCTGTTCACTCAGTGGCAAAAATGTTCTCCTCACCTGAGACCAGTGGCAAGGTCACTGGAGATCAAGAGCCCACCTGCTCTCCTTTCTTCATGGTGAAATTGGGGCTGTGCCTCTGGCTGGCAAAAGGCTGAAAACAGCGTCAGTTAGAGCTGATGTCTGAATCATAGAAATCGTAATGAAAATGAATACATACTCAGATATACTTTTTGCAAAGAGCTTGAAAAAATTTGTCACTGTCATCTTTCAAGACTAATAGCGTCCTAGAAGTTATTAAATCTATTGATGCAGGTGCCAATTTAAGCAACCCTGCAGTAAGCAGCTATGTTTCCAGCTTCGCACCATTTCTGTGCTCAGACTGTGAGCAATCACTTTGCTGTGCTGCAGTCAGTGGGTGATTTGAGTTCACTGATTGATAATGGTAGTGTCAATGGTTTTGCAGCGGTAGGTGGGACACAACACACTGCAAATCCAGCATGCGACAGGCTGCTGATGGATGACATTGCATGTTCAGTTACAGATTTTTTTTTTTTTTACTCCCAGCGGCGAAGTGATGAATTTATTTGATACTGGTCAAAATATTCATCGTCATTCTATATCAAAAGCCAAATAAACTCGGCTTTTGTTGAAGCTCTTCAATTGAAGCATAGAAGTGCTTGTTGTGCAATTAAAGTTTTGGATAACATCTTGCATCTTAAGTGCTCCGTGAATTATCAGAAGGTTGCCATAATGTTTGTTTACAATGTTCATTTCAGGATATTACTTCTATGATCAATTGATATGTACAGCAAAACAACGCTTCTCTTCTAGGCAATCAACCTATGTAAATTAAGGCACTCATTTGCACCTGCATTGTAATGTCTTGGTGACGTTAAACTCTGCTTTACTCTCATCAATAAATAAAATACAATCAATGCCGTTTGATTAAAACAGCGTTTGTTATTCCAAAAGGATGAGATGAGCCTGAGATGACGTACGATAGATGACTTTCCTCCACCGCCTGTATGGTTCTGCTGCATTGCATTCTTCTGCCGTATGGTGAGTGGGAAAGAGCTGGCCTGGCTTGGCAGATTTGCAAGCCTCAACAATGGCAAAGTAGAATAATTCTGGAAATGTCTTGCCCAGTGGTGTTTTTGAAAAAGGCCATTTCCTCAACATAAAGAGCCAGAGGAAACATTTCTTGGAGGCAGTTTCTTTTTGTGCTGTATCAATTTCTTATGGCACGCGGTTGTTACCCTTCTCTAGTGGTGCATAAAACCCCCCCTAACAGCATTCCTTCAGGAGGCAGCCTCATGGGTTTTGACTCTGTGTTGTAAGTCAGCTGCACTGGGATCGTGCAGCTCATGCCAATCCTTATAGTTACAACATATCCCCCCCACCCACCCCTCCAAATTAGCTATTAATGCCTCGCTGGGGGTGTTACTGCATATACTGCCAAACAGCATTTCTCAGTAGGTCATCGAAACATGATCATTCAGTATTAGTGATATAACATGTATTATCAGGCCTGTGTTTGTTGAACAGTGAAAATAAACAGCACAGTTGGGTTGTAAGGGAGAGAGAGAGAGAAGGCTTGAAATCCTCTTCAAAAATCAGACCTTTCAAAGCCATCTGTCTAAGCATTACTGAAGGTTTCTATTGACACTCGTGAGATCATGTATTTTCTGACTGGATAGTGGTATTCACCGGCAAGGACACGGGTATCAACATGGTAAGCAAGGTGTAAGCGATGCTCCTGTTGACAAAAAGATTGAGGCAAGTTACAACAACTCCTTTTCAGTGGCTTTCACATCGATTTGCAATCGATTAGTGTAAATGAGCCTTTTCAGTTAATACACTTTGACATCAGCTTCTGCTTCTATGGCCCAAGCATTAATGAGGTGGGGCACCAAGTTTTATGAGTTAACTCAACATGGTGGAAGTTTACACGAAAGTTTGGCTGCAGTTTGTGAGAGTTGAAAGATGCTGAATGTTGAAACAAGTCCAATAAAGTAGGAGATGCAGAATAATTTGCGCAAACCAAGAAGTCCTGTATGTCACGTCAGGCAGTTGGTTCACAATCTAGTGGGATTGCTTTTACATTAAAGGTACTTTGGTTTTACTTCCATTTCATCTCATGCAGGTCCACAGAGCAAGTTTTGCTCTCACACTAATGCACCCGACCAAAAGAACTCGACCTGGGTGACCAAATAGAGCCGGTGTAGAAGGACCCAAAAAGAAACCTTATTTCTTGAATACATGAGGATTACAAAAACACCCTCCCATGCAGTCATTAGGTTCTTTGCATCAGAAGTTTTATTGAAATTTTAGTTGTTAAATGAGCATCAAGGGTTCCTTTCAATGGCTCCGCACTTACTGAAGACGTTGCCCGTGTGTATTTAATTGAGGGTAATAGGCTTTGGTTAACTAAGTGATGTAAAATTGATGAGGGATAATTAGCCATAATGGCATACAGCACATCCTGGTATTTGTCACCTATTAGCTTCTCACAGCAAAAAAACGTGGACAAAGGTGAGAATCGTTTGCTAGAAGCAGACTAAGCTCCAGGATGTATAAAAACGGAACTAACCACCATTTAAAACTCTTCTTACACCAGTATAAGAATGAAGCGCCATCCTTGAAGTTGGAGCCAATGCTTTCTTTGGGTTGGAGGTGACTTTGAGAAGATTCGGTGGAACTATGCAGTAAAGACACTATGCATCCATCTGTCAATGAATTGTTTTGCATTTGTTTGAATAGGAATGTTTCAAGGTCAAGGTCAGACAGACAGCTAAAGCACAAGTCCTTTGAAAATGAAAACCACAGTGCTCAAAAAAAACAGCCTGACGTTTGGCCAGCAATGTATGAAATAACGTGTGCTGATGTTGATGCAATCTCATTATTTTATTCTGATTAACAAATAAAATAACACTTTACGTGATCACCTACATTTACCGATTCACTCACACCAATACTCACATATACACACCAATGACAGCATTGCCAAGGTGCTCAAACGCCTCGGAAACAACTTGCACGTCAGCATCTTGGAAGGCGACCCACTCAGCCAATTTTATTGAAACCGCAGCAAAAGTTTAGTTTGCCATCAAGCATGTTCCAAGTTTCATTGAAGGTGTGAAAACTCATCAACTGACCAACTGAAAATGTTAAAACTAGCGTTTATCTTGCATAAAATTGAACACTCGGATCGGAGCCCTGATTTACAAGACTAACTTGTATTTTACTCATAATAGCATGGAAGATGCTGCATAACTCCCTACACGCAGTGACCTTGTATACTACTCCTTACACTGAGTCAACATAAATGGTGCAGCAGTTATTTAGAAGATGCATTCTCTT
>JAUESE010067358.1:2794-16394 GCA_032274725.1 Malacoctenus triangulatus
TCACAGTGACACAAGGAGTGACGAAACATGTATCATATTAATGTGTCACAGAAACTGTAAAAATGACACATCAATGCATTATATGCACCCTTCTTCTGGGCTCAAACTCAATCATGTTTAGTCTGCAATCAGCCAACAAAGTTGTGGGTTTTATTCAATGATTTATGTGACGGCGAAGGGGGAGTTCCTTACCCACGCTGTACTTCCAGAAGTCCCTGAGACAGCTGTTCTCTCTGCCCCCAAGAAGGTAGACGTCTCCATCGTAGCTGCAGCAGGCATGCTTGTAGCGGTCACACGGGGCCCGGCTGCTCTGAGGGAGCTGCGTCCATAGGCTGGGGTTACTTTTACTCATGGTAGCTTACAGCTGGCATCATTCACGATCAATGGACCATTGTCTGAAGGAAAAAAAAAAGGAAAAGTGTTTTCGATCGGCAATTGGTATCCATTACATATGTACAGATAGCTACAGGTATCTCTAAGGCAGAAAGGGGTTTACGATATTTTTTAAGTGGATACCACTTCAATCATCAGAGGCAACAAAACTCATCCCACAGAAAACCTGTGTGAATACATTGACTCACTTTGGACTTGTGTGTCTGGAAGTTCAAACAGAACTGCCATGGAAAGCTTCACCGCAGGCATGTTTATATTTTGGATTCCTGATAAAGTCTTGAGTTTCCTTCTATCGTGACTTGATTTGTAAAAAAACCCAAAAAACCTAAGGCTGGGCACGTAAATGCATTATTTTTGCGTTAACCAATCGATCTGTTAACGCAGAAATTAAGTGCATGTTGTTCACATGCTTTTATTTTGTAAACGTCTGTTGCGGAACTGGAAAAGAAAGGAGAATGCGGAAAAAACAGAACAAGCATGGAGAAGAAGGGTAATGCTACAGAACTTTTACGCTGCTATTTTCATTATAAAGTACTTCCAGATGGATTTGACAGAAACAAAGTCATTTGTAGCCACTGCCAAGCTGAATTTTCTTATCACAGGAGTACTTCCAGTCTAAAATGTCACCTTCATGCGAAGCACACCATTGATATGAGCAAACCATTTAACCAAATAGAGTGGAGCGAGGCTTCGACAGACTCCATTAAATGCAGCGTGCGGAGAAGTATACATAAACAAAAGCAAGAGAAGATAGCAAATGCCACAGCGAAGGGGACAGTTGTAGACCATCATTCTAGTCCCCTCTCAGGGAAGTCCCAGCAGTGAAGGGTCTTGTGCTTCACCCTTTCTATTCTTCCTCCTTGATTAAAGAGAAATGTTTCTGCCATTTTTTCAGAAATTGACTGTTTCAATGTTATGACTGTGGCTCAGGATTTTGTATGCAGATTGCGTTTATTTTTCATAAAGATCAGGAGAACTTCAACACCCTTGCAGTGGTAATATGCTTAAATTTTTGTATTTATATTTTTTAAGTAGATTTTCACTGAATATGTTATTTAACTGATAGTGTTTAACAAGTGCTGATTTTTATAGTGTTTGCACAACATATGTTTTGGTGCTTTTGTTCATCTAGGTGAATATTCCAATGAAAGTGCACTACACACTAGTTTTGAATTCATTATTGGATTTTGCGTATCCAATGCAGTTATTTGTGATTAATCAGGGAAAATCATGCGATTAAATTTGATTAAAATTTTCAATCACTGCCCAGCCCTAAAAAACCCTAACAACCTCTTAAATCAGAATCAGAAGTACTTTAATAATCCCAAAGGGAAAATTGTTGCATTTCCTGTCCAAGGTCAGACACATACAAACAAAAACATGACGTACAGGACAGGAGGATGTTTCGGTAGCCATCTGCGGCTGCCATTTAAAATGTCAGATTGTCCAACAAATGTCCACGTTGCAGAGACTTAAAAAAGGTTTGGTGTCTGCAGCCACAGGTTCTCTGACAGTTTCTTCTATGGCGCTTCACCTGTCAAAGGTGGTTAACTTCTTTTGTAGGGGACGTAGCGGCGGTGACCACTGTGAGACACCTAGCCTGCAGTTGAGTGGGTTCTGTTCAAAATAACAGTTCAGCAGGTATAAAACAGTTGTTCACAGACCAATAGGGTCTCTCGTAAAGTGGCTTTATAATCCTGAGGTGCAAGCAATCACAGGAGTGCTTTAAATAGTGTTATTGAAGATGCTATTTTTAGTGCAAGTGACTGCAGTGTATCTGCAACCTGTTGTGTAGCAGCCAGTCCATACAGAAAATTTGTATATTATCTTCAGCTTACTGATTGCTCTGGTCTGTTATTGTGAAAGGAAGTTAATATCGTAAGCTGAAGTTTGTGTCTTGTTTATCACGGGTCATATTGTCATTGCAATGCTCGACAAAATCATTGCAGACAGTGTTTGTTCAGATATTATGAAGCCCCACAGCTTAAGAGCACTATTCCATCTCCATGTTGTCTGTAGGGGTACAATGGCTAAAGATCTATTTCACACTGTGCTTGAGTGTGTGAGTGTTGCAGAGGTGGTGGTGCACGCAGAAGCAGTGTTGTTTTCGTCAACGATGATGATAACGAAATTATTTCGTTGACGTCCCTTTTTTCATGACGTTAACGAGACAGTGATGAGCTAAACGTGAATCTTTGATGACGAAAACATGACGAGTTGCATGTGAGTTTTCGTTGACGAGACAAGACTGGACGAAAATGTTGGTGGGTGGTCTGTCGGACGTTCAAAGTGCATTACATTTCTGCCTATTGTGCTGTAACGTGTGAGTCAAACGCTAAAATGTATGGCGCTACATCGCTTCCATTAATCGAGAGAGCGCAAAGCTGTCATCGCGGGCATCGGGGCGATCCACTTGGGTCAGGGTGTGGCTGCCGGAGGACGTCAGTCATTCGCGCTGCTCGCGTTCCCGCCCGCAGCAGGTGTCGTCAGGGAGAACAGAGCCTCGGCGCGTCGCAGAGGCGCTCGGACTTCGGGGTTTTCCCGCTCTCCCTCACGCAGTCGAAGCCCGTGAGCCTCCCCGAGAGGGGAGCAACGCTGCACGGGTGCAGCGACGGCGGTTGTCGGCTCCTCCACCAGCCGCTCGCCCACCGCCCGCGAGACGCTCCGACTACGACTATCGGACGAGACAAATAGAAATGCGCCCGATGAGAGCTTTGTGCGCCCGCGATGACAGCATTGCGCTATCTCGATTAACGGCAGCGATGTAACACCAAAACACTGTTTTAGAAAGTTTGCACAAGTTAAAGACAGACTGGAGTGATATGGTGTCTGTTTTAAAAATGATATGCATCTTAATTGCACTAGTAGACAAGGTCAAATTGGGCATATGTGTTCCTCATCCATTGCTCATGTTCTCAGCATTTGTATGTTCATGTGTTTGCCCTTACCATATTCTCAAAATAAAGTCACAGGTGCCAAAGTAAGAATGTTTTTGCTCTTGGCTTTTGGCACAATCCTTAGCAGATTAGAAAGTATTTGCTGTTGGGTGGAAACCTTGTATGTCCAAAACCATTCCTTTATTCTTGTAATTTTTGGTGAAAATAGCTGATCTCGAAGCTCACAATGTGTTGAACTAGATCTGCTTTTTTCCCCCAACTTTTGTCTGACACTTTTGTATGATAAAGGGCATCAATTCATGAAAAAAGTGCAAGGTGAGCTATAGAGATAAAAGGTTTCTGCCCAACAGCACTGAAGTAAAGCACAGCAGCACTGCTTCTCCATCTGTGGGAAAGTGGAGGCTACAGCCCAGTCTGGTAAGGAATGTGATTATTTGGCAAAAGTGTAAAGGTTAACTGTGTTTTATGAATTGCAACACTTGATATATCCTGTCAACATTAATTCCAATTTCCAATATTTAGACATAAATTAATCTGTTAAAAGACAAAAACTTTTTTAAACCAAAACTGACTAAAACTAGACTAAAACCTTTTTGAGTTTTCATCGACTAAAACTGGACTAAAAATATCACATATAGTTATGACTAAAATGTGACTAAAACTAATGATCATTTTCATCCAAAAGACTAAGACTAAGACTAAAACTAAGATGGCTGCCAAAAACAACACTGCTTAGGAGGAGGTGTGTGCATGCACGGAAGTGTGCAAAAATGTGCGCACTCACCGGTGAAACAGATGACACAGTTAAAGACACACTACGGAACTTTGCAGATTATTGCTCTCTATCGCTCCCTAAAGTCCTAGGATGGTACGATACTGTCGTAAAATCAAACGTTCATCTGTGCGCCATGTCAGGGGCGCTTTGCGAGTTCACGTCATTGTCCAAACTTAAATGATGCTCATACACCTGACGAGCACATAAAAAGCTGCAATGTCCAGCGACAATGTACAGTATATTCATGAGACATAAAAACAAGATTACACATGTTCCTGTGCTTTGATTTCGTTGATCAAGACGCATGCTAATAAACTTAGCCAAATACGTGCTCAAGTGTTATGCTATAGGCTAATTCAGCATCCGTTTTGCACCCCGTTCTTTCTCTCAGTTCTCTCCAGTGAGTGAACGCCAAACCAATGTTGACTGTGGTCTTGTCTCTAGCTCTATCACTTTCTTTTTCTTGTTTGCGCCGACTATGTTTTCTTAGGTTTAGCCATTGTGCACAGCGTCCGGTTCTAGCTGCAGCCCGGTGTGTTTACAACGGTTGTTAGTATGTGACGTAAGTGCCGTAAAGCGAAATGCAGACGCAACATAAGGTGGCGTCCCGGAGCCCAAAGTTGCATAGTGCAGAGGCTGAGCCTCGGGACGCCGCTGGGTAGTGACGGCTGGAAAAATGTGCTTAATGGAAGTTGGTGTGGCTTCAAAACGAGTCAGAAAGGCATATTTTTAAGGTCTAAAAGTTACGTAGTGTGTCTTTAAGGGTGGGGTGGAAGCCATAATTTTGTTGACCGCTATTTACTTCGCTATTTACCCATTCTGTCCACCATTGCTTATCTGTTTAACCCGATGGTTTTCATTTCTACTTCCATCTTCACTGCGCTATCCTAGCTCTGCTTTTTTGTGCCTCACAATAAATGCACCAAATCGCAATTTTTGGATCCCAGCGTCTCTTTCAGAACCTCCAAGCACATCACAAATTTTCGAACCTCAGGACCCAACCTGAAGCTCTCCGAGGCTTAGGAGTTTGGAAGCTGCAACAATGTCATTGTAGCAGGAAGACGGATAAATCAAGGTTGTCTCAGATGATCGAAGTCGACTTTTGACCTTTGGTGGGACTGAATATCTTTACATGTGTTAAATCAATAATGCCATTTTAAAAAGGTTGTTCTTTTCCCCCAATTTATTTGAGAGGGCTTTTTTCTGTAAAGAAACTGGTACAAATTACTCTGTACTTGAAAATATTTCATACCATGTGTTGTGGAAAGCTAAAGAATGACTTAGTCGTTGAACCAGTCCTTACATGAGAGCATAAAAAGAAGTCAAATGTTCTACAACAACTACTTGAACTTGTTAAAAGATCATTTCTCCTCATATTACCTCTCCTCTTCTTGTGAGTGAATACAAAAGGGGGATACGTTTGTGCAAATCCAAATCAGTGCTCAGCTGCCAGCTGGCGAAGAGCAGTGCTTCTACCCAGTCTTTGCACGTGAGTTATTACCAGATCTTAAAACTTACAGCTGCAAAAGAGGCTTTTGGTTCCTTAAAGAAGAACTTTGAGATAATTAGAGACTCTCAGTCATAAATGTTGCTGTATTACAAATTTAAAAAAAATAATTTTGCATTCTTTAAGTTGTATGATATTCTTGGTATCAAAAATGCATTCAAACATATATGGTAAATTATTAGTAAAGCAGAATAATTAAACACAAGATCTGTCAACCATTAACTTCTACAACTGCAGACGTTCTGCTAGACAGAAAAGATAATCAATGGTGGAATATCAAATACTTGCCTTTTTGGTGACAGAAAATTAAAAATAAACATCCTCAAGCTTGATTCTGAAACTGTGGTACTGAGGAGAGAGTATCTAAGCTGTTTTTCAGAGGACTGGTGAAAGTGAGAGAAAAGATTAAATATTCATTGGAACTTTAATGGAATTTTTTTTTAAAGGGGTTAAATGTGTTTCTAGAAGCATGTATGAATATATGGTATCTGACTGGATTCAACAGCTCACAGATTTATCATCATATCATATCTATAACCAGCTGGACACGTGACATGTGAATCGGGTTAAATCATGTCAGCTAATGATGAACTCTGATCCTATTTTACTAGTTTTACCTGTGATCGATTGTTTTGTGGCATTAACCTTGATCTGCTGACATCTCTCCAGCTGTGAGTGCCTGCTGCATCTACAGGGTGTTAATACAGGTTGCAATGGTTGTGGTGAGCGTTGCTCCTCTGGGTGCTCAGCTGGGACTGTGAATCACCAGGCACCTGACTGCTAGCTTAGTCTTAGTTGTCAGGGGGGTGGGGGGGTGGCACACAGTACAAGGAGCAGAAATAAAACGAAAACTCATGCAAAGCCAGCAGTTCTTTTAAAACACGGGGGTCAACACTATTTCGAATAGAAAACACAAAGCATTACCCCAGACGATAGAAAGCTGAAGAAAGCCCAGGTTCTTCTTTGTAACTGCATATACAGTCGTATGAAAAAGTTTGGGCACCCCTGATAATTTTCCAGATTTTCCTTTATAAATCATTGGTTGTTTGGATCAGCAAATTCAGTTCAACATATCATATAGCAGACAAACAGTGATATTTGAGAAGTGAAATGAAGTTTACAGGATTTACAGGAAGTGTGCAATAATCACTTAAACAAAAGTAGGCAGGTGCATAAATTTGGGCACCCTTGTTGTTTTATTGATTTCAAAACCTTGAGCAGTAATTATTGGAGCACAAAATTTGATTGGTAAGTTCATTGACCCTTGACCTACATACATATATACATACATAGGTGAAACCAATCATGAAAAAGGGTATTTATGGTTGCCACTTGTAAGTTGTTCTCCTCTTTGCATCCTCTCTGAAGAGTGGCAACATGGGAGCCTCAAAACAATTGTCTAATGACCTGAAAACAATAATTTTTTAACATCATGGTTTCGGGGAAAGATACCAAAAGCTAGCTCAGAGATTTCAGCTGTCAGTTTCCACTGTGAAGAACATAGTGAGGAAATGGAAGACTACAGGAACAGTTCGAGTTAACGCCTGGAGTGGCAGGCGAAGAAAAATCTCAGATAAGCAGAGGTGAAGGATGATGAGAAGAGTCAAAGTCAACACACAGACCAGCTCCAAGGACCTACAACATGATCTTGCTGCAGATGGTGTCACTGTGCATTAGAGGATGACATTATTCGGGAATTCCCGTGGTTCCCGCGGGAATCCCACGGGATGGGAGTCATTTTTTTAATGAATCCCGTGATCTGGACGGGACAGGAAAAAAAGCAACGGGAGCGGGAACAACATTAATAGATGATCGTTTTCAGCAGTGTTAAACAAAAAGATGAACAGATACTGCGTCTGTTTTTGTAGTCATCTTTCAGTGAGAGCTAACACTCCTTTGACCGCAGTGCCAACACAAAAGAACTACAACAGTGGTTAGACTTCCTGTCACTTCCGTAAGTAAAAAAGCAACTCGGAGCGGCTGGCCACACACAAAACCAAACAACATGGGGGGAGAAGCGGCTAATAAAGAAGAGCTACAGCACAAAGTTAACAATAATGATCCGTCTGTCACAGTTTCAGTCTCAGCCTCAGTATCTGCCTCCAGTCTGCCTCCTCTGCAGCAGGGAAATCAGCCCATACTCGCTTCACCTGTGTTCCTGCTCTCACCTGCACCTCGTTTGCTGCAATCAGGCCACCTATATAAACCCCAGCTCCACACTCAGTCAGTGTCAGACTGTCATCGCATTCATGCTGAGCACTCCAGACTTGTATCCCAGATTGAGCACCCGTTGCCGACAAGTTTCATCCCTGACTCTGCCTTTTTCGCCTGACCCTCGGCTTGACTTCAAGGTATCGACGAGCTTCTGTCCTGCACTCACCCGTCTGTCTGAGTCCCCGGCTATCGATCCTGCTTCCGTTATCAACGCCAAGTTCCTGTCTGTCCCACACCGTGCTGGTCTGCCTGGTAACTGAATCCTGCCTGTCATCGACGCCGAGTTCCTGCCTGTCCCACACTGTGTTGGTTTGCCTGGTTACCGACTTCCTACCTGTCTTCAACTACCTCCTGTGTGACACATTCAAGAGGGCACTTGTCTACGACGCTAGCTGTGCGGGTTTAAACCCCACTCAAGTCACAGCTTCCCCTCAGTTAACCCAGTGTGAGCCACTGCCTGTTAGTTCCCTGTGTGGCTCAGTAGGGAAGACATCCAACTACCATCCCAAGGTGCGTGGGTTCATAACCTGCTCTGTGCTGTGCTTTGGTTTGTGCAATAAAGACTGTTCATTAATCACTTCAAGTACTTGCTTCTGGGTCCTCCATACAATTGTGTCACCGTCAGTGAAGCTCAGAGATCTCGTTGGAAAGTCGGATGTGCTGAAGAGTTTTGAGACCGCAACGTGACGGAAAAAACACCGTATTTGCAGTGATTATTTACTCCGGCCTGGGATTGGGATGGGAGAGGATTTTTTCTCTGGGAGTGGGATGGGACAGGAGTGAAAATCCGCTCCCGTGTCATGCTCTACTGTGCATCGTTACACTATTCAGCGCACTTTGCGCAAGGAGATGCTGGATGTGAGAGTAATGCGGCATAAGCCTTTTCTGCACAAATGCCACAGTCACTTGAGGTATGCTAAAGCACATTTGGACAAGCCAGCTACATTTTTGAATCAGGTGCTGTGGACTGCTGAAAATAAAATTGAGTCATTTGGACATAACAAGGGGCAGATTATTTCAGACTGGAAAAAAGAGGCTGAAATTACCTGTTCCCCCCCTTGTATCTTGAAGAGAAAGCCACCAATCTCATAGTTTGGGTCATTTTTTCCTCTACTCATAAACAATGACCCCTGTGAATTTGAAGGCGTTTGCTCTTTCCTTTTCAAAGTTACCAGGGGGAACAGGTAATTTCAGCCTCTTTTTCAGTCTGAAATAATTTGTTCCCCAGGTGAAGTTGGTAAGGAAAGAGCATATACATAAAATATCTGAGTTGAGTAAATTACATTACATCAGTTAAAACAGATGATTTTAAGAAGCAAAGCACATTAACTGACACCAGTAGAATTGAATACTCCCCGTGCGAAATCCCCCTCAGGCGCCCCCCACCCCAGCTCATCAGTGAAAATATGTTTCATCTTCTCACGAAGCTTTGATGATTGCAGTTTTTATATCTCGCTAGTAAAACAATCAAGAAACATGATTAACATACGATTACGTGATGATATTTTTGGCCATATCGCCCAGCCCTACTCGGAGCAATCGATGCCCCCCCCCACCCCCCCCCCAGCAGTAGGGCTTCTGGACTTGCAACAGCCCATAGCAATAAGGAGCCTTCTGAGTCCAGAAGGTGGACGAAACTCTTGTGACACAAGAGCAATAATTATCTTGTGTTGCCATCCAGCCTATCCAGTAGCTCTCCAGTACAGAGTGTTTTTGTTTCTTCTGTTTTCTCTTTTTTTTCCTTTTTTCCTCTCTTTTGATGCAACATATCCTATGGATATATGCAACTCTATAACAACATCAGGAGCCAGTCATCTTGTTTATACGAGAGGAATTACTGGCCTTAAGGACAATGGCGAAAGCCGGAGTATGACACCAGTTACCAGCAGGATAGAGGAGGCATTACAGGGGACGTAAAGCCGGCGCCAAGCTAAAGGCTCAAGTAGTGGACAACTGGAGGCGTTTCAGACCATCGATTCCCACTATTATTATGGGGAATGTCAACTCACTGCCAAATAAGATCGATGAGCTGTCTGCACTAAAAAACCAGCGGATTTACCGTGAGAGCAGCTTGGACATCTTCACGGAGACATGCCTAACTCAGCTGATACCGGACACTAACATGGATCTGCGGGGTTTTACTTTGGTGAGAGCTGACAAAGACACTAGCGCTTGCGGTAAACACAGGGGTGGGGGGCTCATCATACACATTAACAACCGCTGGTGTAGCCCAGCACATGCCATTGTGAAAAAAGGTTTTGTGTTGCAAAGACTTGGAACTGCTAGCCGTTAGCCTACGGCCTTACTACCTGCCAAGGGAGTTCAGTCACGTGATTGTACTGTATTTACATCCCAAGTGCTGATGCAGCCACTGCCTGTGAAGAGATCTGCACAGCGACAGCAAGACTGCAGACATAACACCCTGAGGCGTTCATCATCACTTCTGGGGATTACAATCATATCACTGTGGACTCCACCCTGGTTATTTTCTATCAGGCTGTGGACTATCCCACAAGATGCAACAGGACTATAGACCTGTGTTACACCAACATCAGGGATGCTTACACAGCCACCCTTCTTCCTCCTCTTGGTAAGTCTGACCATAACCTGGTCCACCTGCAGCCTCAGTACACCCCCCTGGAACAAAGACAGGCTACTACAACACGTCATATCAGGAAGTGGTAGCCTGAAGTGGAGGACGCCCTGACAGACTGTTTCGAAGCCACAGACTGGGACGTGATACTGAGACCTCACGGTAAGGAAATTGAGGAGCAGATAACTTAAACTTCTGTTTGGATGTTTATGCCCCTCCCAAGACTGTGCAGTGCTACCCAAACAATAAACCCTGGGTGACTCAAGAGGTGAAAACAGTCCTGAACAGGAAGAAGGTGGCTTTCAGGAGCAAGGACAGGGAGGCTATGAAAGCAGCACAGAGGGAGGTGAAACAGAGCCTAAGGGAGGCTAAAGATAACTACACGGCCCTCGCCAATTGCCTCCTCCCTGCTAAACATCCGACCAGCTGGGGAATGTGCCCACCTTATGGAAAACAACCTGTATAGAACCAGCACCAAAAAAGAACCAGCCCAGCAAGCTGAATGATTACAGACCAGTGGCACTCACATCACAGCCGATGAAGACACTGGAACGACTCTTCCTCAACCACCTTAGGCCCCAGGTGCATCAGACCCTACAATTTGCATACAGGCCAGCCTTCAGTGTGGAGGACACCATCCTCTACCTCCTTCATTGCACACACTCACACCTGGATAAGGGGAAGGGCTCAGTGAGGATTCTTTTCCTGGACTTCTCGAGTGTCTTCAACACCATCCAGCCCCTTATCCTCCAGGACAAACTGAGGAAGATGCAGGTGGACCCCTGCATGGTGTCCTGGCTCTCCGACGACCTCAGCAACAGACCACAGTATGTCAGGCTGAAGGACATCAGGTCTGACACTCCGGTTAGCAGCACTGAAGCACCCCAAGGGACAGTGCTGGCTCCCCTTCTCTTCACCCTGTACACCTCAGACTTCTGTTACAACTCAGAGTTGTGTCACATCCAGAAGTTCGCGGATGACACAGCCATCATGGGGTTTACTCGGGATGACAGTGAGGACGAGTACAGGTGTCTGGTCAAAGACTTTGTTGCACGGAGCAAAGATAATCACTAGGGGTGGGAATCTTCTACTTTCTCATGATTCGATTCCGATTTTCGGGGCCACGATTCGATTTAAAATCGATTTTCGAGTCAAAATGATTTTATTCATAATCATTTCTGATCTGATTTCTGATCATGATCTACTCCCATCTGCTTTGCAAGACAGAATGACAAATGGAGACATTAAAGTGTCTTTTTCACATTTATTAAGTTTTAAACATTTATCCATGCTTAGAAAAAACATGGCATTGACATTCATGGCTGTGAGGCTCTTGTGCCTCGAGTTTGCAAAACATGGGAGTCGAGCCACCACGTATCAGCTATGTAGTGAGTAGAGTTGTCACGATACCAAGACAAAGTATCATGGTTATGGGTAGTATCAAGATGTGTGCCCATTTTTTAAAAACTATTATTCTTTTTATGAACTGCAATTTGTTTGTACAAGTTATAAAAACTTATTAATTACTTATAATTTTGTTTGTTGCATAATAAACACAACACTAGTGAAGTAAGAATTAGACTGAAACAGATATTGTTATGAACAAACGCAAATAATAGTTCCAAATGTGACTTTTGGAGTTAGTTTTTTTATGCTTTTTTTTTAAACGAAATTGGTGGTGCCACTGATGAGTCCACCGCTGTGGCAGACTCACCGCTTGAGCCCGGTGCTTCTGCCATGCCCGGTGTGTTGTGCATGTTTATCTAAAGCCATGCTGCTTGTGCTCGGCGAGACAGCTTGTTGGGTTCTTTTTTCGCCAAATTATTTATCAAAGCGGAGGCGGAGCTGTGTTGATGAACTTCCTCCTTGCCAGTAGAAACATGAACAGACAATCAGCTTACATACAGGTGGACCCAGCGTGCAGAAACAGCCTATCATATCCCTAGACCTCACCAGTAAGCGGCAAACAGACAATCATTCAGCAGCTGTGTAGTTAGGTTGCAGTATTAGCCATGTGGGTTGGTTGACAGGAGAAGCATGCAGTGAGTAGCCGGGAGGAGCTACTAGCGGAAACTGGCACCGGGCAGTCGTAATCCACAGTAGTGCGTTGTGTATAAGTTCTCGTTTCGTAGGAGCCGTTATGATTTGGCACTGCGGGGCACCGTGGGTACCGTGCAATTCCAGTCCGAGCGGTGAATGTCACAAAAGACTGGGTTGCACTTGATGTTCATGAATCACATGACAGTCAGCAGATTTTTTTTTATTTTTTGAAATCGATTTTCAGACATTTTATATCGATTCTGAATCACAGCAAATGGAAACTGCGATTCCGATGCGAATCGATTTTTTGGCACAGCCCAATAATCACCTCCAGCTGAACATCTTAAAGACTAAGGAGTTGGTCATAGATTTCGTGAAGTCCAGACCACATCTACGCCCAGTATTGATCAGGGGCGACGAGGTCCAGAATGCTGCGGTCGTTTAATGTCTGCAGGAAACTCAGATGTTGCAGATGTTTTGCCAGACTGTGATCTCCAGTGTGCTCGTCTGTGCTGTGGCGTGCTGGGGTGGTCGTGTGTCCAGGAGAAACTCCAACAGGTTGGACAAGCTGATCAGGTGGGCTGGCTCTGTGGTCGGCATGAAGCTGGACCCCCGGTGACGGTTACAGAGAAGAGAGCCCTGGCCAGACTACTGGCCATTATGGACGATGCCAGCCACCCTCTGTGCAATGTCATCAGAGCTCAGAAAAGCCTGATCTGTGACTGGCTGCTCCTCCCCAAAAGCAGGACCAACAGACTTCGAGCCTTCTTTGTCCCCCGAGCCATTAAACTGTACAACTCTGCGCTCGGTTGGAGGGGGAGAGCTATAGGGAGGGGAGGGGATGGGGGAAATGAGGATGGACATTAACATCTGTCTACTAAGTGAGACCTGCTACTGGTGTGCAATACACGGCAAAGTGCTCCTGAGGTCCCGCCACAGCCAAGTTTTTATTTTCTCTATAACATATTATTTATACTTTTATTATTATTATTTTATTTTTTAAATGTGTATGCCTTTTTCCACTGTTGTACTGTTGGTACTGCAAAATTTGATCCACAACTTCCCTGAGTGAATCCTGTCAAGGGATCGATCGATCAACATCAGCAATTTATCGTTTCTGAAAAATAAAACAAAAAAACAAAAAAAGTTTTTTTAATTATATACTTTAATTAATTAATTAA
>JAUESE010067494.1:0-16355 GCA_032274725.1 Malacoctenus triangulatus
CACACACACACACACACACACACACACACACACACACACACACACACACACACACACACACACACACACCTTTGTACTTATAGCTTTGTGAGGACTTTCATTGGCGTAATGTAAACCTAACCATCTCCACTCCCCCCTCACCTTGACCCTAAACTTCGTGATTACCTTTTTCTAACCTCGACCTTGAAACCAAGTCTTGACTATAAAAAACAAACCTGCCCTTAAAAAACTAGCTGCTAAAATTGTCCTCACTTTGTCAGTTAAATACATATTTAAGTCTCACTTTGCAGAAAGCACGAGGACACACACACATATACGCACGCACACACAAGTGCTCAGAGTGTCAGGCTGGGTGGGCTTGGTTGCTCAAGGCTTCAGTTGCAGTTGTAACTTGTCTCCAGGACAACAACAACACCACTAAAGTGACAATTGAAAGTCTAAAACAGGAAGGAAAAGCAGTTGAGCCCACAGCATGGAGACATGCTGCATGCTGGGCACCATTGATTGGGGAATGGTGCATAAAACTGAGATGTAACACAGAAAATGTCTTGGATGTGTGACAAGAGGATAATTGTCTTTAAATGTTGTTTTGTGAATGACTCACAGATGCCTGATGTTCCTTTCTTTTACAGCAAAACTCTGTGTAACCAAATTGACTCATCATCATCATCCAGGTGGATACAGATTTTTTGTCAGTTTTAACCTGTAATTTTCAACCATTATCTTGTCCCTGACTTGTAATTGTGAGTCTATGAGTCATGTTTTTATCAGGGAGGAGACAGAAAAAGTTATGAAGAGAGTGAATATAAAAATTCTGCTGGCTTGTTATTCTCCCAGTTTACGGTAAAGAAGCGACACGATCACGGTCGGGTCAAATCCAGGAGGAAAATAATGACTTAGAAAAAATAACTGGGAAAAAAAACACGACTGTGAAGGAACGTGAATGTATATTAAATCACTCAACAAGAAAACCTCACATGAACTGTCTGCAGAGTCTTCACCGTTCAAGTCAAGCGTTCGCAGGCAACACTGACAGCTCGCCCGTGTGGAACTTGTACATGCTGAAGTTCTTGTTTCTACCTTTAGAGGGCAGTGCAAGTCTAGAGTTAGGATCATCTGCACGGTTGTCTGTTGTTTGTGGCACTTCTCTGGAATATATTGTTGGCTGAACTTCAGGTTTTCCTGCTCCATTTACGGGAAGAAATCAGGACATTGTCCTCCAACGGATGTTGTGTTCGGGGTGCATAAGTTTAGGAAGGGGGGGTCATGGAAATGTGCAACTTTATCGTTATGAAACACAGAAAATGGATGTTGGTCGTATGTGTTGATTTCATCTGTTGTGTTTGTCCTTTGACCACTGAAAAAACTTGATTATGATATCAATAAAAACAGTTAAATGATCTTTTTTTTCTGAAGTTGGACATTTGGACGCTTTCCTTTTGTTTTGTTCCAGGAAGCAGGATGGGAGGATCGTCAGTCGACCATTTGTGTTTTGTACAACATCTGCTTGATTTATGTTTCCTTTCCTTTAAGTCCAAGTCTTTAAAAACAGTGCGGCTCGCTGGCTTCAGCTTAGTTAAAACGACATCATGTTGTCAGGGAGAGGAATGCTGCTGTGTGCTGCTTTTGTTGTTGTTGCCCTCATTTCCCACAGTGAGTTGATGCTTCTTCTTTCTCTATTTACCAAAGATTTGTCTCCAGAGATTTGCTTCACTACATCGATTGATTCATGCCAGTTGTTTTAGATTTTCTCTGGAATTCTTCACGTTAATCACGTTGGTCTGTCTAATGTATCTTTGACTTGATTCACGTGAGGTGAGGGGATAATTGGTGGCAGAGAGGCGGCCCCCCACTCCCGGCCCTACATGGCCTCCATCCAGGTGCCTGAAGGAGACAACCTGAAACACGAGTGTGGAGGCTTCGTGGTCGCAGATCAGTGGGTGATGACTGCAGTTCACTGTCTGCCGACCGGGTGAGGCCGCTTTTCTCACCGAGTTCGATGACACAGCAAACAGAATACGCCACACTTGTTTTAATCTGCTCTACCGAGCATCAAGAATGGGATTTTCTAAGTGTAAAAATTTCATGTTATAGCCAAGCCTGCTTTTTTATTTTAAATAAAGTTTTGCTTGTTAAACTCTGCAAAAAAAAAATCACGTGGATATTTGTTATGATATCTAATAGAAGTGCATGGTGGAGTGGTGAGCGCTCTTGCTTCACAAACTTCCTGTGTGAAGTTTGTATGTATCTCTGTGAATTTGTCGGTTTTCTCCAAGTACTCCGGTTTCCTTTCATAGTCTAAGAACACGTACATGAGTTGTGATCATTTGTGTTTATAATTATTAGTCCTGTGACAGACTGGTGATCTGTCCTGGATTTATCCGGTTTCATCCAAAGTAATCTCGGCAAACTCCTGCATCCTGTGCACCTAAATCGGGATTAGAGCACACAAGATGCATGGGAATATAAAAGGTTTTTGTGTATATTAATCAGTCCTGTTATGTTGTTTCATTTGCTACAGACCCAATGGAAGGAAAGTGGTGCTGGGTGTCCATTCTCTGAGTGAACCTGAAGACACAAAGCAAACCTTTGATATCCTGGAGCTTCATAATCACCCTGACTTCACTGAGTCAAACTATGACAATGATATCGCTTTAATCAAGGTGAATATACATATATATTACCTGTCAGTGCTGTGAAATAAATTGATATTGAAAGCAAAATGGAATAACAATCATCTGTGTGATGTTTGCAGCTGGACCGTCCCTTTAACGCCTCCGCAGCTGTGGGGACGGTGAGCTTCCTGCGAGCCGGAGGCACCAATCCCGGCACCGGCGACGCGGTGGAGGCAGCCGGCTGGGGGTCGCTGGACAATCTGAGCGCCAGACCGGACAAGCTGAACGAGGTGGTGGTTGAAGTGGTCAACTCGGCTCGGTGCGGACGCAGCGACTACTTTGGCAGGAAGTTCACCAGCAACATGATCTGTGCACACAAACTGTGTCCGCAACCCTGCGATCAGCCACACGATATGCAAGATACATGTGACGTGAGTCTGGGTTCACTCCTCCTCCTCCTCCTCCTCTTCGGATGTATAAAATTCTACTAAAATCTGTTGAAAGAGCAGGACAGAGAGAGACAGCAGCTCTGCTGCTCTCCTGCATTGTGCAGGTTGCAGGTTTGAACGCTGAGGCATTTGTGTTGTTTCCAGGGCGACTCTGGAGGTCCTCTGCTCTTCAACGGCGTTGCGGTTGGCATCACCTCCAACGGGGGCAAGAAGTGCGGCCAGAAGAAGAAGCCGGGAATTTACACCATCATCTCCCACTACACCGAGTGGATCGACAGCACCATGTCCCTGCAGCCGGCTGTGACAGCTGACCCGAGTAGTTAAACCGTCACCGTCTTTAACCCGTCATGACATAACCTCGCTCCAACTGAGTCAATGATTGTTCTGCATGAATATAAACAAATCTGTTTCTTATTTCTGATTCATCAGTGTTGACCAACTGAAGAAATGTGAACCACATCACTGTGTAAAGGGAAACTAATGTCAAAAATAAAGTTGTTTTTTTTCAGATTTTACTGTTGTGTTAAACTGTTGATGCTATCACACAACACACAGGTGATAGTTTGGAAAGGAGCTCATTGTGAGGATGACCTCTGACTTTGTAACTCTGAAGCAATCCTGATATCAGAGAAACAAATCTCTCAAACTTGTCAGTCCTCATACCAACGACCGAGTGCTCACGTAAACACGATATGCAGCTGCATCCTCTTCCGTCATTCTTTGCTCTGTGCAGATAAACATTAAAAAAAGGGGAAGAAAAACTCCCACAAAGCCAAAAGTATCCAAATCACCATCAATGAAAGCATCTTTAAAACAACAATCATTTATTGGATTCGATGAAAAACAAATCAAAGGTGAATTTTTTTCCTCATAAAAATGGCTGGCTATTACATGATATCTGCCTTTTGGCATCAAATCTCATCCCTCATCCCTGAGTCACAGCCTGTAAGGGCAGATACACTGTAATCTAACCTCATCTAATTCAGTGTACCTGCCAGTTTGCTCCACATGGCTGAATCAGTCACAAAATGAACCTGAAGTCTTGGAAAACAATTACTGAATAATGTTGTGCTGGTTTGAGCCATATTGGACAGATTGGAAGTTTTGGGAAGTGTTTTCTGTCAGAATGTGGGAGGATAAAAAGAAAATGATCTCACATCAGCAAATTCTCTTCCAGTCCTTCCTCCTTCCTCTCATCTATCAACTTCCTCCTTTCCATCAACTCCTGTGGAGAAAACCTCCTCACAGAGTACGGGCGTCCCCCGTGGGAGGCCACCAGCTTGGTGACCCCTGAGAGCAGATCTCTCACCTGAGGGTAGCTCAAAGCATTCTGGGACTTCGTGATTTTCAGCTCGTAGTACCGACTCCCGCACTTACGGACCAGATCCCGCAGGGCCGGATGAGCTCCAGCCACGTAGTCGTTGATCCTCTGAGGTTTGCACCGGCCTCCGTCCAACTGCACGAACAGGACGACGGCATGCTCGGTGAACTCCCGTCCGAAGATCTTCTGCAGGTGTCCCAGCATCTCGCACTCGCCCTGGGTGAAGCGTCCCACCTGGAGCACCAGCAGGAAGCTGTGCGGTCCGGGTAAGGCCAGCGCCAGGCAGTCCCTCACCAGCTCCAGGTTCTCCACTCCGTCCTCATCCCACAGCTCAGGCGTGTCCACCAAGGTGAGCCACCGACCCGCTGCCCACACCTCCTTCCTGTCACAGGACTCGGTTGGTCGGTCCTGCTCGGCAGTGGAGCTGCTCACCGAGTACTGATTACCTGCTCGCTCCAGGATTACACTGAGAGCTGAGGATTTCCCTCCGCCGGAGAGACCCAACAGGATCACAGACGTTCTCTCTGACTCAACACCTGAGGGCCAAAGATTACATCATACTGAACTAGATCATATTTTCTCTGGATTTATTGGAAAGTAGATGCTATTGTTTTGTTTTTCTCATTCCTAATGAGGAAGTCTTTGAGTCCCACGAGCAGATAATATGTCATGATGAATATTCAATTATATTGTCCTGTATAGATCCTGGGGCATCAAGAAAAACTACATTTCTGGGTGAATTACTTTTCTAAGTAAAGTAATGTAACTTACCAGCAGAGGGAGTGACCTGGAGCTGCATGGAGAGACTCTGCAGAGCCTCCTCCAGGCTCTGCCTTCTCATCTCGTATTGCTTTTTCTCATCCGCCTCCTTCTGTCGCTCCTCAGCCTGCCGCTCCTTCAACTCCTTCATCTCTCTGGCTCGTCTTCCCTCTCGCTGTTCCACCAGCTGCTTGAAGGCCAGCTCTCTGCCCTCCGCCTGCCCGAGCTTCTGCTTCAGCATGTCCATGGCCGACTCCTCCGTGCTCTTCCTCCTGGCTGCAGCCAGCATGGATTCAGTGTAACCACCCGTTCCATGTTCAATCAGCATGTTGTCGACCATCTTGAGCATTGCTCGCAGCCCGTCGCTTGCATCAGATGCGGTGATGCGGCAATATCGACCATCGCACGCTTTTATCAAATCTAGCAGCTCGTCATCCAACCTGTTAACAACCTTTCCGTCCTCCACTGAGAGGATCATTAGGTATGTGAACGCCTCGTCTCCGAAGCCTATCTGCAGGAGCTCCTTCATTCGTCTCTCCATCTTTGTGTATAGTCCACCTTGGATCAGCAGCAGAAACAAACAGATTCCATCTGTGCAGGACTTTAAGCAGCCATCCACTGTCTGGCTAATGGCCTCCTCTGTGAGGTCTCGGTTTAACTCTGCATAATGCAGGCTGATTAATTTACCCTCCACTGTCAAGTCACACACTTGGTTTGAGCCTACAGAGGCAAAGGTCACCTGGTGACATTTGGCCTCACGGCTCTCCAGCAGCAGAGACTTCAGAGATAACCACTGTTCCTCCATGGAGAGGACCACCATCAGTGGCTTGGCACTTGTTCCACTGTCTGCCAAACACAGAGATGACGAATCAAACTTAGTGAAAACACAAACCAAATGATACTGAAAATATGAAATAAATTAAACTTTCAACTGGAAACTGAAGAAGGTATTGTGTAGAAAGATTCAATTTCATGTAGAAATCATTGAAAATACTCACTGTGTGTCATGCCTGTTGCAGGTACTCCAGCAAGTCGCCTCAAATGTTCTTGTCCGCACGATAAAACACCAGAAACTCCTGCTGCCTCTGAAAAACAAGCATTATATGGAGGCGAAGAGATTCTTCCTGATGACAGCAGTTCATGTGGAACGAGAGGTGTGCAGTCAAGGAAACAAGTGCAGTCAAGGAGGAGTGAACCAAAAATGCTGTGTAATTCTCTTTCAAGCTTTGCATGGAGTAACTACAGAAAGTTGGATTTGGAGGTGAAAATGCAGTGTGAATGCTGGAGCTGAGTTGTGTTTAATTTTGGCAAATGGACCCCACTTATATAGCGCTTTTCAACTGCAATCAGCAGTGCTAAAGCACTCTATCTCATTGGAATCTATTGTAAAAATGAAAAAGAGCTGAAATTGTGCAATTAAGTGAATAAAAGAAACATGCGACATAATTGGCAAAAGTAGAAAAATGTTGAATTGTAAGAAAAAGTAAAAGTAAGAAAATAATAACATTAAAAAAGGATGGAGAGATTGAAAGGGCCGTTAATGTAGGTATTCCCCCTCCTTGTGCAGATTACTGAGGGGTTGAACCATCACTTACAGCTGCGCTATGCTGGGTCCTGCCAAACGTCCAAAACATGGTGGGACAACACGGTGACATCGGGGGATTCCTTCTCCAAAATCAGACTCATTTAATGGCAACGGTCAAATAATTCAATGAAAATATGACAAAATTGAAGTTTTCAAATTGAAGAATTCTTTTTATCTTTTGTTTGTGTTTTGCATTGTCGGAACTGCTCAGAAATTCTGACATATTCACATCACCTCCCCTCCTACATCTTGAATGGTCTGCCCCGTTGCTACGCTATCTACTGTAGACATTCTCCTGGGTGATGGAGAATAAAATGTAGCTGCTCGGCCTGAGAAAGAAAATAACTGCGTTCGGTTTTTTCCTCGTGTCCCGTGAATATCGTCGCAATGGCCGCTATTAGGAGAGTTAACGGGAAATTCTCCGGAATTAACCCCGCCGTCAGGTAATGTTTACATCTATCCGTGTTTGTCACGGAAAAGCCCCACAAGCTAACCTGGCTAACGTTAGCGCTAACCGCTGTCCGTTATCGCTCGACGTTTCCAGCATCCGTTCGGAGAACCGTCGTTAGTTACACCAATGTTCTTAAAAAATATATTGATATGATGTGCACAAATATCACTTCCTCCTTGGAAATTATATTATTCCCGTTTACTCCTTGTGTTGTTGCGTGTATGCCTTACAGTAGCCATTATAAACGTCAATCAGCCGTAATAACAGTTTTCTTATTCTGTCGTTCAGCTGGATTCTGCTTTGCTAAATACTAAATGTCACAAGAATATATTTCTTTTGAAGGCAGATCCACAGTACTTGTGGAAAGAGGGCAAAGGAACGACAGGAGTTGAACCAAATAAAATAAACACACACTAAGTAGAAATTAACACAATTGCTGTTGTTTGTATTATTTTTTTTCCAGTTGTTGCCGCTTGCAGCAGGTCCAGGCTCTTCTCTGTGAGGCAGGCACAGTCAATCCTGATGGCATCCTCTGCTCTCTTGGTATGTGCAATATGCAAACTGTTCTCATGTCCCTCACCTAATTAAAGCTACACAAACTTATGTTGTCTACACAAAACAATGCTTGTTTTTTCATTTATTTATTTTCATATTTCAGGAATTGACAGCAGGTATAATGAAGGATGCTCAGAGCTTGCAAAATACTTGTTTTATGAGCTTTATGGACGAAACCAGGTGAATTTCGAACATGTCCTGGAAGAATTTCCAGAAGAAATGCTGGATGGTGAGTGTTGACCCTAATTTTGATAAACTTGCTTCCGAGTTTAAGCGACTCTGACATCATTCATGTCTTCTTGCCAGATGTGATCTTGCTGATCAAGGCAGAGTGCGTTCACCTGTACTGCAACCCGCTGAACTACAGTTACCTGTTGCCGTATGTGTCACACTGGAGGAACCTGCATCTGTACTGCATGACTGAAGCAGAGGTGAACTCTTCCTCATCGTTCTCTGATTAGAACCCATCTTTCCTGTTCCGTTGCCGTTCCTAATGCCTGAACTTCCTTTGCGAGCAAACCTTCAATTTTTCTGAAAGTTGCCGTTTTGACGTGGTGATAAGTTCAATTGAATCAACTCGTTCTTCTTTTCCCGCCTTTTTCTCAAAGTATGAAGACGAGGAAGCAGCGGAGGAATTTAAAATCTCGAGTTTTGTGACAATGGTGCAGGACTGCTATCGGATTGGAGTCCCTTACAGCTCGCAGGGTAAGTAACCTCATATTTAACATTGTTTTTTAAGTATGTGTTTGAGTAACATTAAGAAATATTCACATCACGATGTCTCCGTAAGATATAGTTAAAATGAAGCTTTCACAAACAGCTTTTTATTGCTTATTGCTCGTCTTTTACACACTTAAAAGTAAGATTAAGATGGCTCGTTTGTTCCTTTCAGGGCACATCCAGAGGTTTGATATGTTCATGGTGGAGAAGTGGCCCCTGATTCAAGCCTTTGCCCTTGAAGGCATCGGAGGAGGGAGCTTTTTTACCATGAAATACAAGGTGCGTTACACATCGACAGGTGGCACAAATATGCAAATGTTTTTATGATAGCTTGATTGTTAATTTAATGTCTTCCTTCTTTTGCAGCTGATGGACATGAGTGAGAAGCTTTGGCAGGTGTACAACAGGCTTGACCCAGTGTCCATGGAGCATCTCCTCTCAGAGGTAACATTTAGTTACTCAATTTTATCTTCTTTATTGTTTTTTTATGTAGTTTGACCTGAGTGAAAGCCGATTTAAACATTCTCAGTGAAGATGCTGAGAATTCTGGTGCCACTTGTGATGTTTTAGGACCTGGTGAACTTTGAAAAGCAGTGGAACAGCTTTTTCTCGAGCATGGACCTGGAGAGTCACCTGTCCATCCTGGAGCTGTCTGAAGCTCAAGCAGGAGAGGTTGGTTTTCACACAAAGTGTCCCACAATTTCCTCTCAAGGTGGAATAACATTCAGACAGTAATTTGCTTCATTACAATTCGCAGGCTTTCCGTACCTACTACTCACATGGAATGATCTCAAGCAACATCACAGATAAGAGGTGCAATTTACGACTGAATAGCATTATTAAATCCAATTTCTCAATTGTTTTTGTGGAGCAAGAAATAAACTGACATGTTTTTGTTTCAGTAAAAGTCAGCAGCCTTTTGTGTTGTTTGGGAAACATTCATCTTCAGAGGATCTGCAGAACTATTCGTTCAACTTCCCATCAGAGAGTCATCAGGTTCGCAGCATGGGGCCCCGGGGCTCCACAGCCAGACACATGGTGAGAAATGGCAGGCACACGGGAGTGAAGAGAGCAGGACTGACAAAAACAACTTTGGAATAGGACGGAATTGTGTAGTGAACACTTTAAACTATATAGATCACTGGAGTAGGTTACATAAGATTTATTCCATCCTGAAAAAAACAGAAGTTCAGTGGCCTTCATGGTGGAGTTCTGAGTCAGGACTTCACTCCTCAATGTAAAAGGAATCTGGTTCAAATCCTGGTTGCAGCGGCAGGACGTCCTTTGTTGTGATCAGGGAGAAGCCACAGATGAACACAAATAGTTAGAAATTGTGTCATTATTATAGAGTGCCAGTTTTTTGCTTTGTTACAGCGTTGTACACCTTACTTACTGAAACTCTTGCATTTTAGTGTGCTATATCTGTATTAGAGACTATAGATCATATTTCTGGAGAATAACAGGTTGCAGCGCCATCTGGTGAAGTAATAATGTACAACCTGTGTCAGTTGTGGTTTTGTGTAATATTTGAATAAGTTCAGTTGAACATTGTGGTAAAAGGGAATGTGATTGCTGCCCAGTATCTTCTGTAGCTATGACCTTTTGGTGATGTATGCACCACTGCTGTATAAAGTGTTTGTGAATTAGTTGACATCCCTCAAATTGAGTGTTCATTTACTTGTTTTTAACCAATCAGATTCTGCAGTGTGTGGCCCCCAAAGGACCCCTTGCCTGCTCTCGGACGTACTTCTTTGGGACTACACACACTCCGTACCTGGGTGAGATTCATGGAGTCACTTTATCAAAGCAGCATCGTCAAGTTTCTTATGACTGATTTATAGAGATCGTTAGACTCTGACTTCTACTTTTTGATATTAATAAACGACTAGTTCTCATTTCCTCTTGACCAGTTCCTTTTATTTCACTATTTATATTCGTGTTTTAATGGCAGCTATACTGCGGAGCAGTTTTTTAGGAGGTCAGAGTGGGACAAACCATCACTTAGAAACATATATGGGTCGCACAGAATTAAAGTGTTCCATGAGCTTTAATTGTTTGTACAAATACATTGTTTTTTCATGCATGTATTTTCTCTCACAGGGAATCAGAACACAGAGCAAAGGAAATCCGTCATCTTGTAAGTCGTGTTTTTCTGAACACATGACATCCTTCTGTCAGTCTGTGGTCCTCAAATGTTTAGTAACGAATGAAGAGTTTATGTTTGCTTTCGCTTTCCAGACTTTTGTCCCAGATTTATTCAGCTGTTGTTCAAGGCGTTCTTTCAGGAATCAAATGTTACTCCTGCACCACGAGCTCCTCCAAGGTGAGAAAGAGAAGAGCTCCAGAAAAACTCACACGCTGTAGCAGGTGCAGCTGCTCATTGGGATGTTTTTCAGGCTAAAGATGTGGCTGAAAACACTTTCCTGGTGGCTTTAGAGTCCATGAATTTGAGCCAGTACCGCAGCGCTCTCAGGTACGGACGCATTGACATTCTTAGTGCCATTCACCACGATGTGAGGTTTAATTCAATTCTCATTAAAATTGCTTCATTTCCATCTTTGCTCTCTACAGGTCCAAATGTGAATTCAGCATCCAAGCAGTGAACAAGCAAGGAATGTAAGTGTAGACAAGCCTGCACCTGCTTTTGTGTTGTCTCACAGAGTTTCCTGGGATTTTGTTGTGTTTTTGAAAAATGTAAACAAAAGCGATTGTTTCATATTCAAGCAAGAGGTTTTGCTCTTTTTTTTTTTTTAGGACGGTTCCTTTGACTGATGAGAGAAGCCGCTATGTCATTAAAACGGTAGGTCAGAGAAACTTGACAAAATTAACTCATATTAAGCACAATCTCCTGTCTGTGTACTTATTGTGCTTTCTGCCAGGCCTCCTTGATTGTCCATGACATCCCAGACCTGCAGCAGGACAGCGGCGACCTGGGCTCTGTGGTCTTCTCTGAGTCCTTCCTGGAGTCCAGCATCAACATTCAGCAGCGAGGTGAAGTATCGATCAGACAAGGACTGATTGAAATGGATCTCTGGATATTAGATTTACATAATGTGGACAAATCTGCAGCTCACTGTTAAAGCTGCAGCCACCAGAGAAATTGTTTTCGATGATATCAAGATTTCACAGAGCTGCAGCTTGAAAGTGATGCAAGATAAAGACAAGGTGTAATTGAATGAAGTGGTCAATGTACATAAGCTTTGTATACTTAGGTTTTTTCAGATTGAGTATTTTATCCTGTATAGCAGAGCCTACATGAAAGAGTATTGCAAAAATCTATTGACAATTTTAACAACATTTTAAATGTTTTCCTTGTGAAAGTGCAAAAAAATACCAGCTATGTTCAGACCTTTTCTCTGGCTCTTTTGTTCCTTATACAAAACTAAGCCAAATTTTGTGATGGAAATAAATTTGCTCATCTAATTAGTATGTTAGAAGACAGAGGAAGTAAATCCACCAGAACAGAGGCCTGGCGTAAAAATAGCTCATTTCCTGTGCTGAGGATTTGGTGTTTATCTCATGCGTTAGTCATTCTTTGGCTCTGCTTTTTGAGCTCTATTTCTCTCCTCTAGATGGCGCTGTGTCCTCAGACAGCTGCTACACCATCCTGACCACAACTGTGCCTCGATATGCTTGCTGGCTGGTACGTGGTGATGTTGAAAAATTAATTCCGTGTTGACGGGAGAAAAAGCATAATTAAGCATAACTAATATCACAATTACCAGACTTACCTGAGCAACCAATGCTGTTTTTGTTCTGTTTTTTCCGACATTGCTTCAGATGGAGTCTGATGTGAAGCAGTCTGAGCAAGCTCAGCTTCTCGCCAAGGTCACTCTAAACACCTGATCTGCTTTACCTACAAGATTTCAACTGGCTGATGTTCACAGTGTTTGTTCTTAAATGCAATTGTCTGAAATGTGTGTTTTATACAGAAAGAGGATGACACTTGTTTAGGAACTGTTCTGACCACAGCAGATGCTGCCTATATGTTCTCCAGCAGCCAGCTGTCCACACCTGAAGAAGGTGAAAGTCACATGCTGGAGAATTTCGAAGCGACTGTAATCTAATTGTATGCAAAAATGATAATTAAGTTTTGCTACTGAATTTTTCTTCACAGGAAAGATCATATTCTTCTCTGAAGGACTCCTGTTCATCCATTCTCAATATGGGAGCATCACAGTGTCGAAGGATCACATCAACAACATCAAATTCTATGACCTGGTAGGCGATCGTTTTTCTGTGGGGTATTTTCAGTCCTGTCCTGGAGTGTAATTCATCGGTATTTCCTGTGTTAAATCTTTGTGTAAATTTTGTTGTGTTGCTTCTTCTTGCCAGGACTCCAGCGGCGTCGCGTCTGTGTTCGTGGAGTACGAAGCCAGCCTGCTTCCTCATCTTCCGTTCCCCCTCCACAGCTCGGATCAGTGTCTGGTCTTCGCTCTCCAGCCAAGGTCCAAGAGCCACCGCGCCTTCTACTCCAAGGTCAGTGGCACAGCTTCTTTGGTCCTTTTGCCGGTCAACTGTGTGTTTCACTCCTTTCTGTAGGTGAAAGTCAGTTTTATTTGAATGAAATAGTTATCTTGTACTTTCAAAAACAATTTTTTGTAGGTTTTGTCGGTGTGGAGGAATTCAGAATCTGGACTCAATCTGCAATTGTTGGAGCAAGAACACTTGACCTGGACCCAGAAAAACATGTAAGGAAATGTTTGATTCAAGTGGAGATGGCTGCTTATCTATTTATGGCTTCAATTTTTTAAAAATAGAAGAAAAGATTGCTTAAGGTTTTTTTTTTTGTTTTTCAGGCACACCAGATTGCAGAAGCTGCACAACAGTCAGGAGCCACCGGTGGCCAAACGCAGAGGGAGTCTAAAGACTTCGTATTCCCAGCTGCCCGAGCAAGACATGTTAGTACACATAAAGCAGCGGAGCGCTGCAGAGTTGGAGCAAACAAGCAATAAAACCCGACGCTGGTGTTAGATAGTGGTCGATGATAAAATTGTATTCCCAGAATAGCATTTAAGCTTGTGTGGCTTGATTTAGTGTTTTCATCAGTGCTGCATTTGGACGGTCTTTTCACCCGGGAGAAGAGGTTTGAGCTCCTGCAGCTTCATTATTCAGACCAAAAGAAGCAGCGCCTGCATGTTTTCCTCCGTATTAGTATAGATAAACAAAATGCATGCAGGGTCAGCAGTTTTTGGTTTTCCCAGATCTGAGTCAGACGTCTCTCCTAAGCTTGCCTTTTTTCTCCCCCAACACCATTCACCAGGTTTGTCCAGCATTTCGCTCTGAGCAGCATTGGTCAGGAGCCCATTCTCTATGACCACCTGGGGGTGCTGTTCCCCTCTGCGGAGCTCAAGAAAGCGCCCTCTTCCCATGGAGACAAGGTGTGTATTCAGACTCGATTTGATTGCCTCCTCTCTCAGTAAAACAGATATTTTTTTCTGGCTGCTGCTTTTTTATAGTGAAGCCAATACTCTGAATACACCATCCTCTTTTGTTTATGTATTCAAAGGTGGTCATCACAATAATCACGGGACTGCCAGGAAGCCATAAAAACAAGCTTTGCAATTTTCTCATTCCCCAGAAAAAGGAGTGCGAACGGTAAACACTTGAATTTCACAGTATTATCAAATTAAGTTTCAAATATTTGATCCATGAACAGAAAGACGATGTTTATTTCCAATCGTTGGGCCAACAGGTGGGTCGTGTACGAGCCCAGCCCTGACAACTTCTCAGCCTCACGCCTCCAGCAGTATTTGTCGAGCTTCCTCGAGAGCCAGAGAGGCACGAGAGGCAAACCCCGACTGCTGCTGGTCTCACCTGGGTGAGGAAACCTGCTGACAGGCTGCCGACACCTGGGCAGCCCTGTCTGATCTGATGGAGCGAAACAAATCAACATGAAAGCTCGGAACCATCTGTCGTTCAGTGACATTAATGATGCACATTCAGTTTTATTAAATCTAGAAGAGATTTGGCTTTTAAATCAACTGTTTCCTCTTGTGTTTGACATGATTTTTGTGTTGGTACTTCAAAGGTACACGGATGTTCTGGATATTGTCCAGGCTGTGCTCTTCCATCCTGACCCTGTTGTCCAGGCGTGCTTCACCATTGGTGCCGTCACAGCTTGTGTGAACCCTCTGTCCTCCTGCATGGAGCACAGGTAAGACTTCAACGCCTGTTAAAGCAGCTCCTTGCTTCTTTCGCCATGGAGCAACTGAATTGTCTAAGATCTATTTGGTCTCCCATGCCCTCTTTTATTGGAGCCACTCATGAATGTAACACATAGTTCTAATAAAGAGCTTGAGTTCGATTCACTGGCCCAGGTTTGGAACAAAACAACAGGGCACTCGTGCTTCTGTTCATCTACCTGTTTGTGTGCTTAGAATGTTCCATAAAACATTTCGACAAAAATAGCTTCCTTTTGTGCGGAGTGGCAGCTCATGTCCATCGCAAGTGAAGAGACAGAAAGGTTCATCGTGTCTTAAAGTGTTGGTGAAGCCGTTCGTGCCTCCTTGGAGTGTTTCAGTGAAGTAAAAGAGAGCTGTGCTGAGAGCTTCACTCAGCCATGGTTTTCAGGTTACGTATGGGCAGAGCAGACGAGTACAGACAGCGCCGGATGTTGATAAATTGTTGCAGCACTGAAGGTTTCCAGGACAAGGTTACATGACACTTTAAGCTATTAAAACTCAAGGCAGTGTCCCTTTTACAGAGAGGATCAGCCCTACATTTAATCTCACTCTCCTTTTGTTACAGGCTTTAAATGTAGCTTACCGAGCTTCTCACTGCCACAGATTGACTGAGCTGGTCCAAACAATATGACATACCACTCCGCTTAATAGGCTGTTTTCCATTGCACAGTCGAGCTGGGCCGGTCGCTGATGCTTAGGCACAGATAATAATTTGATTCTTCGCAGAACATTCATAAACGTTACATAAAACTGTATAAAATGCTAATAACAAGGTCTTTAGACAGGATTATTATCCAGCGAGCTGAGCTTCAGTCAATAATCTGGATCTTGTGATATAAACATGTGACAATGACTGTCCGGCCCGACTTGGACAGGCCTCACTTGTGGAAAATGTGTAATAAGAGGTTTAGTTAGCAATGCTGTTAGCACAGGCTTTTCCATTTGAGGCATCTTTAACAAGCCCCCCATCACTGTCTGTTGCCATAGATTGTGTCGAGGCCTTCGGACCCCGACTATGGTGCTAATTGGGAGTGGTTAGTCCAGCTTAGGCCTGACCCGCCTGTCACCCCCTTCAGCATAGTCCTTTAATCCCCCTCCCCCCCCCAGACCCATATGTGTGACCAGCACACCCTCTCTAGCAAGGCTCATCAGTCAGTCATGATCTTTTCTTTGTGATGGATGTGGACAGTTCATTACATCAGGACAGGAAAGATAAATGCCTTTCGGACTGCTGATTCTTCAGCCTGTAAGGGAGCCCGTGCAGTCGGTGGCCGGGCTCTCAGTGCTTTTCCAGAAAGTGCCAGGTAACGCTGATCGATCTGAAAAAGGTCCAGATGAATTATTGTAATAAATTCCATTATAAAAAGCTTTTACGTTGCTCGGTTGCCAGCCACATTTGTGATGTCTTGTTTTGAAAAATGCCTTTTTATGGATAACCAGCGTGCCAGCCAAGGGCCATAACGTGGAATCAACCTGTTTATAGCTGCACAACATTGGCACGCACCCATCAGTTATAAATAGAGAGCTATTTTTACTGATGATATTGTGGAACAGTACACGGTGTGAAAAAAAGAAGACTTTGAACTGAATAAATCAGCTTATATTTGAGTTTTCCTTTATGTTTGTTTAGGTTTTCTGGCAGTGGGGGGGGGGGGGGGGGGGGGGGGGGGGGGGGGGGGGGGGGGGGGGGGGGGGGGGGGGGGGGGGGGGGGGGG
>JAUESE010067571.1:0-16326 GCA_032274725.1 Malacoctenus triangulatus
GCACCACTTTACCTAATGATAACCCCCAGCAAGATGGCCAGAAGTCAATGAGGGCAGGGGATGGTCACAGTTATGATATAAAAAAAAAAAAAAAAAAATTAAAATTGCATCTTCTTCCAAAACAAATTGACACCTTCAGCAATGATGTCAAGACTTAGGAAGAAATGCAGACATGGGGAAAGAAAAAAAAAAAAAAAAAAAAGCCAACCAGGTAAACCGTTAAAAGACGATCATCTTCGATGATGAGGACTTCAAACACAGCATCAGTGTGTGACATCACATTTTCAAACGCCTATGATCTCGCTTTCACATTCCCATTTCTTTCCCCTGCCAGATTCATTTTGATATAAAATGGGCCTGATGAGTTTGCCCAACTGTCCTCTCTCTCAGAGACGATGCTTTCGGTGCGAATGGAAGCCTGTTGAAGAGCGATTGCATTGTTTTCTTTTTGATGTTTTGAAAGTGTTTGTTGCTCACTCCTTGGACTTTTCATCACTTTACGCCTTCCTTTGCATCATTACATTTCTCTGTGTGGTAGCAGTCGAACACTCGGCTGCCGCGACCATAACTGCTCTTGTGAACATAGCAGCTTGGGCCAGCTTGGTGGAACGGAGGCCCCCGGACTTGCTGACCCACCAATGAACCCCATTCCGAGGGTTCTGATTGCCTGTGCTCAATAAAGGGGAAAGATTTACGTTCGGGCACCAACTAGTGTCTGTGAAACAGAACCCAGAGATAAAAACTGATAAATCACACATGTTCAGTCTTCTCAGACACATGTTTTTAGAGAGACACATTGAGCTCCACAGGACACACACAGTCGCATAGCAACAAACACACTGAAGCACACTGGGCCAGGGTCAGAGGACCTGCAGTTCCATGTACACATCTGCTCCTCCTGCCAAAGTACAAGAACCAAAGTTCCTTAAAGGTGGAGTCTGAAGTTCCCCCTCCCGAAAATAAACACTAGATTTAAAAAGGTGAAAACCAGCCCAATCCGTAGCCTTGGGTCTCTGCTCTTGAGTGGTAGTGACATTTTTTGCAACTCCCCCTCCCCCTGGCTTTATTTTTATCTTTCTCTTTTCTTTACCTCATTCGGGCTGTTTTTTGGTGGAGATTTTGTTATTGTCTCCAGCCAATGACGGAGCTATGGGCGTGACGCTGTGTGGGGAAAGTCATCGACTGGGAGATGCCAGACAGAGTCGCTGGAACTTAACTCTGCAGCAAAGAAAAGTTTAGATTGTGCACGCTCGAAAACCAGAATCAACATTGGTATCGCTTTCACTTGCTTCCGAGCGTTGAAGGAGAGGCTTGGACTGAAGAGCGATGCGGATTTGGCCTGCTTACTCTTGGACAGGTACGTGCAAACAGCATTACTGATAGCCTGCTGATTTAGCAGCATGCAAAGCTGCTAACCAAGTAGCGTATTTGTTAGTAAGTTAAGCTGCCAGTAGACAACAGCATTTTCGTGCATTGTAAGCAGTCTCTCTGTATTTGCGGCTAATAACTGTGAGTGTAATAATGCCGGTGTTGACCGAGTGCGTGTGTACTAGCTGTGGTGGAAGAGACAGGACGGGCACTGATTAGCCAAGGGGAGGGGCTCTCAGTTTGAACAGTGTTTGTAAACAGAAACAGGGAACAGCTTTGGACTCCCACTTTAAAGAACCAAAGTTCCTTAAAGAACCAAAATTCTTTAAAGAAGCCAAGGGTTTGAGGTTCAGGGTTGCAGGGTGCAGGGTTTCTCCTCAGACCTCCAGTTGTTTTATGACTGGTGTTTTTTTTGTTTTTATGAGGAACCCTCAGACAGAGCTGCTCACCACACTCGACCTCTTTGGCCTTTATGGGTTTTTTTTTAGTCAAGGTACAAAAATGAGTTCCTCAAGATGCCTACCAGCACTGAACTGTGGCATATTTGTTCTGTCATTTAATTTATTCAACAACGTGTTTCTCCAAGATGAGCTCACAAAACATTAGTGGCATGCCGTGGCTGGAAGGAGGGCTCCCCGCTGAACACCTGACTACTGGAGACGGGGTAGGGTGGACAAGTTCACCTCGGCCACGGGGAGACATTTCACTGCTTTCCTGCTTCACAGAAAAAAGTAGTTTGCCACATGGTTTGATGGATCAGGTTAGACAGCCTTTATTATATTTATAGTGTCACCAGACAAGTAGTCGAGGAGGCCGAGGTGGAGTAGCTGCAGCACCCGGTTCGCTCCACAGACAAATCCAAAACGGAGGGAAATTGCGCTCGTTCTGTTCGTCTGACCTGCACGGGGACATCTAGTTCTCTCTCGGTTCCAGCAAGTTCTCATGAATTCTCAATCACATTTTTCGTTGACCCAAAGTGCTAAAAAAAAATGCCAGTGGCAGCTGATGCACTTCCTGTGCTGCATCTCTGGCCTGGGACTGGCAGAATCTGCAGAGACCAGGCAGTGCACTGCTTCTTTTTACAGAAACGGGTACGGTAGAAAGGGTCCGGTAAAGGTTTGCAGGAATTGCAGCTCCTCGCAGAACACCTCCCTCTCTGAATCATCCAAGTGACCATGAGACTAGTAGAACTTTGGTTGAATATTAACAGCTTCTGGAGAGCCAAACCTGTCATGGTTATGATTTTGGTTTGTCATTTTATGTCAATAATCCCTGTCTCCCCTTCCCCTTTTTGCTGGAGCTGTGCAGGGAGACGGGGCAGATCTACTTGAGAGCAAGGCTCATCAACCTCACCTGCACGCAATCTGCAATCAGCCGGCTTCTGAGGCCAGCTCCAAACATTTTCCTGTGCCAAACAATTCTTTTGCATGACTTTGTCTTTGCTCTTGAATAGATCTCCCTGCCTCGTGTGAAACGTGTGACTACTTCGATGTTTTTCTTTTCCTTGGAGAACTTGATTATCTAGTGAGTATTTTCCTCCTGGACATTTTCAGTTTTGTGCAAGAGTTTTTTACCCCTCGTGGTGATTTTGAGTTAGTACTCTGTTTTGTTATTTCCCTGCATGGTGGTTTTTGTTGTTCCTTTTGTTTGAATAAATTCCTGTTTTTCAATTCTGCATTTAGGTCCTGACTCCTCTAATCAAGACCCCAACAGAATTGTTTGGCCAGAAATGGACCCAGCAGAGTCTGAGAAATTGAAGCGGGCGCTTTCTAGTCAGGCGGCTAAAGTGAGCCAGCACGAGACCTCACTACACCAGATCATGGAGCCCTTGCAACAACTGAACGCAAGCATGGTGCAGCTAGGCAAACAACTTGCCACTATGAAAGAACAGTTGCTTCCACCAGTGGGCTCCTCCACCTCTTACCCCTCACCTACAGACCCGAAAGCCAGTCCACCGCCTCAAGCCAGAGAACCCTACATCCCAACCCCAGCCAGGTGTTCAGGAGATTCGGGAACTTGTGCTCAGTTTCTCCTCCAATGCTCATTAGTGTTCAACACGCACATATAGTGCACACCAGGCTAAAATAGCATTTGTAATGAGTTTGCTCACTGGACAGGGTGCTGCCTGGTCCTTAGCCATCACCACCCAACAGTCTGATGTCCTGACAGATTATACATTGTTCGCAGAAGAAATGACAAGGGTTTTCGATCCCCCAGTTAAGGACAGGCAGGCCATGGGACAATTGCTAGACTTACAGCAAGGCATTGACTCAGTCTCTCAATATGCGATTAGATTTTGCATTTTGGCAGCAGAGTGGGTGGGGGGATTCAGCACTACAGGCAATATTTTTAAAGGGATTGTCTAGTGAGATTAAGGACGAGCTAGCACTCAGAGACGACACCCCCTTCCCTAAACTATCTTATAGATTTAACTATAAGACTTGATAATTGAATGAGAGAGAGAAGCAGAGAAAGAAAGGAGAACAGAAGACGTTTTTCCACTAGCAATCAACTCGTCCCTTTGTTGGATTCCACACTGATTCTGCGCAGCACCACAGACAACGCTCCCAAGCCACACCCTGAACCACACCATTCTCCAGTGGAAGAGCCAGCTGGGAGGGACGCATCTGACCCCAGCTGAACGACAGTGACGGATTCAACAAAAGTTTTGTGTTTACTGCGGCAAGGGAGGACACTTCCTCAACCATTGTCTGGAGGTGCCAAAAGGCCGGACTCACCAGTGAACAGGAGGGCACTGGTGAGTCAAATCTCCACCTCCTCTGCATCTAGAATCCAGGTGACAGGTACGATCCATGCTCCACAACACTCTTCTCTGGTTCAAGTTCTGGTGGACTTGGGTGCGGATGATAACTTTATAGACATAGACTTTGTAAAAATACAAAACCTCTCTGTTTATAAGATAGCCACTCCAAAAGAGGTGCACGCAGTCGATGGGAAATTATTAGAGGTTGTTCCACACAGAAAATAATCTCTAAAAGTAGTCCTCTCCAGTAACCAACAGGAGTTTGTTGAACTGTTTGTCATAACGTCACGTTTAACCTCTGTTATGGCTAAAAAGGCACAACCCACACATCGTTTGGATAACGGCCACAACCCGGAGCTGGAGCTCATATTACCATGCCCACTGTCTATAGTCAGCAGTCCTGACAGTAAGGGACGAGGACAGTAAGCACCACCCCGCCGCACGAGGACATTGACTTGACTAAGGTACCCCTTGAATACCATGACTTATAAGAGGACTTTAGTAAGGCCTTGACTAACACACTGCCACCACACAGACCTCATGACTGTGCGATTGACTTGCTTCCTGGAGCTCCGCTTCCCACTAAGCGATTTATATAACCTTTCCGAGCCTACAAGGGAGGCGATGGAAAGCTATATAACCGACTCAGTGGCAGCAGGTTTGATTCGACCATCATCCTCTCCTGTGGGGGCGAGATTCTTCTTTGTGGAGGAAAAGGACGGAACTCTCCGCCCCTGCATCGATTACACTGGGTTGAATGAAACAACTGTCAAAAATAATCTATCCCTTTAATAGACTCTGTATGCAGCACACTGCACAACGCCAAGATCTTCACTATGCTGGACTTAAGAAACGCTTATCTGGTCAGAATCTGCAAGAGAGATGAGTGGAAGACGGCATTCAATACGCATCTTAGACATTTTGAAAAATGTGACTTTCATGTGGACACTGTAAGTTTTTTTGGTTATGTGGTGGAGAGAGGACAACTTAGGGCTAACCCTGCCAAAGTGGAAGCTGTAAAGAATTGACCAGTCCCGCCAACTCGCAAGGAGCTGCAACGACTTCTCGGGTTTGCAAATTTCTATAGACAGTTTATTAAGGACTATAGCCGAATAGCGGCCCCTTAATCTCAGCTCACCACAAGCTAATCCCTGTCTCCCCTTTTGCTGGAGCTGTGCAGGGAGGCGGGGCTGACCTACTCGGGAGCAAGGCTCATCAACTTCACCTGCATGCAATCTGTAATCAGCCAGCTTCTGAAGCCAGCTCCACGCATTCTCCTGTGCCAAACAATTCTTTTGCATGACTTTATCTTTGCTCTTGAGTAGATCTCCCTGCCTTGTGTGATATGCATGCCTACTTCTATGTTTTTTTTTCCTTTGAGAACTTGATTATCTCGTTAGTGTCTTCCTCCTGGACATTTTCAGTTTTGTGCAGGAGTTTTTTACCCCTCGTGGTGATTTTCAGTTTTTGTTGAGCTGTTTTGTTACTTCCCCGCATGTCAATTTTTGTTGTTCCATTTGTTAAAATTCTTGTTTTTCGATTCTGCATTTGGTCCTGGCCCACTTTTATCAAGACCCCAACAAAAAAATGGCTACTGACAATATTGGATGTATGGAGAGATGGACAGGCCACATAAAGAGACTGAGAGAAAAAGGGAGGTCAGTCTGGATCCTTTCTTTTAAACAATGTCGATGCCAGTTCCTGTATGTTTTTACATGAACGCATAGTGTAGAGTTCTGAACTGCATTTAGTAATAAAATTGAAACAATGTCAGAAAGTAAAGATTTCACCGTACAGAATCAGTGGTTTTCCAACAAGCTAACCCTCTTGGAATGAACACTTCATGCAACAAAGAAGCGACCGGGAGCTATTTGGTTGGATCTGTAACAGGAACTCAGTCTGATATTGTCGTGAGCAGACATGTTAAGCAGAGAGCTCTGCTTAAATGTCTAATGAAACCTAAATGCCTTTTTTTTTGGTTTTGGCCTTTGTTTTATCTCCAAGTGTGTGTATCATAAAAAAGCCATGTGGCAAGAAAAACAAATTACTACTAAAACATTCAACCTCTGGTGTTAGCTAGAACCTCAGCTGCTATGGTTACTATATCGCTGGCAAGTCCGCCAAGGACATGGACTCCATTCCTGTGTTGATGGACTCTGCTTTTCCTCCCTGTGAGTGACTGGGTTTCCTCCCACAGCACAAGAGCATGCATGAAGTCAATGACTGATTTTAAGTAGTGAATGGCTGTGTATGTAACGCTGAAACACAAACGGCCTTCAGAGGCATCCAGACCTGCTCGTGAGGGGGATGGTGCAGAGCGTCTGTCTGCAGTTGATCCAGCAGCTCCAAGGCCACTCTCGTGAGCCAGATAAGGATAAGGAAGATTGTTTTCATTTTCAGGCAAGACCTCCTGTCTTCGTGCCATCTCGCACACAGTCTGAGTGTTGACAGTTCAGAGCAACGGCTCGGATGGCAGGCTCCTGCTCTTGATTTTGCCGGTAATGCAGGAATCCAATCACCATAGATCCGAATATGTAGAGGTCTTTGACGTCCTCCACAGAGAGAACAGAAAGGCATAAAACCCTCAATTCCTTCCAGGAACCCATTGAGTAACCCACAGAGTGAGTCCAAGCCGGGCAAGATGCAGCCCCCGAATCCTGCCTCTGAATCGGAAAAATCTTGTCGATTGCATTGAAAGACCAGCCATTCAGATCCATGATGTTTCAGGATTCAGGAGGAAAAGTGCAGAGAGAGGCTATGAGATGAGATGAGACGAAGATAGCAGGCAGGCAAAAAGGGCAAGGGAGGGAGCAGAGAGAAGCACGTCTGAACTCGAGAGCCGAAAGAAGAGTATGTGTGTATGTGTGTATATATGTATGTACGTATGTATGTCACACTCTGTGTGCCCTGGGATTGACAGGGGACCTGTCTCGGGTATAGCCTGTCTTTAAAAGAATGGGATAGGCTCCAGTACGTTCTGTGACCTTCAAATGGAATTAAGGGTACCAAAGATGAATGAACGGGCTTCAAATTCAACTTCTCAAAAGTAAATGGTCATATGGAACATCTGCAGTGACCAAGAAAAACCTCTGATATCTCTGGATTTTCAGGCTTTTCTGACAAATTCCTGCACTTAATATTGAATGAAAAGTTCAAGAAATGTCCTTCAAAGATGATCATACCTGAAAAGTATTTACCAAAAGGTTGATCATGGCTTCACTCCAAAAACAAAGCACAACATGAAAATCATGCAAGTCATCTGACCTCTGACAGAGACCCAAGTCTGATGGATGGATGGATACATTGATACCAGTAGAACTTGTAGAGAGCACAAACACAGATTTGAAGACTTTATGTTTCATTTGAGTGACTTAACCAGGTTCACTGATGCTGATTTCATGTAACTCTCCAAATTCCCACTTTGTGCCATTGCAATACAGTTAAAAAAAACTCCTGTTCACTTTCTTTTCCACATGAATTGACCCAGAAGGATAAAAATCTCTCCTGGACTTTCATCTTTGCCACTGAATGACTTCAGCCATTTGGCACAAACTCAAAATACAGTTGTAACTTCGTGATGCTGTGACAGTCGAAGTACTTAGGCAACAATTGTCAGATGTGTACCAGGGACAACCACTTAAAGTGTGACCCTGAAGTTTGCATCTGACCCAACAACAATGACATATATTTGAGACAAGAATAGTTTGGAGTGTCACCAGACAAGCTGAGGAAAGACGGTAACATGCTTTTTATATTTCCCCTTGTCATCCCGTGTACAGTCAGGTGTGGGGAGGCTGCATAGATGAATGGATAGATGCCAACGTTTCATTCACTCAAGCATCAGCAATAAAGCAGTTCTAAAGAGTCACCTCATTTAACCCTTTGGTGACTGATCCAAAAATGGTGGGATTCAAATGGTTTTATTGACTGGAGTCTTTTCCTTTGGGTTTTTTTTTGGACGTCATACACTTGGACGTCATATTAAAGCTAAACAAGTGGACATAAATAAGCTGCCACTCTGCCATTATCTCAACATACATTGGGGGAAAAAACAAGAAAATGCAGACCGCAAACGTTTAGCATTGCACCATTCTTTGACAGTGTTGTGAACAATCAAGCTGTACTCACTTGACTGTGGCAACATGGAAGTATACACTTTGGGGTCAATGGTCCCCATAGGCGGAGGCAGCAGTGGGTTGGTGAAGCTGCGTAACGGGTGAGTGGGCCGCACACAGGCTGTCGGGATGGTCCGACTTCCTCCAGTCTGGGCCTCATCTCCAGCAGTGGTGGCAGCAGGGGCCCCAGGGACTGGCCCCACCAGTGGGACATGCTCTCCGGATGTGGTGGCAGAAATGGGAAGTAGTGGCGTGGTCTGCTGAGATGGGGGCTGCTGCTGTAGGAGAGGATTGGTGGAGGTGTCTGTAGGTATAGCTAGGAGAGCGTGAGGGGGTGGATGGGGGAGTTAGGATGGAGGAGAGAAGATAAAAAGAGATGAAAGATGAGCAATGAGAGAAAAATGCATGTGGCAAAACATCCAATTAGTGCGAATCACAAAGTCATTTGTAAAGAATAAAGCCTCATTTAGAGTAGGGACATGAAAAGAAATTGTACAAAGAAACAACAGACACCCTGACTTCAAAAGTGTGATTACTGCTGTATTTTTCTAAACACAGTTTGTGCTGTGATGTAGTGTGGTGCCCTTTCATGGACTGTGACAAACAGGAATTGTACCCCATAAAAGTCTGAGAACATTCGTAACAGGAACTGTGAAATTTACTGCCTTGCCATAAAGTTTGTATGGGAGCGGGAGACGTTTAGGTTTAAGATAGAATAAGGTATACATCCGCAGTTGCAGGAGACAGTTTGTTCATGAGAATATCCGCATTCCCATCCTCTCAGCTAAGTGTTTTTTCCTAAGACTGTTTTTGAGAAGACAGGTGGGCCGAGCCAGTGGCCTATGTAAATCGAAACATTAAACTTAGAACTCAGAAAGATGTTGGCTTTGTGTATGTGTGTGTGTGTGTGTGTGTGTGTGTGTGTGTGTGTGTGTGTGTGTGTGTGTGTGTGCGACTTTAAAGCGTGCCGTCTATCTTTGAGCGAGTGAGAAAAAAAAAAATCTATGGCTGTTGTTTTATTGTTAAAGAAACGTCATGAGCCTCCCCTCTATGAAGACATTTATAGACAATTTCGAGACAATTATAAACATCCATGAGACTCTTTGGGGTACACTTTTACTAAATAAAACAAAAGATGAGCCAAAGGACATTTTGTAATGATTAATGTTCAAAAACTCCAAAGAGGTCTTTGTTTCTGTGAGGAGAAAGTGTGGACATGTATGTTTGTATGTGTATGAATGGGGAATGACGATATGCTTCATGATATGTCATAATGGAATGGTGGATGATATAAAGGTGTTAAATAAAATAACTAATTAAAGTAAAGCAAACTTGTTCTTTACATTAGAACTTATTCAAAAGGTACAATATTATTTTCCATAGACTCATTAAACGGGATAGTTAGGAGTTTGACTAGAGAGCTATTTTTGAGCATCCAAATTAATTGTATATTATATATTGTTTTCAAAGAGCTAAATGAAGTGAAATAATTCACAAGTTTTATGCTTGGAACATAAATGCTCATAGCGAGGTTTAAAGGAGTAAAAAGTATATTTGTACATAAATTCATATATATTGTTTGGATGATAAATTATCTGAACGCTGGCAGAGAATGGGTTTAAAGTATATTAATTCGAAGTATAACACTTTGGTGGGTTTAGAAAAACTTGATAACGGCATTCATGGTTTTATTTTTCTTTTTTCTTTCTCTCCTTTGACTGACAGTGGAGGAGAGGAGGAAGAGAAAGAGGGAGGAGAGACTGATCCCAGGAGCTGACCCTGACACAGGCCCGGCAGTCGTAAAACATTCTGACAAGGTGGGTGAACACACTGCCCACAGACTCTTTCAAACAACTGCTTTTCAAACAGACCAATGTTGGTTCATTTCTAGTTATTACATTCAACTTGCTTTCACACATTTTGGTATGTGAATATTTCTCATTTTGAGGATTGGAGAAGCACTCTCATCTGTTTGTGCATTTGTGAAATATATCTGCTGTAGTTATTTTAGTGGGGCTTGGCAACAGACTGATCAGTTAATGAAGTTGTTTAGTCATTGATGTCCCATGCTCATGTGGTTTGCAGTTTGGATGGTGATTTGTTGCACATTTTAGTTCACTTGTTTTTGTTTTGACTTTCATAAATTCATGGGGTATATAATTAGATAAGTCGAGATTAAAATAAAGGAGGTAAGATACATTGATTAGATTAGTTGATTGATTGATTGATTGATTAGGTTGATTTATTAATTTGGTAATTCAATTACACATAAAAGAGAAAAGAGAGAGAGAAAGACATGTAACTTAAAACACTTTAGGTTCGTGAAGCAAATTTCAGTTTTGTTAATAAATCAACAGTTGGGACACCCAAGAAAAGTAATGAAGAATGACAAAAGAGGACACTAAAATCCCTGCTCCAAAAGGGATCACTCCGATTGACTTAGTACAAAGAAATAATCCTTTAATCAAAGGTATTGTAAAGATGTCAGAAATGGCAAAAGTGTTGGCCACACATTGACCAACCATGGCTGGTGGAAGGAACTCTTAACCCAGATTTGATCAAAACAATGCAGGTATTTATTCCTTTTACTTATTTCCACCTATAAAGCAGACCAAAAGAAAGGGAAAAAGGGAAAACAGCATAAAGAAAAGTGACAAACCGAGCTTGGAATTCTCCAGTTGTTTGAAAATGAAAGATCAAAAACCATAAAAGAACAGAATGATAGATGTGCAAAAATAATTCAAAAAAGTGTGAAAGAAATTGAAAAATTAATGGCAGAAATCAATACACCTTTTGCACACATGGCTCAAATCAAGAACCCCCCGGAGGTGTAGGTCAAGGAAGTTTATCCACAACTTCCAGTGATCAGTCACAAAGGTGATTGTTCCATCCAGGATGAAGATGATCGCATGATTGAAACAGGAAAAGCGCAAAAGATAATAGGGATGCAACCACACTCCAAAGGAAAGAAGAAAATGATCAGTTGAAGACTGATGATGGTCTCCGAATTAAGAAGAAGGGTTTTGAAGATGAGGATTGAAATGACCCAAAAGGAGCTGTGGGTGGATTTGACCCTACAATTCGGCGAATACTGGCTAAAGCAGAAAGCAAAGGAGACAAAACACTGATCGAAAATCCAGGAGATGAGAGCTCCACTAAAACTAATGAAGAGAGTGATGAAGATTCAGACAACGAGGATCCTTCAGTGTCAACAGAATTTTTCCGACTATATCCAGCACTGGGATGAAAAAGAAAAAACGAAGATCTCTGAAAGAGATTGGAGAATGCATTGATCAATGCTTAACATCCTTGGAGTCATTACCTGGAGCAACAGGCCGAAGAGTGCTGGAGAGGCAACTGGCAGATCTACAACTACAGAAGAAAGAGCAACAGGAAAGAGCTGCTTGAAAAACAGAGCCGAGATATTCACTCTGCTCCAGACTGAAGACGATCCACCAGAAGATGCTCCCAGTGGTTGTCCGAGGACAGAGTCTGGAATATAAACCATGGCAGAATACAGATATGTCTGATGTGATAGATAAGTTACCTTCTCTACAAGATGGAGCATATCCGTGAAATTCAAAGATGGATGAGATCATGGTGGGAACACAGTTTGCCATAGGGGACATAAATAAGTTGCTGGCCAACCTTCTTGGAGTTGCAGCTATGGAAGAGATATAGAGAGAGGGACTGATATAGAGAGCAGGACTGATTCGCGATGTGGGAACTGCCGTGAATGATGCAGAACTGTTTTCTGCCAACAGAGCTTGACTTTTGAGAGCATTGAAAGATACCTTTCCAACAAATGTACATCCTGATAAAATTCTCACTGACACACTGGGACGAGAAGAAAATCCAAGGGCAAATGATTCAAGAGCCTTTCACAAGTGAAGAAATGTCACAGGAAATGATCCGGATCTGAATCAAATGGAGCAATCAATTTTGCATACTAAAATAGAGGAGAGGCTGTCACAACCAGTGAGTAGACTTGCTGAAGTGGTCAATCTTGGAAGCATGACAAAGAGTGCCTATACAGACCACATTGCCCATCATGTGGAGTTTCACAGGAGAAAGGAAAGAGCAGGATCAAGAGATCCTCAGAAAACTCAATCAAGTACAACTGATGGATAGCAAGAAGAAGGCCTGATAGTAGCTCCATCGGACATGTTGGGTTTGATGATTCAGGAGGCACATGGGTTAGCCCATGTTGCAAAGGGGGAAGTCAAGAGAAAAATCACAAAGGAGTCTGGATTTTAGGCTCCATGTTTGCTTGAACAGATTGATTATGTCATTGGCAAATGCAAAATTTGTCTGAAAAACAATGTTTGGAGAGGTGTCACAGTTCCTCCAGGTTATATCCCAACACCAAGAGGTCCTATGTGTGAGCTGGTGATGGACTTTTTTGACATGATTCATCCAGTTGAAGGAAAAAGAGAAATTGCTTGTTGTTGTGGACAGATTTTCATGATGGCCAGACGCTTGCCCAACTAAACACAAGGATGCTCAGTCTGTTGCTAAGTTTTTGTGCAGAAAAGTCATAAGCAGATGGGGACTTCCAGATCGAATATCCTCAGATCCTCAGACAATGGGAAAGAGTTTGTGGATAAGACAGTGAAAAACTGGGAATTAAGCAGCGTCTTGGTTCCGTTTACCATCCACAAAGTCAAGGGATCTGGGATATTGCTATTCTACATTTATAATTTTCACAATCATATTCACAATTATGCAGTATTATATATATACATAATCTGCATGTACACCTATATTTACATATAATCTATATTTACGTTTGCTTTTATACATTTACATACATATATTTTGCATGATGTTTGATTTGAAGTTGTCATTTCTGCAAGATACTGGCCAGTGTTCTCTTTCCATTCGTTCCAGAAGAGATTGGGGAGAAGGAAACACTGAAGGGGTTCAGATACTCAAACAAGGACAGTTCAAATGGACTGAAGGGCTCTGACCAAGGACACTCATCAGAGCCGCCTCATTGTGGACACCGCATGAAGATCTGATGCTGCAGAGGAGCTGCAGTGTGATACATCCATATGTTTTCTTGACCAAGTTTTGAGTTCAGGAGGAACGTTTAAAGTCCATAATACTTTTGAGTTGATTGTAAATGATGTATTGTTTTGAAAGTGAATACATGGGGACCTCAGACTGGTTTCGGTTTTATTTTGATAGAGATATTGGGGTTAGGCAAGGACAGATTCCAGGGGTAGGTCCGACGGGTCGACCAGCCCAATCCCTAGGATTTTTGTTTGTTTTCTGGGGTTTCTTGTGGGTTTACTAACTACATATCTCTACATGGTTTGCTAAAATTTAATTGCTCAGAAGTTGTATGGCCGCCTAAGGCAAAGGGGCCGTGAGAGAATTTTCCAGCAATATTTTTGAAAGAATAATTTCAGAAGTAATTTCCTGCAGGTTTTTCACCCTCACGTCATAAAAAGTTGGTTTGTCAAGAATCTTTCTACTCGTACTGTAGTTGCTAACAAAATTGCAAAACTTAGTGTAATTGAGGCTTTGGTGAAGCCTCGAAGGGGGGGAAATATGTGGTGCCTTTTCATGGACTTTCACAAACAGGAATTGTACCCTTTAAGAGTCTGAGAAATTTTGTAACAGGAACTGTGAAATTTACTGCCTTGTCATAAGGCTTGTATGGGAACGGGAGACGTTTAGGTTTAAGATAGAATGAGGTATACATCCACAGTTGCTGGAAACAGCTTGTTCATGAGAACATCCGCGTTCCCATACTCTCAGCTAAGTGTTTTTTCCAAAGACTGTTTTTGAGAAGACAGGTGGGCCAAGCTAGCGGCCTATGTATATCGAAACAATAAACTTAGAAGTCAGAAAGATATTGGCGTCTCTTTCTCCGAGTTCGTTTCGGGCAACTCGCTTCGACACTGTACTTGTAATAAACGATTGAAGAAACTACAAGACTGTGTCAGCAGACTTCCTTCACCACTCCAGGCATCAACCAAAGAACATACACAGCAGTAGGAAGTAAAATAATGGAACAGTGTGCTGTCATTCTCCGATTTCTCTGCTCCTGCATTTAGTCTACAGCAGTGAAACATGTTTCGGGATTAGGAATGAAAAGTCACCTCCTTTATGCATCTTTCATGACCTGTGAGGTTGTTGTCCAGATTCTACTTTTGGAACCGTCACAAGCGGAAGTTCCAAGATTTCTTCACCATCTCTTTGTCATTAGGATTTTTTCCCCCTGTACTTCGGTTCACTCAGAAACAAACTGAGGAAACACCGCCATGAAGATGGTCCAAACTTGGTGAGGGAGTTACGGGTGACAGTTTCTCTTGTGTTCAACTGCATTCCCGCCTAAATCCAAATGTTGGACTGAGTCGTGTTTTGTCAGGTCATTTTCTTTTGTATATGCTGTCGTGTTGTTGTGTTGGTTGGTCCAGCCTCTGATGCTCCAGCTGTGCTTCATTTTACGATCGTGGTAAGTCACATCTGGGCCAAGTATAAGAAAGCAAATAAATCACCTGACTGGCAGGGAACGGCTGCAGCTTGGGCCAAAATGTGACGCTCAAAAGGACATCTGCTTTCAATCAAATCTTGGCTGCAGGTAAACTCAAATATAAATGTGAACAAAGTTTTCCAGAAACAACAAAAAAGGGAGTGATGGCTACTCATCTTAAACTCGCAAATCTTAATTGGCTCACATGTAACCAATGTGGAGTGGTGGTTATTATCGCGAAGCCTCAATCTGAAATGGATCCTTATATTTTTTCCTTGCGGTTAGTTTCTCACTGATACCAGCAGAAAGTTGGCCAATCACCAGAAGCTGACATACTGAAGATTCGAGTTCAGTGTATTTCCAAAGATCTGCAGGAATCGGTGTCTATGGCATATTGTATAACGCAGTGTAGCAACAGAGTGCAAGCCCCCCCTAGTTTTTTTATCAATGCTGCTTCTAAATGACCCCACCCCCACATCACCACCCCCCCATCACCGTACCATCACTTCATAATCATGATACACACCTGGTGTATATCCTCTGTCCACAGTCAGGCTGGGAAACGGCATTGGCCTCAGGCTGAACTTGGTGTGTGTGAATCCGCAGGAGGGTGAGGGCAGAATGCCCTGATACTGAGAGGAGTCCAGAGCAGGCACCGGTATGGCACTGACCACCGCTGAAACACAAGGGCACAACAATCTATCAGCCAGGACGACACTGTGACAGCACTGCTCACATCTGTAATAAATCCACCCAACTGAGGTGCGGCAACATTAGCCAGTGCAGCAACACATGTATCAAGATGTCACCACAATGGGCCCAAGGCAGCTTCTTGCTGTGACAGTGGACATGACAGGAGTGACAGAGCTGAGAGATGTGCCCAAAAGAGCCAGAAAGCAGATATGTGATGGTGCAAACTCACACCGTTACTACATAGGGGCAAAAAGAAAAAAAATCCATGTGTGGTATTGTGGTGATGGTGACAGTGGTAAATACACTTAACAATACAATGCAGTCACATTTCAACACAAAACAGGCTGTAGCAGTTTACCCTTTCCTGCAGTGCACCAGTACAAAACTGACAGATTTGGTCCAGACAAGTCCAAACAAGGCAAAGTACTACTTAGAGAAGCATACACAATAATAGATTATTATCTAAATGCTTAAAAAAAAAGCATTTTAAAGGATAAATAATCACGCAACCACCATAACTTGGAGCATCTCATGGGAGAGCCCCCCCCCACACACACACACACACACACACACACACGCACACATACATACAGTAGCTCTTCTTGTTCAAACACCATATCCTCTGATTCTGCTCATTGTCATCTTGGCTCAGCACCCAAACAACTTACCATTTGGTCCTAAAAGTAGAACTGAAATGTGAGCAGGTTGAAAGCAGCTTGTTTGAGCTGACAGTATTGAGCTAATAGCAATGTTAGTGAGTGTTCTGAAGCCTTACAAGTGAGAAACCAATGATGGGGAATTTGGGTCCATCATACATGAACTCCAATCATTTTTCTAAAAAACCCAGTCTTAAAGGTGCTATATGTAGGATTTTTAGTAAAAGCTATATTTAAAAAAAAAAA
>JAUESE010067595.1:3086-16324 GCA_032274725.1 Malacoctenus triangulatus
GTCTTTTTTAGGTTTTTTCAACTTTATAGTCTCAAATCTCAAAACCTTGAAGCTGCAACAAAATCTGCTATGCAGGTCCAGATTTCAGAGGTGACTTTGTTGCACTTATCACTCATCAACTCAGTCGGATTTCTTGCATTTTATTTGAAATGCAAACTGAAAAATTACACCACTTGCATGACCTAGAAAAATAACCAGATTTAATCTGGTTAACTTGAAATGAACTGACCCGGAGGTCAAAGAAAACCAGACTGCGAGTCAGAGTCTGTAACTTCTGCTTCCAGTGATTACCTCCAACAACTCCCGCAGCTTTCCCCCACTGTGAAACCTGCATGTACAGTACAGATGTGGTTAATTTGCGGCGGGAAAGAGGGAGAGAAAAAAAAAAAAGGAAAAAAAAAAACCCAACCCTCAAATGTCTCGACCTGCTCCAGTCACGTTGAGCTGCAACGTGACTGGAGCCTTCGGACACGGTGCCAAAACAAAACGTGATGCAAGCACAACACGAGAATGTGTGTCACATTTGAGGAAGAAGGGGGAATGGCTGCCACTGCCAAGATATTTGACCTACTTCTGCGCGGAGCGGCCCAGCGCGGCGCGGGGGGCTGCGCGCCGCGCGGGAGCAACACGTTGGACGCACACGCTCATAACCGACGCACTTTTTGTGAGTTTTAAGAGTTGGTTAAAATTAAGCCCTTGACGCACTGAGACGAACCAAAACGCAAGTTTGACGGTGATCACTGTCGTTGTGTTTTGTAGGAGTTTTTCTGCACATTCGCTTGCAGCGACGCGAAAGACACCGCTGCGTAAAAGCGAGGTCGATAAAGTGTCCGAAAGTGCTGTTTACCTCCTGGCAGCGCTCCAACAATGACTGTTTTGATGGCCAACACGTGACTGACTTCTAGGAGGACGTCCCTCCTTTCTCCTCCCATCCCGCCTCCTCCTCCTCCTCCCCCTTCTCTCCCCCTCCTCCTTCTCCTCCTGTCTTCAGAGTCCATAACAAACAGATAAGGGGTACAGGCAGGCTCGACCCTCCCGTAGGCAGTATCCACTCCAAGCTCTCAACGTGACAGTTTGCTTCCACGGGACTGTCAGGAACGACGCTCGCTCTTCTCACTGGAATAACTGTGCGCAAGTTTGCGGACGAGACGCTCCAACCTTTCGCTTTTTACTACTTTTTGCATATTGACGCTGATGGTAAGAGAGAAATTGTCAACTTATTACTTTTAAGCTGATGCTTTATAAAATGATTGTCACTGAAGGACGCTGTTTTATTGCAATTTCTGTCGTTGTGTAATTTATCTAACGGATGCTGTCTCTAAAAAAAGATTGACCTAGTTAGAGTTTTGTTTTTTTTCCAAATTTGCATGAACTTAAGTTTTAGTAAACTGTTTAATCTGTTGTTGTCTAGACTATTTTGTCGTTTTCTTCTGTGTTCTGTGAGTTTTCGGTGCGTTGACATGTTGCGCGCTGTTAGTGTGTCGCATCTCATTGACCTACATCCTCAGTGTAACTGTAACTGCGTCACTCGCTCCTCAAATCGGTCCGCAAAAAAAAACCCCATGCAAACCATCGTCCTCTCTGCACGGTTTCACTGCGCTTTATCTCACTTTTGCACAGATGGATGCTTTATACTAAATTATAGTCAACTCGAAAGTGCTTCAAAGTTTTGTTTTCGAAGTTTCTTTTTTTTTCTCTCGATGTTTTTTTTTTTTTTTTTTCTCGCTGTCTAAAGTGGGGACACACCGACCACAGTGGAAACCTGACCAGCAAACCGCGCCCACTTCGCTCTCTCCACGCAAACAACTTTCACTCCGAGCAGTCGGTCGGTGAAAGCTGCCATTATGGTCTGAGCGCCCACTTTTTTTTCCCCCTTCTTTTTTAATAGCATTCATTATTTTGTGGACTCGGAAATTGAAGTCGTGCTTGTTTAAACCTGCAATTATTAGAGTGCGAACCAAAGTGCGCACTTAGAAAAAAAGGTGGAATTCATGACCTGCTTCGGTGTTTTATTATGGTTTCTATATTTATTCAGTTCTATTTAGAAAGTGCTTTATATAGATGTCAGTTGCTCAATACCCCCCCCCCCCCCTTTCACTGATCTCCACCTGATTGGTCACATATCACGCAAGCCTCCATAGTGAGCTGGCTTCTCTTCAGACTGTGTGTGTATTTCGACAGCGGCTCTGTATATGCAGACTAAAGGAGATAAGGGGAGATTAGTCCACTTGGCTCTACTGTCCAGCAATCTGCAGTTCATTTTACAGCCGTGAAGGAGCTGAAAAGGCTGGAGGCCTGTGTGGGGGCCCCCTTGAGGATTTGGGGCCCCCACTCGGGGCCCCCACTTGGTATTTAAGAGGTGATGTGAAGCAAATGTACAAATAAACACGTTTTATGGAGATTAACTCTGCAGATTTGTTCTGAAATCAAAACCAAACCAGAAAGTGTGAAAAGTTTTTTTTTTTCCTATATTTCGATAAAGTTGATCCCTTCTCTCGTCTTCTTTAACGGCCGACACACGTGTGGTGAGAGCGTGGGCGGCGCCCAGTGTGTCACAACAAGGCCTCGGTCGCCGCGAAGTCAGCCAGCGATGTGTGAAGTGTTATCAGGCGGCGCGAAGTCGATAATACGGGCCGTCACACTTTGATCCCAGATTCAGCAGTGTGTCTCTGATTACACGCCGGGCAGATGGGGGAATGTCGCGAGCATTCCGGGACGGGCCGCGCGACCGGCTGACTACCCCCCCCCCCCCACTCCACCCCCCCGCCCTCGACCTTTGACTGGCAACCGCCCGAGCAGGTGGCGAATCAGGTTCATTTTTCGACGTTCTCAGCGAGGGAGATTTATTCGGTGCGAGCTCAGGAACCTGCCTGGTGTGGTAATTACTCAGCAGGTCGGGGCCACATGTGTGTCTGATCACATAAAACACCCAAAGGCGCCCACGAGGGCAGATATGGCCGGTGTGTGCACGTGTAATCTGTGCCAGTAAAAGAAAAAAAACCCAGATCACACCTCGTTGAAACTCTGCAGGCCGAACACGGGCAACACTCGACCTCTGCCCTTCCTCTCTCACTCTGGGAACCTGTGTGTGCTCTCCCATAGGGAACATGGCGATGGCATCTCCATCCACATCCACAGCAGGACCAGACACGGCGCGCGACGCAGACCCCTCCCGCCTGGGAGGCATCGAGGACCTGCGGCTGAAGGTGGGCCCGGTGCGGAGGAACCTCTTCGGGCCCGTCGACCACCAGCAGCTGCGGCAGGACTTCCAGCGGCTCCTCTGCATCGGCGTGGAGGCGGCCAACAAGCGCTGGAACTTCGACTTCCAGGGCGACGTGCCCGGCACGGGCTCCAGCATCGAGTGGGAGGAGCTCCGGTGCAAGGACGTGCCCACGTTCTACCGCAGCCGCATGGTGAGGCCCGTGGCGCGGCCGGGCGCCGGCGCGGCGCGGGCGTCGTCGTCCTCCACCGGCGAGGGCTCGCCCATGTCCAGCAGCTCGTCTGGATCCGGGGACGAGTACCTGGAGGTGACCACAAGGGGGTGCTACCGGCTTCAGAGGACGGGAAAGCGCAGACAAGCTTCGATCACAGGTGAGCTCGACGCACAAATATCCAACCGTTCAACATTTCTTGCGTTTTCCGATATTAATCCCTTTTTTTTCTCTCTCCAGACTTCTTCAAGGTGAAGAAGAGGAAGCTTCTCTACTACAAAACGTCCACACGGCAGTAGGAAAGCACAACGAGACCCCGGTGGGAGATCACCGAGTGCTCGTCGTCCCCCTGACACATCACCTCAACTAGATCATATGTATATATGTAGCAACTGACTGTCCACAAGCTTAGACAAGCATGAGCTTGCCAACTCCGGACAACAACATGCCTTTAACTTCCAGCACGGACAAGCGACCGCGTTCATTGTTAATCAAGCTCAGACTTCACCGACGGTTCTTGTGGGTCGCTCTAAATATTATATATACTGTATATTCTGCATCCTGTTTAACCCAGCTTTGGACTATACTGTGAAACTGTAATGAATGCACTCTTTCAGGACAGATCAGAATATAGGCTCTCGTTTTAAGAGGCTAATTTAGCCTCCATTAGTGTTTGACCTCGGTCCTTGACCTTTTTTTTTTGCCTCCCTCTCGCCACAAGTCACAAGAGGCTGTGATTGGACGAGTCTCCCTTCGCGGCACCACGCGCCTCGCGGCCCAGAGAGCGCGAGTCGAGCTCCGGGGGCGGGTCAAAACCTCGCCCGGGGTGGAAAAATTTGGCAGCGCGACAGTAATTACCTCCAGGTCAGAGGTCGCGCGCACGATAGGGACTTTTGGTTTTGAATAATAATAAATATATATGTTTCGTATGAGTATTTATTTATTATCACGATGCTAGATCATCGTCAAAATAAAGTAAAAAATTTAAAAAAAAAGAACCCAAGTGTAAAAGCGAGTTAAATTGATGCCATCGCCCCTCGTTCAGGCCTGAGACTGAGAGTCAGTGTGGCACACAACACCTCTGTTGTTGCCACTTCAAAACATGGCCATGTATATTTTCCACCAACAAAACATAGCAAAAAAAACCAACACCTAATTTACAACCTATATTGCCTTTTTTTTGCTTTGTAATATTTGCGTGACGGGGCTGTAAAGATCCTTTTTGGCAACGGACTGAAACGTCATCTCATGTGACGTTTCAGCTTTATGCTTTTCACAATGTAGCATTTTTTTTTTCTCCACTCTTCTGTCTTCATGTGACGCCCACCGTGTAGGTTTTCAATGCGCCTCTTTTTTTTATCTCCATGAAGGGAATGTAGTGTTTCATCACTGTGTGTGTTGCAGCTCGGAGGAACCTAAACTTTACGGTTCCAGACTTTTTTTTTTGTGTGTTCGAAGAGGCGTACTCGGTCTCGTTTTCTGTCGTTTGTGTGTGTAAGTCGTGTCGGCTGAACCAAAGGAATCGCTGTGCCATTCAATTAGAAACGCCTCATTCGTGTTCGCATTTCTCACGGTTTGATCGGTTCCGGGTCACCAAAGGTCTCGTATCTGCCGAGATCGGCGAAGCTTTCGAGGAGACACGTGTCAGATGTAGAAACTTTGGCCGTGACCCGGAGCCGCACAATCATGTGATTTTATGTAAGTGTGGCTCCAGTTTTTTTAATTGAGCTGCAGTTTTTCCAACTAATCAATGGATCTGAAAGCCATAGCCTGGATTCATCCTCTATTACTACCTCATCAAGCAGCACAAATACTGTACTTGGAAAAAGCAGTGAAGCAAGCAAATTGTTTGGGCATAAAAGAGAGAACAGGAGACATAATCAAAGGGGATGGGGCTGTGGGAGGGAAGGAGGGGGGGGGGGGGGTTACTGTGTTGTGGTGGGAGCTGTTGAGGTTCTGTGTCGGGTTTCACATCAGGTAAAAGAGTCAGTGTGTCAGAGCGAGGCCCCGGCCGCTGCAGAGGAAACTCCGGTCCCTTCAGGGAGGAGTTTCGACGGTGCAGGCGGCCTTTTGTTGCCCCGCTTCTGCTTTGACAGCTTTCCCAGAATAGAGGAAGAGGAGGAGGAGGAGGAGGGAGGAGGCGGGAACAGTGGATGGGGCGCAGGGACCAAGTCTGAACTGAACCCTCAGGACGAAGCGTCTCGGACGCAGTCCTGGATCAAAGGGTTTCTCTGGCCAAACGAGTGGCCGGCCATTCAGACGTGCTTTGCCCCCCCCCCCCTTTTAAAAGTCTCTCTGTCTCTCTTTTATGAAGCAGCTGCCTCGGGGCTTTGCGAGAAATCAGCCTGAAAGCAGCAGTTTGTGATCATGTTGGTTTCTTTCAAATTCCTGCACAGATTGAAAAGAAAAAAAACGGCACATTGCTTGTTTTCAGCTCGATTTGTGTGTGTAAATGTATTTGTGTACATCTGTCTTTTCAAAAGTTTATATTAACTTATTTTCAAGTTTTGTCTTCGGAGGGAAGTAATTTGGATTTCCCTGGTTTTCGCTCCAGCTAATCGTATTATTTCCCAGACTATATCTTTGCACTACTTCAATGTCGACAAAAAACAACATCCATTCAAAAATAAAATTGGGGATCATTCAACCTTTTCTTGGACAGGGTTTCTCGCATTCGTTTATTCCTTCAGCGTATTTGTAGCTTTGTCACCTTTTCCTCAAATCTGAGGAAATTTAAAAAGAAAAAAAAAAAGAGGAAAACTCAACTTCTAATTGACCTGTCGCAGCTATATCAAAGTGCAGTGTTGTTTTTGTTAATCTTTGTATATGCATGAATGTATGATATTTGTATATCGTTTGTAATTATTTTATTGTAATTTAATACCGCTTGGTGTATCCTTGCTGTTTGTGGGGGTACAAGATCTGAATCATATCATTGTGTTGGTATTTGTACAGAAAGTGTAAAGAGATTTCAATGCTGGGTTGCTGGTGCACTGTTGCCTCACATATTGTCATAAAGTGTGCTCAAATTAATTAAAAAAAACCCCAAATGAGTTATACTGATAACCACAAATGACTTCCAGTTTTTTCTTTGCACTGTGCTGAAAGTGAACTTTCATTTTTTGCATTAGAGCGCCCTCTGCCGGCGCTACTCTGACACTGCATATGTTGCAAAAAACGAATGAAGAAAGCGTCTCAAAAAATGGAATACAATAAATGCTATTTGCATTTATTCAAGGAAATAAAATGCATTTACACTGGTTAAAATCGGGAAAGTGCATAAATAGAAATAAAATAAATTGAACGATGCAGATCAGTAAAAACACATTCCACATAAGTTTCAGTGTACATTCTCATTGGCTCAGCTCCTTCAGAGGCAAACACAGTGGGAGTCGCATTACGTGGACTCCTTTGGCTAAACTTCACTTAAGGGCCCAAATTCACAAGTAAGACTTTAAAGGGCGATGTGAGCAGAATACAATCGAGAAATCATGAAGAGCTCAAGAAGTGGTTTCTGCTTAACAACCGAATGCAAATAAACCGAAATGTAAACAAAGGAACGGACGGACCTGTGTGGAGCCAAAGAGCAGCCGACTGAACTCCTCCCTAATGACAGCATGCAGGTCAGTGAAGCACTAACCACTGAAAACTGAACCGAGTTCTCATCGAGTTTCTGGAGACTGTAAGACTTCAGGTGTAAACATCCGGTCAAAAAAGTGAAAAGTGGAATGACGAGTGATCGTCAGGTTAGTGGAACCTGAGCAGGATCATTCACATTACAGTAAACGAATGATCATATAATAACAATTAAAAAAAATCTGTACACAAAACATTACCGAGTGGCGGTGAGGTGAACATTTCCCCGTACCCTCACATCAGAGTGGTTTTAAGGTGCTCCTCCAGCATTCACTGAGCGAACTTAAGAGTGCAACACTGACAATAAATTATCGTCCATATTTACACGGCTGATTCTCAATACAATCACACATTTGTAGGCTTTCCTGATTCTGGAACAGTTTCAGAGAGTGTCATCTTTAAGAACCGTTTAAAACTTCTAACTAAGACCTCTCCTTCTGTCCGCACTTAAAAAAGTATTTACACCCATTAAAAAGCTAAAATATGTACAGTGGTACATTCTGTGAGGCGTTCACAGACCGCTCCGACAGTCCGATCTCTCATCGAGCACCCGGATGCTCTTTTGTCAGTCAGGCACTTCAACTCAGCATCCAAAAACTATTCACAGGAGACGCTCGGGTGCGACTGAGGAGAAACCGCCCTCCCAGAAAAGTGAGCAGACCTGCTGCGTCTTCGCCGGGAAGACTACAAACATGGCGGCCGACGCCAGGCGTCACAGCTGGCGGCGCAGCGCGCGTCTTTCCCTCCACATGGCGCGCAGCTCTTTGAAGAGCAGAGGGGAGATGAAGGCCATGCTGCCGCCGGTCTGGAACACAAAAAATAACAGCAGGGATGCTGTACGTGAATTTTCTGTTTATTTTTCCATTGATATTAAGAACATCTCTTACCGACAGCTCTTCTATTTCACGACAGGATCCGAGAAACGTTCTTACCATGACGATGAAGAAGTAGAAGACGCTCATCCAGCCCAGCTTGCTCTCGATCAGAGACACCACGTACTGCGTGACGACAAACGAATCATTGGTTGTTTGGATTCTCCAGAGACGCGTCCGTCACTTCGCGGTGGTCCGTCCCGGTGGACGGTGGGCCTACCTGTCCCCCTGCGGCTCCTATGCTCCCTGTCCCGTCCACGATGCCCGTGACGGTGGCCAGAGCCTCCTGGCTGCCCCTCAGGGCCTCCTGCCGGCCCAGGTCGGCCGATATGGCCGAGCTGATCATGTTGGACGGGCCGCCGATGAAGAAGCCGGTGGTGGCCAGGAGGACGGCGTTAATCACCTGGTCGTCGGGCGAACCTGAGAGGACGAAAAACGGCGAACCCCTCGAATTTAGTCCGACTGACTTCTCACCGGCGTTTGTGGTGAAGATTAATGCTGTCGTACTCACGGCTGTATCCCACCAGAGCCCCCATCGCCAACAGCAGACTGACGGCTAACACCGGCGCTCTCTTGCCCATGAAGTCGGAGATCAGACCCTGAACCGTCCCCCCTGAGAGGAAGACATGTTTGTGAGGGACCCAAATGATATCTGTACATCCTGGCCTTTTAGGAGCAGCGGTGATTCCCGGAGCTTACCGATGATCCCTCCGACATCGTACCACACAGACAGCCGGTCGGCCTCGGCCTCCTTCCACTTGTAGTTGTTGCTCAGGTAGAAAGGGAGCCAGAAGAAGAAGGAGTAATTGACCAGCTTCAGACACGCATAAGCCAGGGAGTACTGCACGGAGAGAGTGAACGCAGAGTGAGAAAAGTGTGACGGAGCCGTCAGTGGGGTCGGTGGGGGGGCTTCAGTGGACTCACCGGCAGCACCCCGGGCAGACGGAACGCCTGGCAGAAGCTGATGGCCCGCGGAGTCTCGGCCAAAGGCTCGTCCGGCGACTGGTCGGGCTGCTGCCGCCCGGCGTACACCTCCACCTCCTCTTCCTCCTCCTCCTCCACGTCCTCCTCCTCCTCCTCGTCGCTCATCAGTGGCTTGTGGCTGTCGGTGTCCGTCTCCACCGGGCTGAGTCCCGTCTCCGACTCCACACACAAACCTGAGAGAAACAAATGAAAATGATCAAAAAGAAATCATATTGTTGGATACACAACTCCGTATTTGTGACACTAAGAAGCGACTTCTTACCAACTTCTTTTGGTGAAGTAAGGAGGCCAAAGAAGACCACCACCCCACCAGCAAACTGCACCACAGAGGTCACCAGGAAGGCGTACTACACACAGACACACAATCAGCACCTGCCATCAGCATTCAGCCATTGGAACCATCGTGGTATTGAGACTTGTATCTGTGTGTCTCACCTCATATCCGTACTTGAGCACGCTGGAGGCCAGGAAAGCCCCCAGGATGTTGCCCACCGAGGCGCAAGCGCTCCACAGGCCGAACACAAAGCCGCGTCTGAGGAGACGGTTTGAAGACGCCATTTTGAGTTTAAGCTGCTCTTAAAACATCAAGCTGCACACGTCCCCTACTTATACACACCCTGCCTTGCCGAACCAGTTGCCCATGATGGCCACCACGCAGGGCCAGACGGCCGACTGCAGCAGGCCGTTGAGCACCCACAGGCTGCAGTACAGGTAGACGTTGTAGATCTGAAGCCATTCGGTCAGAGTGCCGAACACAAAGTCCTGCCGACACAAGCGGAGTTGGTTAAACTCTGCGGGAAGACGAGCTGCTCTGAACTGATCAAATGAACGCACCACGACAGCAGAGCCACAGAGACCAACGCAGAGCACGTAGCGGAGGTTGAACCGATCCCCAATCACTCCGCTCAGATACAAGCCCTGCGTGAACAAACACACAAAAACAAACAAATTGTGACATCAGTTTGCTTCCTTTCCTCCTCTGCCAACTACTGAAGCGTTGTAGCCAGAAAAACAAAGTGTGTTGTCCTCACCACCGCATACGAGAAGAGGAAGATGGAGTCCAGAGCTCCCAGAAACAGCGTGGCCTGGTTTTCATCCGCAAATAGATGATTGTCCTCCCACGTCTGAGTGGACGGTTACAGAAAAAACAGCTTTTATTTGTGCTCATTAATCACAGCAAATTGGACACTTATAATAAGTGTGTGTGGGGGGGGGTCAATACCTCGCTGGGGGCGAACGTGGCGGCGCTGTCGTTCTGGAAGGACGGCGTCCACTGGGCCGAGATGCTCACTTTCACGTTGCTGAAGGTCTTCCTGGACGCGTGCAGCAGCACATAGCTGAGGGAGGGAGAGGACGTCCATGCAGGAGGAAGAGCACCAAAACAAGACACAGCTCAATCAAATCAAACAACCTGGCTTAAGTTACAATGAAACCACCTTTATGGAATCCACTGAGTTCATACAACTCTGATCTGTCCCCTGTAAATCACTCTGAGCTTCTGATAACAGCCACTGTGGCAGGTTAACACGACCTGCTTTCCTTCCATGGGGTGTCTTTTGAGCGCCCCCTGTTGGAATATCTGTGTTTGCCTGAGTGCAAATGTTGCGCTTTGTATTACACAGCAGCTTCACTTGAAATCAATACCAACATATAGTACATGCAGCCCTCAGGCTGGTGTGCCCTCAGTTAACCCTGCTCCACTGACCTTTACCCCACATTCACAGCTCACATGCGTTCCTGTTGTCGAGCTGCACGAGTTGTATTGATATTTCTATGCAACACCAACAAACTTGTTGTGGTTTGTCAAAAGAACATGAGAGAATCTCCTCCCTGATCTACAATAATAATAATGTTGTTGATTGTTGCAAGTGAGCATAAAAATCAAACATAACCACAATAAAAACACCTAAACCAGCAGCGACTTTCCACGGCGACTCTAGATTTACCTAAAGAAGGTGAGGAGGAAGACAGCCAGATGATGATGGGTGTACTGTGACAGACAGCCACAGCATGAGGGAGGCATCACAGGGGTGGAGGAAGAGGAGGAGGAGAAGGAGGAGGTGGTGGTGGTGGTAGTGGGGGGGTGAGGGAGGAGGTGGAGCTGGCGGAGGTCTTCGAGGAGAGGGAGGAGGGGTGCGGCTACGGTCTTCTACCACAGCAGGTGGGACAGAGACATCGCTAGAGGAACAGAGCTGAGCCTGCAGGGGGACAGAAGCCGGCCATGAATCACAACATTTATCACAAGACTTGAAACATCAAATTGAATGTGACTCGAAAAGTTGCTCTCAGCACGGCAAAAAGCCCAGAAAATTGCCTCTGCGTGGGGCTGTTGGCTGAATCTGAATGGGAGCGTCTGTGCGGCCAGGTATCAATGGGCCCAGTGTGAGCCCACCACCTTCAGCACAGCTCCACCCTCTCCCTCCCACCTGCAGCTGCTTCACCGCCCCGCTTCACGCCGTTTACACACCAGTCGAAGAGGGACACACTGTTTGAGCCACCGACCCCTCAGGGCTCCTTCCTCTGTGAGAACAATGGCTGACTGGTTCGGCAGGTTCAACATGAGACTAGGTTGTTCTAAGTGTGGTAACAAATCTAATGCAACGAGCGATTAATGATCTGCACGACACACTCTTCTGCTCAGCTCCTTGATTTAACTTTCACTTTCCATATTTGTCACATGACTGAAACTCCAAGCAGGAAATGTGGTTGACTTTACAGACAGGCTCCCAAGATTTATTCTCAACTCCATGATTGAGAAGATACCAAATGTTGCAGATGCGACTTGTGTGTATCCACCAGTGTATTTGAAGCAGATGAGCTTCCCAAGAATGAATAAATAAGGAAGAGAAGCAAACTGAGAAAACTAACAGAGTTGTTTGGATGTTAAATCCAACTGTGATGTCTTTAAACGAGGCAAATCAGATGAGCAGACATGTGGCACCCTGCTATTTACATGAAACTGAGGTTACAATGAGATGCTAAGGAAGGTCTTGGGTCGATGATGCGTTCAATGCCGTCTGACAAACAGAGAGCAGCCTTTGATTTTCGTTCAGGTCGACACAGCTTCAATACGAAGCTTCACTTTTTGGATTCGCTGCTTGCATTAATTACGAGCGCTGCAGTCAATCTGTGTCTAGCATTTTTTTTTGTTTGTGTTATCTGTGCAGGAGCAGATGCCACTTTCACACCCACAGCACAGCTGCCGACCGTCTCCCTCCCTGACAAAAAAACGCGCATATTTCACCGGATTTGAACCGGGTTAAAAAGCTTCTGGTTCCAGCCGCTGTGGAAACGCATCGTCGCCCCGACACGGTGTCTTACCTGTGGGTCCAAACCCGCGCTGAACCAGCCTGCTCTCGCTGTAGTGACAGACTGTGTTTTCTGTGGGTTCCTGTGTCATGGACTACGTCACTGTTTACGCGGCGCAGCTGCGCAATGCCGCCACCCTCAGGACAGGAGTGGAACTGAACACCGTGAATGTGGACGTTTTCGCTTTGGACGCGCACGCTTTCATAACAGACCCGCTGCTTGTTTTTGTTTTGTTTTCATGGTAGACTGTTATGCTTCGTCACTTCAAAGCAGCTTTTAATCCCTTTTTCAGTTTGTAAACAGTTATTTCCTCCATCAGCGGCCTGACTTTGATGAGTAAATACATTGTCTTCACATCCTTTTAAAAGAAACATAACGTGATCTCGAGGAAAGGATCAGAGTTGGAATCTTTTCCTCGAAAAGTCCTGACTATAAAATACATTATCTTAATTTTAGAGGGCAAAGGAAACGGTCATTACATAAGTTTGAGTTTCTCCTGAGATCCTGTGGCCCAGCTGGGCCTGACAGCACGCAGCAGCTGTCCCGCGCTCACCTGTCACGGTGCCATATGTGGCTGAGAGACCAACTGTCATTGGCTGCCAGCACGCGCGTCTCCGCGCCGTTCAAAAAGAAGACCGCCACAACTTTCTCCCACCGACTTCACTGCAGGAGGACCCAGGAGCGCCGCGCTGAATCTGGACTCACAATATCAGATCTGGTGAGTGTTTAGTGTCGACACAATGCACGTTTGGTACCTAAACTGCATGTTAAAGTGGTTCCTTTACAAATGTATACATTTTTTGTTGTCTTTTATTCATAAAAGTACAATGAAGTACAATTATGTAGTTGTTTCTACTTTCAAATACAGTTAGCTACTATGAATTTGTACTATAGATCTTAACTGCTCTTTATTTTTACTCTTTTCCCAAAAGTTTTACATAGTGTTGATTTGATTTTGCATGAGAGATGGTTTTAAAATCTCATACATTTTCTAACAGAGAGACTT
>JAUESE010067753.1:688-16271 GCA_032274725.1 Malacoctenus triangulatus
AACAAAACCACTAAGCTGCCCCCCCCCCCCCCCCTCATTCCCACTGTCTTTTCTACATTCGACAAAGTGTCTACTTATGGTTTTCTATGAAAACCAGTGCAGGCAAAGCCTCGGGCTCCCATTGTAACCTCTGGCAATCCCTGGTCTTTCAACCAAAACAACAAAACATGAGAAAACTTCAGTGCAAAGGTCTTCCCTGATGGTGGCATTACAGGATGTGGTCCTCATCCTCATTTTTCCCAATTTTTTTCCTTGAGGCCAACCCAAAGTCCCTCCAAACTCTGAGCTCCCGAAACACAGGTAGCAAAATGCTACCCACTCCCACCAGCATACTAAAGTTGGAACCTTTGAAATAAACTGTCTTTTTACGTGTCTTTTTTGTTCATTCTTCTTATCGCTACCTACCAATCTTAGGATGTCTTTAGATCAGAGGAGCACAGGGGCACTGGTGACCTGGGCAGGGTATAGCCCCAAATACATCTAACCCTTCATTGTTTGACATTCTCACTGCATTTCTGAAAAAAAGGGCCAACCAACCTTGACAATATCAGGCAGCTACGACAGCTGCATCTTTTAGGGGATCACTGCTGGTAAAACAATTGATGACTCAATTTTTAAATCTACAAAAAAAAAATTGCTTTTTCAGTCACATTGTAAGAATAATGTGCTTTTAAGGATTGAGGGTTTGTTTTCCTAACACACTATAAATTAAATTTTGATTCCCTCACTGTAGGTGGGGGTCAAAGCCCACACCCTGAAAAACCAGCCACAATGGAACATTGTCCAGATCACATGACCACAGCCTTTAGTCCATATCTTTGTGTTTACGTTTACTTTTTCAGAACAGTGAGCTGGAAGTGTTTCATAACAACTAACAAAATATGTTACAATTGTAGGTATGTCACTAAAAAAAGACTCATTTAACATGGTTTATACTGTGAAATATTTGACCTATTCTTTCCCTTTAAAATGACCTGAACTCACATCTGCTGTTGTTCCAGAACAAACACATGACTGTAGGCAAGCCTGCGATCGCAATTGCCTGTGTTTTGGTGAACAGTTACTCTGTGGCTGCTCACCAACACGTCCGAGCAGCACCGACGCGAGCTTCAAGCCTCCCACCAAACGGGGGGCTCTCATCACACATTAGCACCGTGGTTTGGAGCCCTCTTGTGTGGCGGGTCCTGGGTGGCTTTAAGGCCCAACATGAAGAAGAGACTCTTTGCTACATATGCGCCAGAGGCAGTCAGTTGAAGCTGGACCAGTCAGTCATGTGTGGGGACAGCATACAGCTTGTTAGGGAAAATTACATAATCATGCATCCAGTTCTACTGTATCTATAAAATTTCCACAAATTTTCTCACGTAGTTAAAGGAGGAAAAACCCAAGAAATGTATTAAAAACAAAGCAGAAAAAAACAGCCATGTGGCAGGTGATGAAACCACCGAGCTGAGATGGAAAACAGTCGGTGCCTGAGGGCCATGGTGACATTAGTGAAGTGCTGCTGCGCAGGTGTGTGAGTGAGTGAGCGAGCGTGTGCGGCGGCACACTGTTGCCACTTACGTGAAGCAGAAGAAGAGCGTCGTGGAGCCGACCAGGAAGAAGGTCGCCGCTGACACGGGGACGTAGCGGGAGGGCCGCAGGGGTCTGCTGGGTGGGACCACGGCGTGTGGGAGGGGAGAGGAGGAGGGACCCCGCCCTCCGCTCTTACTACTACTACCAGGCATCACCTCTGATATGTTTGTGAGGGAACTACTTGATGGCCAAGTCTGTCATTCAGAGGCGGTGTCCTTGGTTGTGTGAAGCAGGGGAGAAATAAAAGAGGGGAAAGAAAGAACACCCCCAAGAAAAAAGAGGGACTGATCTGGACTTTCCCTCTCAGATAGAAAGTAGAGAAAACTGCCCTCTACATGGCCGCCCTCAGATGGGAGGAGTGGCTGCTTATTTTTGCAGGCCGATCCTGATCGAGTGTGGGAGAGATTAAAAGAAGCTTAAAAAGTCTCTCTGCCGTCTCTTGCTTCGCTTTCAGCCAGATACACAGGTGGGAAGGCAGTCTGTACAAATAAACCACTGATAGACGATAGGCTGCTTCAGCCGCTATCTGTTAACGGCAGGCAAATGCACTACTTCTACTCGATTCAACCAAAGAAGTCAACTACATGTGAATACATAGCAAGACACGTCAACATTCTCCACGACACAATCAGTCTACAATGAGTCGATCAAAATAGTGCAATTTGAAAACATGGCCGTTTAAAAAAAAAAAAAATTTAAATGACCATGGCCCCTTCTGTTAAAAGGTTAAGTTAACGACTAATTTTGGGAGGGAAACGAAGATTCCTCAGCCGTGCTCTGATAAATTTCACTCTGATTGGTCTGCGGGTAGGTGCGCGGTGAGGTAGGAAATGGGTATAGAAGAAGTAAGAAAAGCAACAAGAAGAAACGAGGCTGAGAGACAGGGAGGAGAGGGAGGGTGTGGGATGATAATCTAACTTGGCTTTCTGTTTTGCTTTTTTTCTTCTTCCTCTGTGGCTTTCCTCAGTTTGAAAAAAGTGCGGGCCAGGTCCTGATATGGGGCTACTTTTGTAGCCGAGAGTTCACTGGGAAAAATGTTCAGTCAAGTGTAAAGTTCTCCACATCCACAGATAAGTCTGGGCAGCAGAGTGAGAAAAAGTCTTTCACAGATTTATATATATGTAAAAAAAGGAGAAGTATCTGGGCCTTGTGAGACGGCAGGAGGAGGACAACTGGCCTTCAGTCCTGGACTTGTATTAGGGGGAGCAGTCTGTCAGCGGGCCAGTGGAGTAGCCTGGTTTTCCTGTGTCGGGGCATCCCTGAAGCCCACCGGTGGCCAATTCAAACCACCTCACCTGCCAGCTGTACCACAGATGTGATGGGGGAGCCAGACTGACGACACCGGTGGCCACTCTCCACTGTGTCTCGGGGAGAATCCGGTGGAACATCCATTAGTATCCATAACATGACCACCGGCTGAAGTGGCAGCGTTGAAGAGGGACCCCGCGGGTGGTGTGTGGGGGGGTTATCTCGGACATCAGCAAGCACCGGCCTCACACGTTGATCCGGTTTCCTCGCTCTACTGTGTTAGAGGGGACAACTGCGCCTGCTGGTTATGCAACAGTCGGCGACTTTCTCTCCCGCCTTCTTCTCCAGGGACTTCCCTCTGCTTCCTTCCCTCGCAGAGAAAACCGAGGCCTGGATATCACCCTCCCACAATGGCCTCCTTGGAGAATTCAGCCACTCAAGATCAGCGTCCCGAAAACAACCTCAACTAAAAAAAGAAAACGAAAACAAAAAAAAAACAATCAGTGTGAGGAGGGAAGCTTATACTTGCGCGCTGTGTCCCGACGGGTTTTAGAATTGAAGTAAAACACTGACCAACATGATGCGTGCAGGTCCCACCTCCCAGGGCCAATCAGAGACAGCCAGATTGGAGATTTGATGTCAGAGGACACAAAGCAGGCTTTCTGATGGTCAGTCAGGATGCTGCACCTACAGGAGGGACAAGGAGGGACAAGGAGGAAATGGGTTTAGGTCAAAAGTGGAGTCGTGGGATTGGATCAACTTTATCGTTATTAGCCTGTCGCACTGATATGGATGACTCTGCTTTCGCTTTCTTTACCAAATAGTTACATTTTAACTAAGCCCCTCAATCCCTGGTGCTCAAGAACAATTCAAGAGGAAACAGTACTTCCTCACACAGCTGTGGTTCTCACAGCAGCGCACAGTCGCATAAATGGAGGACAAATGTTTGCGCATGTTTCCACTGCGGACACCTTCCCACAGGAGTGAAGAAGTAGACTGGCATTTTGACTGGAGGAAGCAGGGACACAGTCTGTCTCCGTCCCTGATGTCAAAGGAAAGAATAAACCTGTGGGTGTGTGTTAATATAAGCCAGGTGCGGTCAGACCAGAGCTTTTTTTGTCACTGTGATTTAACGGTAAACAAATCCAGAAAAAAGGAAGTGAACCGCTTTTGGAATGTCACTGTTTCAGATTGTTGACCTTGTGATATGATCGGCGATCAAGAGCAGACAAAAAACATGCTTTACCAGATACCACACAAACTATTTTAGGATTTTATGTCTTCACAGAAACCCACCATTCAGAGGAAGGAAAAGCATTATGAAGACCAAAAAACCTGGCTCGCCAACTGACGAGGTCCCAACACAGAAACCAAAGAAAGCCAGAGATGACCACGCGTTGCTGTGGTTACACAAACCCGCACTTTGCTTATACGCTGTTTTATGCATTTTCTGGTCTTTGGATCGCTAGGCGGCCCATTTGTCTTTCATTCTGTAAACAAAGTGTGCCAGGGTTCACTTGCAGGACTAATGGGACCTGTGTTGTCAGGCTGAGCAGAGTTCACGAGTTTGGGTCCACACTAGAGCCAAGATGGACTTTCATGCCTACTCAAACAAAGTGAAATATCTGAGGAGATGTCTGTGGCGTAATGTCGAATGCTGCCCCCTCTCATGACTTAACTGTCTCAATAGTAGTTTTAAAATGTAATTAGTGGCAGAGATGGACACACCGTTCAGTGACATTGTGCATGTGTCTTCCACAAGAGCACTTGTGCTGGCAACACTAAAGTCTGAATAAAGCTGCCATCTGCCTCTTCTGTCCCTCTTCTCTGATTCATCCGCAGGCCCTCGGAGCTCAGCATTTCACCCAGAGAAAGCTGTTTGCAGAGGCAAAGACAGGAAGGGAGAAACAGTGCCCCCCCCCCCATGCTCAGTTGAAGGCTTCACGCCTTCAATCAATAAGCACATGAGTACACCTGCATAGGCAGAGCATGATGGATGGACCCGTCTTCCTCCACTTTAACTATGACTGTTGCCCAATTTATCAGCAGTAATTGATCTCCCCACATCCTTCCTCTTCAACTCCACTTACACTCATGTCACAGTTGATGTTACACCATTACAAAGCGTGTGACACCTTGGAAATTTAATGGAAAAAAAATCTACTGTAACTGTGAGTAGAGAGGCTGTTTTTGTCTACAGTTGTCATGCATCTTCAGTAGATGCCGGCATGGCCTGCGTTCTGTGCTACAGCCATCTGCTACATTTGGAGTCGACCATTCATCTGGGAATCCACAACGTGATCCAGCTGTTCCTCTCAAACTGAGGTAAAACAGTGTTGAACACGCTGAAAGGAAACAGCCTAAATCAGGTTAGAAAATGCATAGAATGTATGATAGCTTTTATTTTGAAAGGCTACTTAAATCTGAAACCGATACATCGAGTTGCTGTAATGCAATTGATCGATCCTCTTGCTTGTACGGCGCTGATGGAACCTCGTCTCAGCAGCACACACAACTCTTACTATGGAACTGTGTTTTTAGGCAACAATCACACAATTCTTTGTCTTTTCTCTTCACCGTGCCGAAAGTTGCAGTGGATTTCAAGCTTTCAGAATTGAACTTGAGCAGGGCAGTTATACCACTGATCGATACTTGAGAGCTGCTGTTCCAACAATGTCGTGGAAGTAAATATGCCTCCAGCTATGCTTCGACACTGTGTTGACCCAAGACTGGGCCAACAAAGTTCCCTCAGAGTAACTGTGTATGTTTGCACTTGACAGCACTGCCAAACTTTTAACTGTTATGCAGTCATGTATAGAAACAATTTAAATCCCAAGAAACTTCTAGAGGTCATTGAGAAACAGACACTTTTGGGACTGATTTAAAGCAAAAGAGATGAACTTAATGCAGAGTTCTTTGGTCACCACAAGGAACCAGGAAGACAAATTTGTGAGGTTTCAGTGGTAAAAGTCTGTTTCAGGCTCAACTTTCTTCTTTGCTACTCAAGTGTGTGCTTTTGAAAACACCAAGATGCAAAGGGGTCTTCGGGGCCTCCATCACAGAAGTTCTGGGGGTCTCTGAGCCTGGCAGAGAAGGTAAAAGATTTTCACGCAATTTAGAAAATAGTATAGAAACTATGAAGGGTGTAAATGTCAATGACTGTTGTGTTAAAAGGGTCTAAATAAAAGGAACAAATCCAGGCCAAGTTCAGAGTGTTCAAGCACAAAACATGTCCAAGAACCCCTACATGTAAAAGTTACATGATTTTTACTGTCCCTGAAAATATGTCATGATAAGTTTGTAGCTATTTTGTTGATTTTTCCCCCCACATAATGGCTGTATAATCACGACTGAAGCCACTTAAGACTATGCTCCATTTTTTGTAAAAACAATTCCTGAGAATTGCTGAACATAATGTGCCCTGACTAGAAAAAAAATACTCAGGAATAGCTTCACACAGTCCATGTGCTACTGTTAACTTGCAGTTCATTGTAAAAAAAAAAAAAAAAAAATGCAACTGTGTTGTCACAGTTAAGGGGAATGTATGGACACTTTTTCCCTCACTACACATAAACACACTGGCGTCAGCGAAGCTCTAAATTCATGCACAGACAAATGAAACCATTTAAACGTGCCGTTTTTCAGGATGTGGCCACAGCACATTGGTTGGTTGTTGGTCCCACCAAGAGGTCCGCAAGAATCAGTTTTGTACCTGCCTTTAAAAAGGTGCCACATAAAAACAAAACATCCAGTTCTCAAGACAGGGGGGAACTGTTTTTTCTCCCCAGCAGAAAAAAATGGGCTACAAAAGGCTGAAAAAAAAGTTAGCTGTGTGACTGCAGCAAAGATGCTGAAGATGCTGCTGACCATCAAACTCAAAAAATCCTGAGTGACCGTATCATCATGGTCATCAGACAGACATGATCAGCTACAATGTTCGGTTGTGTTGCCTGAGCAAGTCTACATACACATAATAAATCAACATCCTTGTGACTTTCACATTATGCTACAAATAAATAAATTGCATGAGGATTTGATTTAGATACTGAATATAGATCAAACTGAAAGTGAGGCCAATTAAGTAAACCCTGATGATTGTTACCCCAAGCTCAAATGATGTAAATTTTCAGTTCAAAACTTTTACATAGGAAGTCTGGTGCCCCTTAGCCCTCTGTAGCCCCCTTGAAGACTGGCCACTGCATGAGGCTTCAGCTGAAAAGATTTCCGACCACTGAAGATGTGACATTATCAACATCGCCACGAATCACTCATAAAAACACACATCCAAAGCAGAGCTCCTGTTATTTATTCAAGGACGTACCAGGAATACCTTTATGTTCCCTTGGAGTCAGGAAGTAAGAGGCAAGATGCCTCCGAATAACAACAGCGTTCGCTCTCACACATGCGCCTTTTGCATTTGTTAGTCAGAGAATGACCCTCATCAAGGCCGGTTAAATTGCCTGTCAGTTATGTCTCACTCGTAAGCTCGAGGGTCAAAGGACAGCAGGCAGTGGGTTGGTGGACGCTGCACTGGGGTGGAAACGACAGCGGCCCCTCTTCTCTGTGCTCAGTCCCAACAGCAGCGCCAACAACTGAATGAGGGAGCAGCACAACAGTCCAACATCCATCTCCATACGTGTTTAACAAAGTGCTCATCATTTCAGACTTTTTTTTTTAATGTTAACATCAAACTGAATTCTCACTGTTTGTGTGACGTCTAGTTTGCAGGTAAATTCTGCATCTATATTCTTTTTTGGAGCAAAAAGGTAAGAAATTCAGTTGTTGGCAGGCAATGAATCTTACATACGGCACTTGGTTTATCTTACTGTTAGCTGATAAAACTTCTGTAATGATTATGCATTTGTGGGATGAGGAGCAGATTTTACCAGTTGCACCCAGAAGAAAACTTCCCAAATCTTCTTGACCAAACAGCTTATTTGGCTCTTGCTCCTGACTCTTGAGTTTCTGGTACCTCCAGCTGCTGCCAATCAGGTGAACGATTAGAACCTGAACATATTGTGTTCAGAGGCGTGTCAAGACTCTGCCTGCGGCGTTGAGGCCTTTGTGTCAAGGTGCGGAGAAGTTGCAGATAACGCTACGCTGACTGCTGCAAAGCCAAATTGCTCTGGACTGGAATCAAAGTGTAGAGAGTGTGAGGGCATTAGATCGCCCATAATTTAGAAGACATTTTTTTAAACAGGAATATTTTGAGAAAAAAAATCCTTCAACTTCAAGCTTGTAAAAGTATTCAAATAAAGATCCAATTAATATCTCATAACTGCAATGCAAAGCTTCCTTTTACTTTTGATGTGCTGTATCAGTGTATATTGCTCGACTCAAATACTATGATTAGCATTTGTTCCAAAAAGGACTTGCAAATGTACCTTTATGGAGCATGTTGTTTACATTATAAATGACAAAAATGCAGACTCACTGGCAAACCTGCACAGAGTGTACCTTGCCTTCACTTGAGCTCTCCTGCTCCTATGACCCAAAGTCAGATAAAGCATTAGAGAATGTGGATGGCTGGAGGGTTCCAGACATACAAAAAGGGCAGAGAGGGATCTGGATCGTACAATTCCATATAGAAATAATTGGAAATCCAAATTTTAACCAAAGTCCTACAAACAGGAATAAAGTGAAAACGGGTTTGAAAAAATCTCAACATAAAAATCTCACACACACTGTTTGTTTGTGTGTTTGTTTGTGTGTGTGTGTGTGTGTGTGTGTGTGTGTGTGTGTGTGTGTGTGCGCGTGTGTGTGTGTGTGCGCGTGTGTGTGTGCACGAGAGAGAGAAATACACAAGGAGCTAGTTTCTGCATCTGCATGGCGAACTGCAAAATTACAACAAAACTATTGTAATTGTGTACAATTAACACCAAAAGAAGGTCTTTACCAACATCACGGTTTAAATTTGCCTGTAGGACCCCGGTAACTGGTCAAACATCTAGTGTCGGGAAGCACAGGGTAAAACCCTTTGACCGTTAACCGACTCACAGCTCACTTTGCAGCAATAATGAAGTGAGTAAAAAGGAATTCTGTGTTGGACAATTCCGATGGAAAGATGATGGAATTATTGGCAGAATTTGTGAAAATGCATTTAAACATGCAAACAGTACCACTACGGTGTAACACCAACACCCGTAGCAAAGCAAACATGCAGGATTAGATGAAAATTTTTGAGACAGGACAATTTCTTCTCAGCTGTCGTTGCAGCATTGAGTGGATTCACGTGTATGTATGTTCCCAGGCAATTTGTCTTAGTTACATGGGAGGATTATGTCGGCAGGCAGGGGTGGTTCTTGGCATATGCCAAATTGAAAATGTACATCCCTCATCTGGCACTAAATACAGAGTGTTTGCTGTTTGACTGCTGTAAGGAGAGGGCATGTGTGTACTGTGACATGCTGTTGGGAGTCAGAATTTAATTCATGGGAGCAAACCATTCAATAAATCCCAAACTAACATGGTCAGAAATGATTTCTCACTCTAAGTGCTCTCGGTTCACTCCCATCCACACCACATGGTAATTCTAAACAGACTTTTATTGGTATTTCTTCGATCCCCCCTCGGAGACATCAGTCATTTTCCCCAATCAACTCCACTTCATCTCCAACATGGTGCATGCTTACACCCTCCCTCCATCAGGCAGAAAGCTGGAAATGCAAGAAAAAAAAATCCCAAACACAATGGCACCTCCTCGCATTTTAAGGAAGTCTACAGCGTTGCCAACACCTTATGAGCATTGGGTGTGTATGGCCCGCTGCAGTCACAGCAGCCACAGCTCAGTATGCGCCAAAGAGGCACAACCACGGCAAATTCACGCGCTGATGCCCATCCCCAACACCTCCACGGCAAGTGTGCTGCGGTCATGTCTGCAGGGCCATTTTTGGGGAAATTCTTTAGCTCTGAAAACCGGGGTGAAGGCAGCACCCAACTGACGTGCAGCGCAGGCAGGGGGACGGCTGGCAGAAGCAGAGCCCCCTCACCACTTCCAACGGCCCAGCCGCGCCTGTGCTGACGGCTCGGCGGACACGACTCGCCCGGCTAACATCCTCCCTGAAGGGATTTTTGCAAGGGAGAAAAAAGCGTCCCCGTGATGTACAAATGAGACAATGCGATAGGCACATGTCACCGTCATCACTAGGAAGCCGTCTCCACAAGTATGCAGGATCCGCTATTTAAAAGCAGCTACAACGTGCAATCGAGAAATCCGCCCGATTGATACCGTGCACAGATGTGGTTCGAGGCCAAATTTCAAGGCACACAATCGTGCAACGGTGAAATGTGCACACGAGTGAGCGTTACTCAGCCCACACAGGGCAGCGGTGAGCGATAGTGACGCCGGGGCGGGGACGCACAGTATCGTTACAACCGAGAACCACCCTGATATAAAGGAGCCCGGGGTGTGATCAGCAATCAACAACCCAAATACTGTAATTAAACATGTATGTCACAGTATGTCTCGAACTGGTAACGACTCCATGTTTCAGAAATAAGAACAGGGTGGAGATATGTTGCGTTGCAGAGGCACCATAGCCAAGCCAGAAAAAGGCGTACACATCCCTGGTGCACATTGAAGCAAATGCAAACTCACAAAAGCAACGTTTGGGCGACGCTCAATGTAACGGTGTTGAACAATCCTTATTAAAACATGAACGTTGGCAAGCAATAAGCTCCTTGGGTTAGCCGTGGCTAGCAGGAGGCTAATCTGACGGTTCACCTGTACGACTTGTGCAGCGGCTCAGGGTCCACCAACGGTGAATGGGATGTGGCAGCCTCGTTCGCGTTCTCTTGCGCAGGGGGGGTTGACAGTCAGCAGAGACAAGACGCTATAGCCATTGGGGTCCTTACGAGAGGTAGCTCTATTCCACAGCGTGCGGCTCCTATCCCGGTGGCTAGCCAGTCCCCAGCGCCAGGCTAATTCTCAGATAAATGCTTTGCTAGCCAGTCCCCAGATACGCCTCACGGTGTTTTACTACAGGCAGCTAGCTCCGCTGTTAGCCACGGGCAGGGGCTGCTTTTCTTCTCCAACTTAAATGAACAGGTAGCGCCCGCATGCAGGCCGTCTGTCCAGCGCGGAAGTTAAAAAATGGCCAAGAAGAAGAAAGCCGAGTGGACACAACCCCAAGACAGCGATGTGTTGCGCTCACATATCCAGAATATCAGTGACCAAGAGACTCCCAGAGGCCGACATATTTGTCAGTACTACACAACTCTGATGCCAGGGTCCAACGGCAGAATTGTCGCAATAAAAATAACACCGATTGGGCGGCGTGGATGTCAATCAAGCAGTGAGCGTATGGCGTTTCATTGAAACGTGGCGCCGCGGACCCGCCCTTCTGCCAGCAAACGTCCTGATTGCTCTAAATCGTGATTAAATTCATTTCCCCGGTTGCAGCCGCGCGGTCCGGGGCGCGTTCATCGGTGTGCAATTGGTAATAAGTCTTTGCGACTCTATTTCATGATCAGCGCGCACGGTTGGCACATAAACTGTCTCTGACATGAGGTTTTAATCCTCTCATGTGACACACTGACACAGTAACGTATGTTTGTGTGCGCGCGTGCACGTTTATTCTCATTATGTGGCATCTGTGTGTGCACGTGTACACACACACACACACACACACACACACACACACACACACACACACACACACACACACACACACAGACCACACAAAGGGGAGATTAAAATGACAGCAGGGGCTGTGGGGATAAGCCAACACAGCCAAGCTTCTCTTCAAAACACACACACACACACACACACACACACACACACACACACAAAATCTCCAAAATAATAATAACAAACCTAAAATCCTGCCAGCAAAAACACAGGGCTGTGGTTTGTTGGGTGTGTATGGTGGGGCAGCCCCAGTTGGCATGTGGGGTCATAAAGCCCTTAACATAAAGAGGCAATCATGGCATTAAAAGACAATGGATGTTTTTATGTTGACCCGATTTCCCACAGGGAGTCACACAAAGAAACTTGTTTTTTTGTTTTTGTGTACTCGTGTACAAAGAAGCCAGCGCATCATTACTGGAGAGTCTTGTTTAAGGTACTCAAAAGCCAATAAAAAAAGAACTATTCCTGACAAAAAAGAAAGATTTTATAAATCTCCTCAGCAATTTATCGGTTCTGAAAAATAAAAACAAAAAAAACAAAAAAAAGAAAAGACTTTAGGAAATGTGTTATTTTGGCCTCAGATTTTATTTAAACTTCTTAAGAACTGTATAAGCAGGAACTCTTTTTTCAGGTGAGGTACCAAAAGTAGGGAACAGGTTTAATACAAAATCCATTTTTCAAGCAGTTAACTGAGTCAGTAGTTGACACTTATTACGTAGCTTCTCTTCCCCCACAGGGTGAGGGGGCAAAAAGTATCCCGAAAACATTCACATGAAAAGTCATTTTTTTCCAGTGCAAACGATCAGTGTCAGAGCTCAAGATCTGGTGTAATCAACCTACCCACATGGCTGATTTCCATGCAAATGCATTTTTATCCAGCAGTTTGGTACAAAGCTTTCACTGCTTGCATGACTGATGGCTTGGGCAAGCTGCTTTGCTGCCATCTGCTGTTCAGGTTTAAGTTGTGTTGTTGCTATGACCTGCATGTTTTGGCTCTTGTGCTGTGTGTTTGACACCCCTGATCTGAGAAATAATCAAATACAAAAAAAACCAACATACTGCACTTACATGTTCTCTCATTGCTTATTTCATTCAAATAGGCTGATCAGAAGAAAACAGGTGCAGTTTTTGTGGTGTCTCACTGCTACATTTGCAACTCAAAAAGCAAAAAACCACCCCCCCAAAGGTTATATCGAAAGTGATAAGTAATCATACAGTTGATTAAATAAATCTAAATAAAACAGTCCATGGAAACATATCCGAGTAAAGGAAAAGAATCAGTTTTCTTTAGAAAATTTAATAAATTTGGTATTGTCCAATGAACATAGTAAAGTCACTCATCTTTAAAAAAACATATTCGATCATTGAGGTGTGGTGATAAAACAGCTATTTCTACTATGGGACCATAAAACACCAAAGACAGATGTGTTGAAAACAAAATGACGATTGTACAATTCTTCTTTGCGTTTTTCAGAACATTTATTGTAATTTGTGGAAAAATCCTGCAAATTACAATAAATGTTTTCATTTGTGGAAGGATTCTGCAAAAAACTGACCTCTGATTGTTTGAATAGTTCAGTACAGATGTAGATCAGTACAGTCACACTACAAATTCTAATATTCAACCTGATCTACAGTTATGGTCAAAAGTTTTGTGAATGACAAAAATATTACATTTTCACAAAGTCTGTCAGATGTTTCTGTGGTATCAATAAATACAATGAGAAGTATTTCATTAGTATCAAAAGCTTTTATATCTGTTCAGGTTGATGTTAGAACCATTAGTCAGAGGTATAACTTGGGAAATCCCCTTTGACCACTGTTTAGTCAGATATCAGATTTGGACGACTATCTGGGGCAGACTTGTGCAAAAGCCCAGTTTATAGCTAACATTACACTTCCTGTCTGTGACTGCAGTTCATATATTTAAAGCAAAGCAAAGCAAAACAAAACAGAAATGGCAGTATAAGTCCTGTGTGAAACTGGCCCCCCAGTTTTTCCAAAATTAAATAAAAATTGCCATTCGTTTGTGCTGGTTTGAGCTGCATAAATGACCGTTTGTGCTGTTAAGAATTTTTTTTAAATTAAACATCTTATATTTTAGCCTGTGACATCATCCAGCCCCCCCACTTTGTCCAAAACTCACCAAAATGGTCTCAAATGGTTGTGCTATGTTTGTGCTGGTTTGTGCTGTTAAAAGGAACATTCGTGCTGCCACAGTTTTAGAGATATATGGCTTTATTTCTTATGACCGTGACATTATCCAGCCAAAACTTTGTCCAAATCTCACGAAAATAGTTTCAAATGTTTGTGCCGTTAAAAGAAACATTCGTGCTGCCACGTTTTTATAAATACACATGTAGCAAGTTAAACAAGGAGGGCTTAGACTGGCTTACACTGTCACATTTGGTTATATTTCTTATGACCAATTGTGATTAGTTGAGCACAATGATAAATTAAAGGAATGTTTCAATTTGTTTCTGTGGCGACAATATGTGACACCATACTCAATTGCCCAGAGAAGAAAGAGCAGGAACTCTCACAACTCTCTTAAGAAAGACTTCTTCACCATTGACATTTGTCCAAGGTAAGACAACACACACTACAATGCACAACATGTCTGTATTCTGTGTGCAATTCTAACTTGAAATGGTTTAGATGCTTCTGAAACTGTTGAAATGATAGGCAATGAATTTCAAATTAACTTGACTTTTGCATATGAAAAGAGTAGCCAGCAGCATTAGTCATTTTGGTATGTTATTACATTATATTTAGTGGAGGGTGCACCAGAGATTTGATTTATGTAAAAGAATTAAAAATTGGGATAAAACTTCCAGACTGGTGACCATTGGGCAGGTTAACTGTAGAAAAATAACTCAGTTTATCAATATTTGAATGTTATTTGAATGTAAATAATTGGCTGCAGTCAAAGTGTGAAGAAGTCTTTAGGCAATATAGTAAAAAATGCTCCTGGAAAACATCATCCACCTGCCTTTAACATGTAGCAAGTTTATAAAATGATGACGTCACGCCCTGTCCAAACCGCACGAAACAGTGTCATGATTTGTGATGCATTAGTGCAGCCAAGCAGCACAAACTTTTTTTTTTTCTTCACAAATGCAGCACATTTGCATGCAATCTGGACAACATTTGTGATATCATCATCTTGTATTAAACTTGTCATCTTTAAAAAGGCTTACAAACGAAAAGCATTTTTTGGCCCAAACCAGCACTAATGCAGCACAAACAATTGACAATATTTTCGAGTAGTAGTTGGTTTGATCAAAATCACTTTAGTTGACATTTCTGACAGGAACAGACATGTTTGTGTAATGTATGTAATCACAAAAATGGATTCCATGAAGTATTAAAGGAGTACTACACCCAAACAATGATGTGCCTTCATTTTCTACTCACCCCCATGCTAAACAACACTATGAAGCACTTTTTTGGCATCTTAAATGCAGGTTTCTTGTTATCTGCCCACATTCAAATAATGGAGGTCAACAGGGCCCGGTCCAAAAACGTCCATAAAAGTCCACAAAAACGTTTCAATATTCCTCCATACTGCTCGTCCAATGTAATCCAAGTGTCCTGAGTGGGTAGCGTCCATAATTTAATGAAACCAAATCATTTAGAATGTTTATAGAGCCTAAACAGTTGTAAACAACTGCCGCCTGCGAGTTCACGACACTACCGGAAACCGTGGCAGACCGTACCAGCTGAGAGGGTGCGTTCAGAGGCTGCTGTGCTGATAAGGAACACACTTGAACCATCTTCTTAATTTCACGGCGAAAATGACTCATCAACAGCTTTTTCCAACTCTGAGAGACGCTAACCTCATGCTAGTCTGGCTCACAGCAAAATGCAAACAGAAACAACGGAAGTTCTCCTTCTATGCTTGCATTATCGGAACAGCAGACTCTGAATGCACCCTCACAGCTGGTGCGGTCTGCCACGGTTTCCGGTAGTGTCGTGAACTCGCAGGCGGCAGTTGTTTACAACTGTTTAGGCTCTATAAACATTCTAAATGATTTGGTTTCATTAAATTATGGACGCTACCCACTCAGGACACTTGGATTACATTGGACGAGCAGTATGGAGGAATACTGACACGTTTTTGTGGACTTT
>JAUESE010067768.1:0-13188 GCA_032274725.1 Malacoctenus triangulatus
AAGGAGAGTGATTGTGCCTGGAGGGGGGAGGACGCGACGACAGTTCATCTGACCCGAGCAGGTCAGAAAGAAGCCGCGCCGCTCCGCTGTGCGCCGCGCCGCGGCTGCTGACTTGCTTTGGAGTTTGTTGGGATTTTCTGCACACTTCTGCACCGTCCGACGTCGCCCCGAGGTAAAACCGACGTCTCGGGAGTAGTTTGGCAAACTGACAAGTGCTGCTTGCGATAAGGTTGTGTTACACCTCAGAGAAACCTCTTACACTGTGTGTGTCTGTGTGTGTTAGACCCGCACGTACGCATAGCGGAGCGCTTTGCAGGAGCTGCGATTCACGCAGGAGCGAGGCTGGATGTGGTGAATTTTCTGGGGGGGTTCAATCAGAAGCTTTGGAGCGAGTCGTTTGTGCAGGATCGACCCCAGGACTGAAGTTCGTCGACCCCCCCATCTCCCACCGCGGCTGGCTGGCACCCCCACTGCGCACGGACTATGTTGATGAAGGAGTACCGCATCTGCATGCCTCTCACCGTGGAGGAGGTGGGTGAAGTTTATTCTACCTCGGTGCCCCCCCATCCCCTCCCCTCTCCCCCCTCCCCTCACTTGCGTATGAGTCGGTTTTTCTGGTGATGTTAATGTTTCAAAGCACAAGTCAGTTGGTAAGTTGTGCAGAGGCTGCGTGTTTATTGCACCAAAGCTGCTTCACGGACGAGTTGCGGCCTGGAAGCCACCGCTGGGTGGAGCTGCTGCTGCTGCTGCTGCTGCTGCTGCTGCTGCTGCTGCTGCTGCTGATACAGCTGCTGCTGCTGCTGCTGCTGCTGCTTACTCTCCTTTAGCCCCTCTGGCTTATGTGCAAGATAAGTCGCGTAATTTAGGAGGGATCGTGCACAGCGGCAGAGAGAGTCATGTGCTTTTTTGTGGGAGGTGAAGGACAAATTGTACATCTGTTTTACTTGGAGCGTGCTGCTTGTAAATCTGTGCCATGTGAGTGGTCTGCTCCCACTGTAACTCCCCACGGTTCTCCTCCTGCACAATAACCATTATATCCTCTAAACTGGACTTTTTGACCCCTTTTTTAGCGTCTATTTTTTAAAGCGCACATGTAAATCCGCCATGTAATCTGTTTTTCTCCTGTCAAAAAATATTGTAATGGGGCTCGAACCCATTTGTATTCATACTCTGACCTTTGTGGAGACAATAATTACATGAATGAGCACCTTCATTTTATGCATTCTCATCCAGAGTACAAGTGGCTTCAGTGTTTCAGTTATATTGTGATGCAGAGCTGCTTCATTCACTTTCGTCCTGAGTATCCGTGGAAAAACTTTGCAATTCATAGTTTTGATCAATGTTTCAGGACCTTTTATGATCATTTATGGTTCTCTTGGTTCCATGTAAACTGTCGCCAAGCTGAGGACGCGATCCCTCTCTGCTGTGAGGCACAGCGTGTTGTTGTTGTTTTTGTTGTTGTGTTTCTCTGATGGGCGAACGTTAAATTGAAGTATGTGCTTCTCAGGGATGCTGCTCGGTCTTCCCTCTGGTCTATTGATCCCTGAGCTCTTAAGTACTTTTTTGTGAGTTTCATGTTTCTAATTATCCGTGTGCTGCTTTATCACGTCTCGTCCTCTGGCTGGTTGTTGCCCCCCCCGCACCAAATCACAGCTACCCTCAATGCCCAGCGAAAGGTTGTTGCATCTGTTGTCGTAGCGACAGTCATCGTCGCCCAGCATCGTCTGATAATCCATCAGTGATTCGGAGAATGCTCTCTCGTGATGGATACGTTTTTGCCGCTTTTAGAATGCAATCGTACACACACAATAAACTCCAAACGTGCTGTTTCAATTCATGCGCCGAGGCGTGCGATAACCATAAGCGGACATTTCCTTTCTGCAATTGCTTTAATGCAAACATAAACCAGAATGACGTTTATTGTTTCCACAATAATTCAGCGCCGCAGCAATCAGGGAGATTTACGCCCGGACATCTTATCTCCCAGTGAGGTAATCTGGAGTGGTGCAGATTGCATAATGCACGGCCACGCGCTCACGTGTGAAGTGATTGCAGGACAAGGTGCATCATCTTCTCCTCAAGTCAGTAAACTGTATTTTTTTCCCCCTTTGATGAATGTTTACTTGGGGCCTCTGCAGCACTTACACAACATATTGTAGGACTGCCCTGCTGATAATTAATGTCAAACGGCACTGCAGCTTGATGGCAACCTCCTTCTCCTCAATTAAATGTGACAAGGACGCGACCGCAGTGATAAGGAGTTTAATCACCTGCAAGACTTTTTTACAACTCGACGGTTCCGTCTTCGAATGGTGACGGCGGTGGATCTGTGCTGAGGTGTTTGCATCTTGTTGCAAATGTTTGCCAGCATGAGGCATCGAGTGTGGTTAACTTTAAAGGCTCGAAGCTATTTCAATCATTACAGAGATGATCTGTCGAACACTCAGATTTGTTAATGGTTTCAAATGTTGGAAAAAAACGACCTCCTCATACATTACCATTAATGTCAGTCGTCGTAAATTCTCTGGAGAGGAGGTGCAAAAAGATGAGATCATTCAAGCCGTTCATTCTGGAAATGAGCAATAAAATGTGGACAACTTGATCGATTGCTAAGAGTTTAAATTGTTGTGGAGTAATACAAGTACTCCTGCCTCCTGAAGTCACGAGTAAAGTTACTTTATACTTTTACCTACAGAACCAACCTTTCTGGAAGCTCTTTTCTTTTTTCCTGCACTGTTTTTTCAGGTCGTTAAAAATGTGCATAAAAGCAGGTTGATGGAAATCCACATTGAGGGGAGAATTTCATTTTGCACTTTTGGCTCATTAAAAATGTAGATGGAGATGAAGATTATTTTCTCTGTCAGAGATGCAATTTATTCATTAAAAATTGTTTGCATTGCATGAATTAGGATACAAAAACACTCTCCATGGTCTGTGTTGACGCCTGCATACGATGGACTCAATCTCTGCTTATGATCGGTCAACCTACTGATTTATGTTGTTCTAGAAGTTTTTATAAAGGGTTTGAGGAACAAAGTGAGGAGCTTTAACTGATAAATAAAACTGTGTTCTATTTGAATTCAGTTTCTGGGAATCTTCTAACTCCCAGGAAGCCCCCCGAGTTTGTCCCCGACGGTCCCTCAATGCAGCACGAGAGGCTTAGACACCTGTTCTGATGAAGGTGACATCATCCAGTCAGTGTAAGGTCAGCCTCTGGGGGTTTCCGTATGCTTGTTTGCGTCCACTGCACGCTGAGCCGCGCGGCGTCGCGTCCAGGCTCGGGCCCAAGAACTTGTTTATGTCCCCGTGTGGTGGAAACGCCGCGCTCCAGCGAACCTGGAGCTTGAATCGCCCTCGCTCGCTCCCTCACTGCGCCGCCAGAAAGTGACCCGGTGCACCAGATGGAGGGAAACATGCTCGCTGTCACCGTCTGCCAGACGTCAAAACATTACGGAGAGAGAGAGAGAGAGAGAGAGAGACAGAGAGAGAGAGAGAGAGAGAGAGAGACTGAGAGAGAGAGAGAGAGAGAGAGAGAGAGAGATCAGTCTGTTGAACTATTGAATAATGATTCTGTATGCACACAGACACAGATACTATTCGGAGCTTGTGTGTGTGTGTGTGTGTTTTTACACAGCCGTGTGCGTGCCTGCCTGCCTGCCTGCGTGTGTGTGTTAGACCTGTGTTGGTGAGTGTCTACCTTTAGTACAAGGTGAGCTTAGAAAGAGCTAATTGATACTAATGTGTTCCAAACAAGGACAGAGAAAAGAATTCATGGACTCGTTTTGCATGTTTATTCGTGACTGCACTGTCTCCCGATTCCAGTGCTGCCAACCTGTTTGTTGTGAGAAACCAACAGCAGCAGGAGAACAGCAAAATGCATTTTCTCTGTCGGCTAATAAAAGCACCAACTATTTGAAGTAGCCGTCTTACATTTGCTCTCATATGGAGCTGAGGAACACCTGCTGAATCACTGCGCGCTCCAAACTATGTTCTCTGCTTGAACAAAACACTGGATAAGATTTTCATTTTTCAACATGTCAGGAGTTCTTCTCCCTGGAGCGGCTTCTGTTTTGATGAATGCATTTTTTTTTTTTTACTCCAGCGCAACTCAAAGCTTGTGCAGTGCAATCTTTATTTTTTTCTTTTCCAACTCCATCTCCAGAGATATTAGATTTAGTATGATCTACAGTGCAAGTTTTGAACCGCGCTCACCTTGTAAATTGCCAGGAGAGCTCTTCTGCTTTTAAATAAGCATTTAAAAAAACTAAAAGAGAGCAAGGTCGCAGCACCTGAGCAGCAGCTGAACGCTTCTCTAACTCGATCTCCTCCTGAGTAATGAGCTTTTGAAGTTTGTGATATACAAAAACAAATTTTGTGCTCTGGTAGATCATCGTCTGATAAAGGCGAGTGCTTGAATTGAACGAGGGAAACTGAACTCAGCCTGAGCGCCTTGTCAGACGTGCCAAAATATTGTAAGAGAAGCAAGTGTCAAATCAATTGACTCATGAGGATTGTTTCTTTTGAAGGACAGCGAGTACAGCGTAGTTATCTTGTTTCTTTCTCTCGTCACAATTTGACTCACTTCTGTTGGACTGCGTTCGGCGGCCGTGGACTCAGTGCAGCTCACTCACAAGCTGTTTCGCTGCGATCAGTCACTCCCTACCTGCCGTCTGTCTGCTTATTTATCTGCACGTCGTTACTTGAACTGCGCCCGTCGTCTGTGGCGCTCCAGCTGCCAGGACAGCGCTCGATGAGTCCCCACTGCGAGGCAAATTGAAACCCTGGTGGTAATTTGGAGGTCGTGCTCATCTACTTTGTCTCAGATTACGGCTACTCTATTAAAGCTAATTTTTCTCCAGCTGAGAATGTTTCTCGCGGAGCGCGGCTGGTTGCTGTGTACGCCGTTGTTTTGGGACCCTGCGACACTGGCGTTACAAAGCATTCGGTGCATTCAATCATGACTGGCAGGGCTAATCCTTTGTGGAACAATACGCAATTGCAGGGGATTAACGCAGAATGTTTGCTCTTAAGTCTCCATGAACCACGGCAGTGATTTTTTGCCGGGGCTGCGTGGTGTTTGCATGTTTTACAGTATTTTGACATGCAGGTGGACTGGAGAGAGATGGATTTTTATGCAGTGAGCTGGTGAAGCGGGAGCAAGTCACCAGAGAGCACACGCATGTGGAATACAGGTGTGTTTACTTGATGCCTGCAGAAGCCTCCAACTTCGACCTGCGTAGCACCGCTCGGCTTTTTGCTGTTTTCTTTTTCCTTCGGTTTTCTCAATGTGACTTAACAATGAGCTCAATTATTAGATCTCTCACAATATATTGCATGAATGTATCAGATATCAGACCGCTGAGAGGTATTAGAAAATCGTTCTGTTGCACGATTTTCCATCTCAAATACACGCATTCAAAATGAGTCTACAGGAAAAGGAAAATCCTGGCACGACAGAGGATTCCATTGATATTCTGATTGATTTTCTGCTTGTTTACCAATCCAATAAACAAGTAATTGGTTCAGCTCTTTAGAGAAATGCCAGAATCATTGTTGTTAGGAGCTACTTATTCAGAAGTTGTTGTATTTTTTAATTTTGTTGTGCACAGTCGATGTTGATCAGGCTCTCCTGCAGCTATCGAGTGCTGCTGAATAGTCATTTTACGAGTGACCTTAAGTGGTAAAGTCTTCATAAAGTGGAACACGAGATGAAGTCACACTCAAAGGATGAACTTCAAGAAGCACTCTTGGTGAGAGTTGAAATGTTTAGAAAAATACAGGTTAAAAAGGATGAAAGGTTCACCAACATTGCTGGAAGTTTCAGTTTTCAATGCAGCCGTGTTTTACAGATACGTCACGAGAAAGGTGCGACAGTACAAACTGGAAGAAACAAGCAAGACAGCAAGGACTGAACAGCAACAGCTATGGAGCAGCATTAATGAGCTAAACATGGTGGGGGGGGTCAACGGTTTTTCTATTTATAGCAGAGAGCAGAGGGCTAAATAAAGAGCAGTTGTGCAGGAACATTCAGTCAGGTGACAGGAGGACAAGAACAGGGTGACAATGTGGCGGACATGTGAGATATAGGATAAAAATACAAAACGGGTCCTGAAGGGAGTCGGAGCCTACGCCACTGATTAGAACTTCTTATAGCCGGCAGAGAAATCCTGTGAACTCCTGCTGCTGTTTTCTATGAGCAAAAACCTAATTAGAGTCAAAGAAACTCGTGTTATTGGCTGGAAGTCTGGACATCGAGAACATGCACCATAATTTGGAGGTGTATGGGTGGAATAATGTAAAGCAAAGAAGCCTGCAAAATGAAAAATGCACTTATTCTTTTAAAGTTAACTCAGGATTTGTTAACCAATGAGGCATTGATATTACACTTTCGGTACACTTCACGTGGGCAATCACTTTCTTTGTTTTTCTGCCGGCTCAGTGAGCAGTGCGAGCGCTTGAAGTGACAGAAACAACCCCAAAAAAACTGTTTACGAAGGATAAACAATGAAATGGGAATTGGAAGAAATTACTCGCCTGGTGAACGCACGGTGAGATTATCACGAGGGGGAGTTAATACTTTAAGAAATGGTTGATGTGACACAAAAATGAGAGGTTTTCTTTTTTATGGGATGAAGATTTTATGAACAATTTCTCAGAAAAGCGTCGAACCACAGTCTGATAATGAGGTTCGGTCTCCGATGCACACTAGAAGAAAAATCCTGCGTGGCTTTTTTTTCCATTCCAGCGTCGGTGATTCATTCATATGAAAGTGACACTAAATCTCTGCCTGCAGATGCCTGCGCCCTGCCAGAGCCCGACGTCTGTAACAGTTATGGCTTATTCCTGGTTGCCTCTGGCAGCTCCCCACTTCAAACAGAGGTGGGGGGGGTCCCGCGAGGTTAGAAAAAGCGGTGACACACTTGGAAACGGCACCCGGGGAACGCACCACACCGTATATGAGCGGCATAAACGTGGTTTTAATTCCAAGAGGTGGCAGCCGTACGGATGTATTATCTATTTTTGCGGTACGACGTGAATCGAAGCACCTGCAGAAATCCCTCCTGCATAATCCCGGTCGTCTGCGCTCACTCTGCCGGTTGGAACTCACCCGTGTGACCCGAGTTCATGATCTGTTTAATTTAACCAACGTGGAGATGAATTAAATTTGAAAGGGAGACGGTTTGAATAATCCGAAGTAAAGTGTTGTGAATGTACTGTCATGGACAGAGCCGGCAGGAAATGGCATTTATTCCCAGATCAATATTGGTTCAAGAGCTTTTAACAAAAGTTTATGATGGTTTGTTATTGATGTCAGACAGCTTTGCTTTCAGGAGTGCAGTTTTATTGCTCGATTTAAAAGCACCAGACTCCATCAACAAAAGCAGTCACGTCTCCGGCTGGTTTGTGGGAAGTCTTCATGTGACTTGAGTCATGTGACCCGCGCGGACACACCTGCCAGTTTGGGAGCGGCGTTCGTCTTATTAGAGCAGGAAACTCCTAATGGCCCGTCTGTCCGTTTTTTTTCCGCGGCTCGTCCCGTCGCCTTAAAACCTCACTTACTGTCAACATGCTGTCTAAACAAGGAGAAACAATCGCGCCTGAGAATAGAAGCTGCGCTGACACGTTGTGAATGTGTCAGCAGAGTTATGGGACAGGTGCCGGGAGGGCCGCGGCGTGGGGAGGGGAGCAGCTGTGCATGCTGAGCCATAACGTGATCACGATGTGTCAGGACGCGTCGCGCGGACCGCTCCTGTGATCGGACTCTTTATATGATAATGTGAAGTGATAGAAGTCGGTCATTTTGCCTCGTTTGGACATTCAACCAATGGGGGCGACGCAACTGGTATAAGAAAGGTTTTTGGAAGATTTAACACTTACGGAGTTTCTGCACCGTTTTGTTCAGGAACTATAACTTTGATTACAAGAACTGCTTATGCTTTGTGTATCTATGACATAGATATATAAAAAAAAGGGGTGTAAAAGACAGATGGGTGTTTATCCACACTTACAGTGAATCTCATTAGATTTGAGGGGTCAAAGTTCACTTGGTCCAAATCTAAATTACCTGATGTTTGCTTCTTTTTGTTGTACTTTACATTGTATCGCAACATGTCAGTTTGAACGAGTGACTTCATCCTTCTATCAAGACATGAACACAAGTGGATGTTCACAATAACTTGGAAATGACTTGATAGAAGCAAGATAGAGTGAGATTAAAACAGAAGTATCAGCATTATTCTATTATACTGCAATTATTTGGATGCATTCAGTCGGTGTTTGGGGACAAATGTGGGCGCTACTCCTCCAAATGTTTCCTCCAGCTAATCAAAGTAAACCATTTGACCGATTTAGTCAATGAGCCGCATAATTATCGTTTGATCCTCTGAAAGTCTTTGGAAGGGGAACCAGGAGCCTTTTTGCCTCACACCCCCTGTTGGCAGACGCCCAATCAGCTTCAACAAGTTGGTCGTCACCGCGCTGCAATTAACCGCGCGGGCGATTAACCTCCACACACGAGCCTCTAAATCTGGACGGCGGCAGAACCTCGCAAAAAGCACGCGCTGCACATGTTCCACGCTGGCATGTCGATAAAAACGCCAGTCTGAACTCGCTACATGTGGGTGTATGCATGAATGCTTAATGTGCACACCAGAGTCACAGGTACAAGTGTCCCTGGTTGCCATAGAAACGTCAGCGGCTGAACACTGATTACCAGACTCGTTGCTGATGAAGGAGCTTCCTGCGTGTGTGCGGTGGGGTCAAGGCTCGCGCGTCGTTCCGAACCTAATCAAACCAGCACGGACTGAAAAAAAAAACACAATCGCTTTTAAAAGTTTCCCCCCGAAGACGCGCGGTTAACAAGAGCCGCTGCACCAAAGTTCTCTCATTAGAAATGTTATTAATGACCCTCAATGTGGTTCGGAACTGCTGGAAATCTGCGGAACAGATGTCGAAAATGGGGCAGCGACGGTGACGCTCCAAAGTTCAGCTGCAGCAGTGGAAGCTCATCAGGCCCAGCAGATGGTCTGAGTGTGTGTTTATCTCCTACCAGGACTTTGTTGGTCCTGCCATGTGTCTCTGTGTGCTTGTATACGGCTGACTTTCCATGTAACTTTTAATTTGCCAATGCACTACAGCGAGAACTATATCTGTTTTTCTTCTTAAGTATGACTCCTCCTAATTGGATTACAGCTCATGATCATTGGCTGAAACACTCCTACGTTTCCATAAAGCTAAAAACAAAAAAGAAGAAATATTTCTTTTATGTGTTTCATGTTTTCACTCCAGTTTCCTACTAAAAAATGAGGCTGTGATTCTTTTCAGTCAGACCTGAGCTTGTTCTGGAGAGCTGAATGTGCTCAACACACTATTTACATCCGCTCCTGATACAATCAAGCCCCCCCCACCCCCAACCCCACCTCCTTTTCTCTGACTTGAGCAAACCGCGCACGAAGCGCCCGGCGCTATTCTTGAATCTCTGCCGTGTCTCTGTGCCGAAGCAACAACAGCACACCAGAATAGATTTCTATGAGGTGAGGGGGGGGGGGGAACAAAGGGAAGCTCTTCTGTTTATCTGCACAAGCCACTAAATGTCACCTATTCACTGTGACAAAAGAGCATCACTCAGAAAATCGGGCGCTTGTGAATAACAAGCAAAACAGAGAGGAGGACGTCGTCCTGGGAGGACAGCTTCTGGCTGACTCGTGTGGCTGCCAAAGTGTGCAAAGTGTGATGATTCTATCTCTCCGTTATGACTTTGATGAGTTTGAAGTAACTCGGAACATGTGAGAATCGGCACGTTTCGCTCGGTGTGAGCATCGATGCCAAGTATATATATATATATATATATATTCAGCGTGTATTTTTGCTGCCTCGTTGGTGTGACTCAGTGTTACCGTGCTGGTCGTCGGCGCCGTGTGTGCAGGTGGCCGGCAGCATGGATCCCGCGCCTTTTCTCCCTCTCGCGTCTGTTCGCTTTTTTTCACCACGTTGCAGTGACAGAAAGTTCATTTCTTCTTGTTAAATTTGCAGTTTTTTAAGAGACAATTCTGCTCGTGTCCTCAACTCAACTTTATCTGATCCTTGTGGGATCAATTCCTTCATGATCGAAGAGCCGCTGGAGAGACAGTGGGGGGACTCGGTGGTAAGAAAAACCATTTAGTACGGGTGGAGTTTTTTCCAAACAAGTGTTGGTGCGCGGAGGTCATGGAAACTGCCCTCATAAAATATTGTTGGACAGCTTGTGGGGATCATGTGAGGCCTTCCCGCAGCTGTTGCGAGTTCAGCCTGAGTACTGTACATATCTGGTACATGCTCCCTGCATATCTCCCCTTCAGCCTGTATTTTACCTCCAACCAACCGTGTTTGATCTGAAGAACCAAATTCCATTAAAAGGTTTGGAGAAAGACAGATTCTCTGCTTTATATTGGAAAGATCAGCAGACTCTTGATCTCAGAAGTCAAAGAAATAGAAACTTTGCTCCTTCATTCGTTGTCTGAAATAAACCAAAAATCAAGGTCAATAGAGACCTGGTAATTGACAGCAAGGTGGAAAAACACAGCGCTCTTGTCCAGAGTTATTTATTGCTCTATTTTCCTGGCTGTAGTGGAACATGAAGGATTCCTCCCTGGGTCTTTTCTGTGACATCAGCACATGTAGTCTTTTGAAACACAATACACCTGATACTTTACACTTCAGGCTCATGCCACCAGCTGCCCTCTGATGTTGTCTGGAGTAACACTGAGCTGCTCCACAGTAGCTGTAAATTGTCTGTCGAGGCTGCAAACCGAAGCACACCTGCACTTCTCTGTAGGATTTTTTAGTTTGGGGTTAAAAAGAATACAAAAAAAGACAAGATTTAATTTTTAAATTTAGAATATTTTTCTTTTCTTTTTCTTTTCTTTTCTTTTCTTTTCTTTTCTTTTCTTTTCTTTTCCTTCTCTGTTTATGCAAGAGGCATTGCTGCAGGGGCAGAACTGGTAATAAGTAATATTACAGTGACTTTTTCATTAATAATTATCTCCACTAAATTTCTAAATTCCTTTCTTCACTGTTTTCAGTAATTAAAAAATGTTCATCACTTAGGATGAGTAATTTTGAACAAACAACACTCGTGTTTTTACAGGCATCCCCACTGATCATTGTAATTCCTCCACGCCTCAGCGCTCCCTCAAAGCACGTTTCAGTAATGCTCCAGTTTCTCTCGGATCGTCTTCTGTTTTTTTTTCCTCCCAAGAACTGGAAAACCTCACATCTGTAAATACATCAGCTCCACCGCCACCTTTTGTATTCCGCACAACACTCCTTCCCACTCCAGGCGCTGGTGTGAAGACGACGTCGGGAAAGGCGGCAAAAGTACGGTGTAGTAGCTCCGACGCACATGAAAGCGCCGATATTGCAAGATCGCGCATTTGATCATCCTTTATTGCTCATTCTCTCTTCTCGTGCTCTGAATTTCGTGCTCACTTTCTTGGCTCGGTCCGTATCTCAGCAGGCCTGTCAGAAGTATGCTGTTCTCTCTCTATGCATAATAAATGAGCCGGTTTTCCCCAAGCAATCTGGAATTCAAGTTGTACCAAAACACTCCAGACTGGAACAGAGGGGGACAATAGGCTTATGTAACAGGGAGGAGGAGGCTTGTTTATCGAACGACTGAATGAACTCTGCTGAGGGAAGAAAAAAAAACAAAACAAAAGGAAAACGAAACTACCTGCTTCTTTCTCGAGGCGGTCGGAGAGGAACAGTGTGATGAGTTCCGACTGGATGTGAAATATTATTCGGTCACGGCCGGAAAGAAGTCAATCAAGAATCAGTGCCACGGCTGATCACTCCTCCGCCGGCGCCATTATCATTCCCCACAGGGGGTCCGGTGGTCTTTTCCTCTCACCTGCGTTTTCACTGACTTTGACATGATTAAAAAATCTCTAAATGGCAAAAGCTCAGTTTAATCTGTTGTGTTAAAATTGCCTTTTTTGTGTGTGATGGCGCTTTAATCACCTGAACATCACGAGTCCAAATTATGTCTCACACACATAATCCGTCATCATATTTGACTGAGAACCAAAAGATTTTGCTTCATCTCACTTCCATTCGAGCTGTGACTCTCATTTCTCCATATTTGCTCATTTTTCCTCCCAGTAGTTCAGAGCGAGTAGCCTCACAGGCTTCAGGGATTTGGGGGATTGGATCTTTTTTCACTTCCACGCTCCCGAGCTTCATGTTTCAAGCTCTCGTTTGAGTACTCAGTGCTCTTTAGTATCCTCCAACGAGACACAGTGTGGAAACAATTAAACAAGTGCTGCAAAAAGACCTTTTTCTTCTAAATCTGACCATTTAAAATACATTTTTGTGGAAAAAAAAAAAGGGCTGAGGGGGGGATGCCATGCGAGATCCTCAGAGTACTTCCCCAATCAGATGCAACAGGACCACCAAGAGACAGATAACAACCATGATTTTGACAGCAGAGGCCTCTGTCAAAAAAAAACTTCACAACTTTAAGGGATGAGTGTGTCGCCCTCATGAATCTACATCTACTAATTCATTCATCGACAGAAACTAAAGCTGACAGCAGGCGGGTTAAACTGGTCAGTAGAAACCGAGCAAACGCAACACCCACAGCCAATCAAGCATGTCATTGACAGTGGACGAAATCAAAGCCTGTGGAGCGAGAACGTGGCAACAAAGGCTGGAAACTAAGAAAGCTTCATGACGAGACCAATGGTAGTCAATGGCAGCTCAGTCAAGGTCAGAGTAAAAGGTGTTTAATAGCACCCACATAGGTTAGTGTTGCTCAGCTGAGAGGTCTGAGGAGAAAGCGATGCATCAAGGAGAGTATAGGTGGAAAAGGGGGATGGAGGGGAATGAGCAGGGCAAGAGACGGCTGTCCTCCATCACGGCATCTTTTAAAATGTTTCAGCAGTCTGTCAGTTTTCATTCAGCACCTCTCTGCTTTTATTCCAGCTCATCATCTCTCCCTTTCTGTGACACTTAAACTCTCCAGCCGTCCTCTCCCATCATTCTCCCCTCCAGTCCTCTTCCACACCGGCATGTATAAAAATCATCGCTCCGGTCGGCCACTCAATGTGCTGCCAGGCGGGGAGTAAAGATGATGCACAGCAGAGCGCTCCGTGGCGAGCGATCTTGACGTTACGTAATCTGTGGTTCGGTGACCTCAGACACTGCAGAGAT
>JAUESE010067914.1:0-16224 GCA_032274725.1 Malacoctenus triangulatus
TGATGTGCTGTTCAAATGTTAGGTTATTGTCCAGAGTGAGTCTGAGGGACTTAAATGTGGTCACCTGTTCTATTGTGTTGCTGGTGATGGAGATTTTTTTCAGACACCAGGTGGAGGTGGGTGAACTAAAGACCATTTCCTTGGTTTTGTCAGAGTTCAACACAGCACACAGTTAACCGAGCATGATCAAAGGTGATGGGTGATACTCGGGCTTTCCCTAACTCAGTTTCACTCGGTCGATAATACATGTGATGGTTGAGTTGAGCATCAGGAAATCCTGTGAGACGCTCATCATCCAGATTACCACCGGTTCACCCTCCACTCCGACCCCACTCGTTATCCGACCCACACACTCGGACTGGCGAAGCTCCACGGCAGCCACATCTCGGCTTGAGTGCAGGTAGCGAACCACTAGGTGGAAGCAAATAGTCAGTAATAAAGGGGGCCCGACAAGTCCTCCTCCTCCTCCTCCCCCTCCTCCTCCTCCTCCTCCTCGGCTACCTGCTGGGACTTTACAACGTGGGAGTAAATCTAAGCCAGAGAGGTCACGTAGCGCAGATGGGCCCGCATTTGCACGGCTTGTCACCGTGCCGAGTCTCACCCTCGGAGACGCAGCGGGATTCAAAGGCGACCCCGCAGCTCGCGGCTCTGGCCTCCGCTCGTAGAATTTTAGTGTGAAATAAATTTACTTTCGTCTGTGCGCTTGGCTCTTGCGTGTAATACGTGAGGCATCCGGAGAGAATGTCGGTGAAAGAGTCCAGAGCCTGTTAATTATTACTAACGCGAGGCAGCGCACTGAGGAGGAGGAGGAGGAGGAGGAGAAAAGGAGGAAAACAGATAGAAGGTTTGAATTTGAGCTTGTTGTTTTTTGAAGCGGGCCTGAAAGTAGCTCCAACGTCCAGGCACAATGAAAGCCAGAACTCACCAGAGTCACCGCATGTCGTCATCCGTCCAACACGTGAGAGTTTTTCCAACTTTTAATGAGGAAGAAGATGCGTAAAACTTTTTACCCTGCTGTCACGAACCTCCACCTCCACTCTCTTACCCTCCAATATGTACCACAGAAAAGCATGCTTTATTTTTGAGTTGTTTGTTGAGCACCACGGAGGAGTTTCTATTGCTGTCAAGAACGGGTCCACTCAAGGGCAACAAACGCTGATTTAATGTCTTTGTATTTTCCATCCAATTTTACACACAGAAAAGGGAATGCTGGGTAGGTTGATGGATGCTTGGATAAGTGGATGAAAGAGTGGATGGATGGCGGACAGCTGGATGGATGGAGAGAGGGACGGATTAACAGCCCCTCCTGCGGCGTCCGCGCCGTTGTTGCTTCTGTCGTCCCGGTCTGACTCGAAAGGCGCCCAGAAGCGAAAACTTTGTGAGGGATCCAATAAAAGTATTTTTGCGAGATTTGGCAGGAAAAAGAAAAAAATAAAACCATCCAGAAGACTCACAAAACTTTTCTTTTTTTTTCTTTTTTTTCATCCTTTGTTGTTTTGCTTTATTCTTTTATTCCGTCTCATGTCTCATCTGGCGCTCTGCGGGGAAACCGAAGTCGTTGGGGCTCGAACATTCTCGCACAATTTAGATTTGCAGCTCTCCCTCCCCTCATAACAAGAACACACACCAATATTCTTGTGTACACTCCGACAAAACATTTCAACACGGGGAGCGTTACCGGACTCCGGATGTCTCTCGGCCGCACGCAGCTTCTCTTTTTTTAGACTCCTACATTTGCGTCCTTTTGTTTCACACCTCCGTCGCTCCGTCCTGTGTTGGTGCAAACATGCAACACGACGAAGGGGTCAAGCGATGGCTGCTCAGGTGTGTCTGACTTCCATCTATTAAGTAAACAGATGAGGACGGACCACAACAGCCGGCCTGACCTGTAACTGGGAGTGTTTCAGGGTGATTACACTGTCTCGTATGCAGCCTCTCGAATGTTGTTTCCCCTCCTTTTTTTTCTTTTAATTACATTTTGAGATGGGATTAATAAATTTCTTGGACAAGACTGAAACAGCAAAATGGTGATTTTTATTGTCTAAGTGAAAACAGAACCCTCCATTTCTCTGGGGAACAAAAACTGATCCAAAGCTAATTGATTGCATAAATATTCAGGCCCCTCTGAACGAGCGTTTACTGATCGCTCCTCCGGCTGCACGGAGTCTCGTATGAACGGGTCTCCATGAAGGCCCACACATCTGGACGCCACAGATGTCCTCCATTTTTTCTTTGTGAAGCTATTAAAGACTTGACACGTTTCATGGGGGATGTAAACAGCACTTTTTTCATGTAATTTTGCTGCTGGACTGAAAAATAAACAGCGCAGGTTCTGGTTCTCCTGGGAGAGGATCTGTTTGGATTGTTGGATTTAATCGAGACTTTGCTACAGTTGTCTCACCAAAACTATTGGCTGGATGCAGGAAGGCAGCCCAACAGCATGATGCTGCCGCCACCCTGCTTTGTGGTGCGTATGGTGATTTTTGGTGGTTATCAAACTTGGGACCATCCGTGGCTTTTATTCTGAAGACTTTTTCATTGTGAGTGTTTTCTGCTGGTGTTTGGCTTCACTGTAATGTTTTGTAGGAATCAAAGATGGACGAGGGAGTCCGCAGCCTTTCCAGGAGGCAATTTGGGGGAGGGGGGGGCAAGAGGAATGTCACCTGGCCCTCCAGATGCACTGTTGTGCAGATTCCCTTTGAGTTTTCCGCAGGTGGAGCCGAGGTTTTTTGCACACCAGAAAGAGACAAAATGTGGACAGAAACTGTCCAACAAAAGGACGAACCTGTCCCGTTGGGTGACCTCACAGAGCACCAACAGCTGACGAATGTCACTTTTACTTTGAAAGTCGTGCTTCTGTTTTATTTGAGTTGGAAGCGATATGTTTGTGGCCTCTAAACTAGCACACTTCTTTTTGATTGTAATTCAAGTTTGACAGATAAGAGTCACCACAATGGATGGTCCCTCCGTGATCTAATCTACACAAAAGGAACTGAACGCGTTCCTAACTATCCAACGACCTTGTTTTGGACAAAGCGGCATAAAAGACAAAATAGACGGATGGATGTCCACAGAATGATTCCATCGGGAATACAATCTGACACAAGCCCTGTTTAACACCCAGTGAGCCGGCGTAACCCCAAAGTTTGAGGTAACGCAGTGCGCTTTTGTGGAGAACTTTTATTTCGCCAAAACAATGATAATTATGTTGGCTTGATGGCTCCAGTAATGAAACCTGTTGTTCACCTGCTCTCCTTTGATTAATCGCTGTAATATGAACATTGGATTAAAATAAAGGGAGGGCCCTAATATGAGTGAACACAATGAAAGTAATTCTTCACCCTGAACGCTTTGCGAGATGAAAAAAACAAGATACAAGGTGGTTAACCTCCAAACAGGAAATGAGATACTCTATCTCCACATAATGGGGCCATAAAACACCATCTTTTAGTGAAAGTAAAACTCTAAAAATAAATATATATATTGAAATTATGTCCTGTTGAACATAGCTTGAGGAAACTGAAGCCTGTTCACTCTGATAGCAGCGAGCCACACTGTGACAGTTCCAGCACATTCAGCGTCACGCACGTGTGTTCGTTAGGCTGGGGGCAGGAGCCACAGCCCCCACAGAGGACCCATGCAGGGAGAACATGCAGAATCCACGGGGAGGGTTCACAGCCACGCTGCGAGGCGACGGCGCCCACTGCTTAACACACCTTATAAATGTCAGCAGGTACCTGGACAGGCAGCTTTTGGACTGGGAGGCTTGGTTTTAAAGGATTGTTCTTAAATGTCAGAGGTGAAGCATTGTTTCATTCGTGGTTAGAATCAGGTGACGGCAGCGGCTGGTTCGAAAGCTGGACGACCCCCCGTTGGAGTTCCAACCGAACAGCAACTGGGTTTCGTACAACTCTCAACCTAACAGCCGAATTTTTTCTCCATTTTGTCCTTTCGGTGACTTCGGGCACGTCGCTTTCGGAGTGCCCGCCCCCCTTTCGCTGTCTGAGAACACTCCCACGGACACCTCAGTCACATTTCAAACGGCGGCGTCCTCTGCCGATGTGCTCGCACTTCAAACAGACGCATCCTCCAGAGAGTCGGTACAAACCCTTTTGGAAAGGCGATCCGTCCCATGTGGACCGTGTTAAGAGGGGGGAATTGACCTCTTTGCGTCCGACGACAGCTCATCGGGGAATCGTGCGGTGTAACTTATACATACATACAAACTCCTGAATACTCCCGAAAGAAAGAAAAAACAAAAAACAAAACACAAAGGCGGAGTTGCGACGTGGATGTTCCGTCCGAACATGTTTGTGTTCTCATCTGGGTACAAAACCAGACGAAACCAATCTTCGAACCAGTAAAAATGTTTGTTCAAGCACACAGGAAACCGATCCGTCCCATGCGGCCCATTTTAAGAGGGAGCCGACCTCTTTGCATTTGAAGATAGCCCCCCTGGTGTCCTGTGTCAGCAGGCTTCTCCCCCAAAAAGGTCGCCGGGTCTAACTGGCTGATGCGAATTTCATTCAACATCGTTTGGCTCTGACCCGGTTCCCCCAGAAGGCATCTCCGCATCAGCGGCACGGGGGGCTTCTTGTTTGGATCTGGTTAACTTGAATTCTGGTGTGCAGAAGTGTTGGGTTGTTACAACCCCTTATTGCCACATCAGACACATTTTGTTCACATTTTTTCCAGCCCATTTGAGCTTCGATAAACCGAAAAACAACTTAACGACGATTTCCTCACCGCACAGCCTGCTTGTGGGATCTTCCCAGCGTGCAGTATTTAGTAAGTCAATGGTTTCGAAAGGTTGGTGCAGACGGAGGACTGGTTCCAGGGTCGTGGGCAGCCGAGGTTGATTTTGACGGTCATGAGAGCTGAAGGATGGTATGAGCGCTCCGCTCCCATAAATGAGCTTCTGTTGCTTCACGCTGGTGCCTAAAAGAAAAAAAAAAAAGGTGTCAATTAAAGTCTGTTGCTTAGCAGCAGACTATGAAAAGGGTGACAATGCTGATCATTGTCCCGCCGATAAAAGCGCCTTCAATTTGAGCTTCAGAACTGGGCCATGGGAGGAAAAAAAAAGGAGCCAGGGCTGCTGAATCATAGTTCAGTTTATGTAATGTTGATGCAGCTGAAATCTCGCAGTGAACACGGGACACAGTCTCCTCTTTTTTGGCGGGGCCCTTTTCACGTCCTATAATGAGTTACGACACGTCGCTTTGTACAAAAAGTCAACAGATCCCAGAACTTGCTGGTTGCTAATTGATCGCTAAATTCATCAGGACATCGTATGAACAAAGAAACATCGGAATGTCTTTCTTCACCTCTGAGATGCTGTTCCAATGTGCTCCATATCCTCAGTTTGTGTTGTTTTTTTTTACTCTAAATTCAATGAGAGTCAAAAAAACCCTCCTCTTCTTCTTCTTGCGTCTTTTCTTCATTGTCTAAGTTCTGAGAGCATAAACCACCTGCAGGCCTGGTTAATGTACTGCAGGGTTTTCAGCAAATGCAGTACTTTTGAGTGGGTGAAAACTTTACTGAAGGTGGCGCTGTCTTTCTGGGAAATGTGAAAACTGACACGTTTTTGTTTTCAAGTGGGTGCACAGTGATTTTGGGGGTTGATAATGTTGAGAGCCATGTGATAGTTACATCATTTACCAAACTTTTAATCATCATCCTCATGTCTAACCTCATCGAAGTTATTGGAACGATAAAAAAGAGTGAATGCCCTTCAGAAAAATACAAACAAAATCTCTCATTTCCAAGTTTTTTTAAAAGACATTTAGCATAAATTGAGTTGATTCAGGAAAACGTTCCCTCCAACAGCGCAAAGCTTCCTGCAGTTGACACTCTGTCGTTAAAAAATGCCTCTTATTGCCACACATTCGTGTCATCCCGAAGGAGGAGGGGGAACTTCAAGTGCCGAGAGCGACAACAACTGTGTCCGAGCCGAGGTGAGGGTCACGGTGGGGTCGGGACCTCCGCTCACTTTCCCCCCTTGTTAAGATGAGTGAGATTTCACACTCCTCCCTTTGACACAGACACCCTCCGTGGTGCTGGTGGTGGAGGCTGCAGCAGGACGAGGAAAAGAGTGAATGTTTCCACCAGTGTTTGGCTTCACGCAGCCCAGGACTGATGACACGACCCGACCCGATGCCACCTGACATAGACCTGAGTCATCCCAACCAGACCCGAGCACAGATGCTCCTTGGCTGGCAATGATCTTTCAGCTCAGGGTGTCACCGTATGTGCTTTATGCCAGGGGGCGGGGCTTCTGAAAGGGGGCTGGGAGGGCGCCATTCCTCCCACCCGGCCCGGTGTAGAGACCCAGGTGCAATCCCAGTGCTCATCAATTGCACATTCAGCATCTCCAGCATTCCATCGAAGATTCTGAGGAGCTTGATAGCAAGTCTGAGGTCAATGTTTTGGGCTTTTATAATTTGACCCAGTCTGCATGATGAGTCATGGTTCGTAAAACAGGAGCTCTGGCTATCTCAGTTCATCAGTTGTTTGTTGTTCAGTTGAATTTGCAGGCCTTTGTCACGTGTGCTCCAACCATTTCTACAGAAAAATACTCAAAATTTTGTTCTTACTTGCAGTCTGCAGAACAACAACAAGGAACTATCTCTGCTGATGTTGATAGGAAACTGGAATGTTATTATAAGGCCCAAAGTTCCAGTGAAAGACACCCAGGATTTAGTATTTTGCAACTCTGGTTTAAGTCTGGACTGGAGCGTTAATCCGAAAGGTTTCACCGTTCAGGTGTGACAATCAACAGTCCCGCCTATCTGGGATTTTGATATATTTTTGTTTGATGGGGAATGAGATTTATTCACTTTTCCCAAAACCCCCAAAAACATAGAGTGAAAGAGGGGCGATTACAGGCATATATATATATATAACCCCCGCTAATCACTCTCAGCTGCGTGCAAATGTAACAAAACAAGCCTCCGTTCGCATGTGTGTCAGGAGTTATACTTACACGAGGCGATACGTAGACTTCATTTGAAACAAATGCCAGTAAAAAACTTTCCGTTTCATGCATATTCAAAACACGAAGAACAGAACTTGGGCCTCCTGGACACACCCACATACCTGCACGCACGCACGGTACATCAAGCGTGTCGGAAATGCGAGTCAATGTTATTTACTTCCTCCTGTCTGTATCCACTTACAGCGCAGAATATAAGTAAATAAATCTGTGAGCGAATGCAGCAAGAGAATTATTTTCATGGAGTCCAAACACCATCTTGGAATGCGTCCTCCTACAGCTTTGGCTTTAGGTTGAACAGTAACTCTCAGTGTGATGTAGGAAAACTAAAGGCGAGGGAAACCATCAGCAGCTTGCATCAGAGGTGCTTCTTCTTCTCTGGTTGTGGGAGTCGGTGTCCCAAAGTTCTCTGAAGCATCCAGGCATGTTATTTTGCACACCTGATCAACCGGCGTGTCAAGAGTAACGTCGCGTTTGTTCTCCTTTTCCCTCCGATCCCTCTCCAGGGCAACGATGGCGACGAACCACCGCAGCTGGTCGTCGACGTGGAGGAGTCGCACACGGAGGAGGCTCTGGAGGAGACGGGCGAGAAGGGCTGCGACCTGGTGTACTCGCTCAACGACAGGCCGCCATGGTACCTCTGCATCCTGCTCGGCTTCCAGGTGAACGAGCCCCCTCGGGTTTTTTTTTTTGTCTGCCTGTGATGAGACAAAATCACAGTCCAGTTCATATTTCTCAGTTAGCTTTAAAAAAAGTTTTGCATCCACAATTAACCGTCCAGGTAAATGATCCTCAGAGGGAATCGAAAAGCTCACAGAAGAGCTGCTGTCAAAAGAAAATAAAAGCCCTGATTGTCTGTTGTGTGCGTGTGTGTGTGTGTGTGGGGGGGGTTGTGTTGCTGCACATCAGTCACGAAACACTTTCTGACCCCTGCCCACAAACCCAACAGTCTCAAAATTGGCACGTGAGAGAGTCGGAAGCGTGAACCGGTGGAGAGAGGTGTCCGATGAATTAGCTTATCCGCGATCATGTGGAAAATCAGGTGCTTGGGTGGCATTTAGTAAAGGAAGCGATGCGATCGGGAGGCGCTCTGGGAAACGGGGCACGTTGGAGGAGGTGCCGCGATGGAGCCGCGACGCCGGGAAGCTGGATCACAGGAATGCTTTCCCGAAGTTCTCCGGAACACGTGTGTCAAAACTGTTCTTCGGATTAGGGGCGACGTACAGATCAGGTTAATGTCAAGGCAGCAAGAGCAGCGAAAAGTTGAAACTCTAGTCTTTAAAGCAATGCGGAGATTTTAGTGCTTTATGAAAATGTTCATGCTTAATTAACTGGATTTCACACAACTTGATAGAAGCATGATATTTCTTAAGGAGAGAAAAATTCTGCGCCTTTATTTTGAAGGTTTCCAACCCCCTGGTTTAGTTTTAACGCTGATGTTTATCCTTTAGCATCTCCATCGCTGCTGCTCACTGATCTAACGCTGTGGGAAATGCTGCCATCTGCTGTGTAGTCCAGATTTTCACTCACAAATTAAGAAACAGCTGTAATTTCAGTTTTTTTTTTAATCACGTTTTTACACTTTTCATCAGGCCACATTGTTCCCTCTTGTGAGTGGGGTTTTGTCCCCCGGGCCTCAGGTTTGACATCCCCTGCTCTACCTGGTGGGATCAAGCCCAGGTCGTTGTTGAAAAAGCCTGAAAGAGACTCAACAGAAAACCTGGAGAAAAACACAAAATAGAAGGGGTGTGTTTGTAAGAGTCTGACACTTCCTCAGGCAGAAACACACAGCGTTCACTTTGTTGTAACTTTCACCTGTAATTACATGTATTTTCTTTTAGTGCCTTTTCTGAAGTTTTTTTTTTTTTTTTTTTTTTTTTTAAAACCTGAACAGTGAGAGTTCACTAAAGCGTCTGCTGAGACCAAGAAGCTGATGCGAAAACATTAGAAATCTGGGACACTTTCCGATCCTGTGTTTTTAACGTCAATGTGGCGCTTTTACGCTCAAGAACTGTTTCAGTGCTCAAGTGTGATCCAAAAGTAGACCAGGAAAACTTTGCCGGTTACACTCGTAACGGTGGTCCAGGTCGTTCTCTTCGGGGTGAGCCGGACTGAAGATCGATGTCCCAGCAAGAAGCTGCCAGTCTCTCATGCTGGGAGGAAAAAAAATCTCAAAACCTTCCTCTGGAAGTCTGTGTTGTTAATATTCAACACGTACAAATGACACGGTGAAAAATGAGCGCGTTGCTGGTCACTCGGAAGTCAGGAGTCGATCCCGGAGCTGAGCAGAGTTGAGATTTTTAATCCCGCAGTGAATTTGGATACGAGGCAGCAATGGAGAAACATGGAGGTTGTGCTGAGTCAGCATTTTATAGATTAAAGTCTTTTGGTCCCTTCTTATATCTTGTTTGACTCAGTGGAAGAGTAAAATGGATTAAAGAACATACTGCTGTGCTTATGAAATTAAAGTTCAAAGCTGATCATTCTGTAATAATTAAAAAAAGAAATGGCTGTCTGGTTTGTTGTTGTGCTCCAGTATTAAGCCATTATTCATGTCACTGGAACACATCAATAGCAACAAGTACAGCTTGGACCAATTCAGGAAGTCATTTGTCCTGATAGAATCCATGCCATGCCTGGTTCTCATCACAGCTTTTTTTCTGTGAACGATTTAAAATTTCCTGAATATAAAAGAAAATCCGCTAATGTGTCCCTGTGGCCAAGCCAGCTGTCCACATAATGCCAATTAATTAGCTATATCTGTTCCTAAAGCTCAGCCTGGACAATTTAGGAGGCATTAAAAACTGAACCAACTCCATTCAAAAGCTCGGTGCAAAGGCAGGATTTCAGGCCTGATTCTAAAGTCGCGCACACACTCGATGCCCCCAAATCATCACTCTCGAAGAGCCCGGTAGCTTAAAATGTTCCCTCTCATCCCACTTTTGGAAACTTTGACATTTTTTGAGCACACGTTGCCTTTCTTTTTTACATAGCTGCAGGTGTGATGGAGCCTTGCACACTTTCGATGTGCTCCTGCTCCAACACACCTGAATCAAATGAAGCGTGGGATCACAAAGCTCTGCAGAGAGCCTCATAACAAGTCTCAATATGATCGGGCGTGCTGAAGCTGGGTATGACTGAAAGGGACAATGGCCCTCCAGGACCAAAGTCCTGGTTTACCTCTAGGACCAGGAGAGTTTACCTTTAGGACTACGAGTGTTTATCTCCAAGAACAGAAGTGTTTACCTCTAGGTCCAGGAGTGTTTACCTCTAGGACCAGGAGTTCCCACCAAAGCATTCACCTGTTAGAGAAAAATTGACAGAGTTTCACTGAGTGAGCTACCTTCAATTGCTGAATGAAACTGGATTTCACACAGTAAAACGATGCATATCAGAGGATTTCATAGGCACAGAAGAGAAACATGATGTGGGAGCTGATCTGTCATCTACGCCACGGGAAAAATGCTAAAGGAGAAATGAGAAAGTTGCCAAAAGCAGAGGTGAGCTGCAGAAGGGAAACTTTTCGTGGAATAAAATCAAACAGTTGGGAGTCCGGTTGATGAAACTACTCTCTGTTTGACAGCAGCATCAGCAGTTACAGCTGTGCACGTCTGTTTGATAGAAGCAGGCGCATCGATGCAGACACACAGAGCCGTCGGCTGCTGCAGTTTCTGGAGGGAGGCATGCTGCAATTCATCTCGGGAGCCTCATTTTGCTTGAAAAATGTACTTTCCTTTAAATTAGGAGATCAGAGAACAGATCTCCTCATTAAACGGTCCACAACATCATGTTTACTGGGTTTGCAACAATAGACGAGAGGGGAAATTTATGGCCCGCTTTAAAATGTTAACTTTTTCTTTCCCTCCGCCAGTTGAGCCCTATTTATTACATTTTACTGCTGAAACAACCCCCTTTTCCACTGGGATCATTACTTTTAACTAGTTTTTCATTTTTAAGGCTGATCTGCTTCCTTCGGTGTCCGCTTTTGTGGTTTCACTCTGACATTTCTCCGAAATCTTGACTTTGAGTAATGGGGCTGGGTGGCAATCAGGTACACACTGGAGTCAAAATATTAGAAGTCAGCGGCCTAAAGATGTTTTTTATTCTCGTCGGTCGATTTAGTGTGTTTAGAGAGGGATACTGGAGGCGATGCGAAAGGTCGATGATCCGGTCGATGATCAGTCTGATTCTTCTAAAAATTTATGTCTGTTTATCTGATAAGTTTTGAAGTTGATCAGTTCTGAGTAAGGAAAAAAAAAGACTTGATATTTGATCGTTTGAGTAAAGTAACAACACAAACAATGTGAGCCTCTGAAGCTGGTGTTGTGTACAGTTTTTGTTCATGAAGAATAAATGAGTGTGTTCATTGAGATGGTTTCAAATCACTTGATCGCACGTGTTTCTTGTCCTGTGAGGGGGTTTGCTTGTGTTTTTTAGTCAGCAGAATCTTCTTGTGAACTTTCTCAGTTGTCACTATCACTGTGTCAGTTGTGTGAATAAGGTTAAATCACTGATTGAACGCCAGGGTTTTTGAAAATTACCCTGTGGTGTCACACGGACCAAAAGGTCAAACGGTTACCCTAAAAATCAGGAAGACACAGATAGACACAGACTCCTTTGGGGAATGATAATTTAGAATAAAACACTTCAAAATCTTCCAGATAATGAAATGCTAACGTGAAAGATGGTGCAATCGTTCATTTTAAGGGGTTGGCTCTTCTTGTGGCTCAGACACTTTTGAGTATTCACTACTATGGAGGGGTTTTACATAAATTTACTGGAATCTTATATGTTTGACGTATTGCATGTGTTAAAATATCATTCAAGAAAGCCTACGTTAGTCACCATAACAAGAAGACAATCGAGTGATTTGCAACAGATTAAGGAGAGGATTCAACTGTCTTATAAATTCCTGATAGGTAGAACACCTGAAGGCCTTTATCACAACAGCTGTTTGTCCATAAAGTCAACAGGTGTCACAGATCACAGAGGCGGTGGCATTGCGTTGTTTCGAAAAAATAACTACAGATTTATTGAATTCAGGGGGTTTGGGCTGATCACCTGTTGCTTGGATGCTGAGCAGACAAGACATCCTGATATTTAGTACGTTAATGTCTGATGTTGCAGTGCTGGTGTGAAGAAAAGATGTTCAAAAAGATCCAAGTCCCAAAAAAACAGATAACCACAAACCCCAGTTTAAGGCCTGTTAGCGAAAGGTTAGCGCTCATAAAAACAGAGGGAGGCAGAGTTTCTTGGAGCCTCTTAATGGCACACTCTTGTGAACAACAACAGAATAAAACTTGGGTGGGAGAGTGGGGCCAAAGAGGAAAAAAAACTGCCCAGGTAGCTGACTGAGATGAAGGGAACACATCCTATTATTTTTCTCATGACCTTCGCGTGAGGACACTCCTTTCTAATCACGCTAACATCAAGTCACGACGGAAACTAAACGCATCGGTTCCCAAAACCCACAGAGACCAAAATCTGCATCGCTGACAATCTAGCAGGGGGGGATCAGGGGCTTCATTCCTGAAAAGGTCGTGGCAATCGAGTCGCAGAGTGGTGTGGATGGTGGCTCAGCTTGCACATACTGTATGTGATACGCATTGAATTCAACAGGGGGTAGTGACAGGGTGCCGAATGATACGCGCTTTCGTGTCAAAGTCTCCAAAACACCAGAAAAAGTCACCAGGTTCGTCACTTGTTGCAGTCAACAAGAGTCAAAGGAGGCAGACGGTGTGGCTCGTGGTTCACCACTTCCCAACAGAAGGATGGGATTTGGCGAACGTGACCACAACGACATCTGAACAATGCACAAAGCAATGCAAACAGTAATGGTGTACAGTGAGCCCTCGTTTATTGTGGAAATCCACGAAGTTGTCATCATTACTGTTTACAAATATTAGCCAGTACTGTGTTCTTTAATTGCGTCCTGCAGCTGCGTAGCTTCTACCTTCCTTTAGCATGTCCAGAAGTCTATTTTTCTCTGCCATAGTGAGTATCTTCCTGCCTTTTTGACATGTCCACAGCTGCCTTTGTCGGTGCAGAGCGTTTCGCCCACATTGTGGGTTTTGTCGTGGAGAAAATCTGCAAACATAACTTTGCCAAGCCGAACGAGTTCTGTACTGGACAGAGACAAAGCACGGAGGAGAATGATCGACATTGGCCTACAGTCCCTCAGCCAGTCAGGACGCAGAACACAATGCGCGTTTATAGACTGTCAATAAAGCATAAAAAAACTGCAGGAAAAAAAATCTGCAAAATAGTGAAGCCACGAAAGGTAAAGCGCGATGTAGCGAGGGATCACTGTAGTGATTCGTTTTGTCACCTCACAGTGCGAAAGTCCTGGGATCTGTCGCCCCCTGTTGGATAAAGGATAGAAAGATTCCTCCACGTGCTTTGAGATCCTTCCTACCTCACACTGAGGTGCTTCAGGCTCAATATTTCTTCAGTCACGCACAACTGTGGTCACATGTGGCCTTTAAAAAACAGGAGTTTTCCTGCAGATGTAAAGTGGGACTTCTGTCGGCTTTGAACGTAAACATTTGCTGGAAACGAGGCTGTCAGAGTCGGCATAATCTCCCACTTGGAGTCTTCCCGACTACTGTGCGCCATCAGAACGACCTCGGAAGCTCGCGGTGACTTATGGGAGCAGTAAGTTGGAAAATACCCCTGTAAATCTGCTGAGACCTATCAACATCTGTCTCTGATTCCCCCACCTCCACCCCCACCTCCACCTCCCTCATCGGCAAGAACTTCCAGCATCACAATGCACACAGTCAGGATAGTTTAGCATTGGGTGTAGTTTGCAAAGCCACAACATGTGTGAGAATATTGTGTTTTATCTGAAGTGCGTGAGCTCCACTTCCTGTCCTTGAAGTTGCACAGTGATTGTACTGGAACGAGTGGCATCACCAGCGTTTTCCTGATGGTTTGGGTTCCTTTTCACAGCATTACATCCTCGCCTTCGGAGGCATCATCGCCGTGCCGCTGATCCTGGCCGAGCCGCTCTGCATCAAGGACAACAACGTGGCCAAAAGTCAGCTCATCTCCACCATCTTCTTTGTGTCTGGACTGTGTACGCTGCTGCAGACGGCCGTTGGGACCAGGTAACGTGACATTACCGTGAAGTATGACACAGAAAACACACGTGCGTGCATGTGTGTGCGTGTGTGCCGGCTTGGTTTTGGGCCCTCCAACTCTTCCCTGAAGTGGTCCCATGACGCTGCCACAGCCTTCACTGGAAAAAATCAAAATCTTACCAAGCATATTTGTCTCATTTCTAGTCAAAATATCTCAATATACTTAAAATAAGACACAATTGCCCTATAGGTACTATTTTAGCAAGATATAGGGACTTGTTTTAAGACAATATAACTTGAACGAAGCCAATTTTCACTTGTTCCATTGGCAAAGTCTTGTATTCCTTTTTTTTTTACTGGTTTTTGGAGGGTCATTTTTTCGAGTGATGGTGTTTCAACAAAGCTGAGCTGCCTTTCAAACGGTTCATATGGAAGTAGAGCGTGAGTCAGTGTGCTGTTGGAATCGTTTCTATGGCTCAATTTGTCCCGTCGTTTATTAACATAGAAGAGCCGAGAGCCCAGTGGTCATTTGGTGCTTCGATTCCCACAAATCTCCTTTTTTTTTTTTTTTCTTTCTCCCATGTCTGCATTTCCTCCTAAGTATTGACATCATTGCTGGAGGTGTCAATTTGTTTTGGAAGAAGATGCAATTTTAATTTTTTTTTTTTTTTTTTTTTAAATCATAACTGTGACCATCCCCTGCCCTCATTGACTTCTGGCCATCTTGCTTCCCATCTTGCATCTTGATTCCCACAAATCTCCTTCGACCTGACACGTTAATCCTCGTGCGGGACGTTTTTAAAAAAATTCGGCTTTACGTGGGAATCGCTGCAGCTGTGCAACACAATACAACGCGCGGCGCTGACAAAGTGAAGCAGAGGCCATAGCTGATGCTTTTGTTTGAGTTCTCCACCTACACGTTCTGGCAGGAGGCTCAAAGGGAAATGAGCGGGATCCCAACAAACACTTTGACTTTGAATAATCAGTAAGATAATCCTTGTTTTCATTACACCGCTCACATGACGCATAAACCCGCACAAAGACATGCGGACAAAAAAAAAAAAAAAAAAACGCATGTGAGAATGCGGACGGAGCAACACCACAGCAGAGGATTAGATCCAAGATTAAGTACATACTTATTTCATCAAAACTGAAACATAAACATAAGGATTCTTTTTTTTATTCATATTCAAATCCCTGCTTATTGAATCAATTGAGGAAAAAAAAAAAAAAAAACAATAAACAAGGAGCTAAAAAAATGCCCCAAAAAATACTATAAAAAGAAATAGAAATGACAGAAAAGTCAAAAGGTCCAGAAAAATGTTAAAAATAAAAATACTAACAACAATATAGAGGTGAACATAAATGCAAACATCAACATAAACCATCTCGAACTAATATACTGCTCAATATACAGTAGCTACATAAAGAAGATGAATATGACTGTTTGCGCTTGTGTCCATATTGTTTTGCGTCTGCCTGAACTCCCCATCACAGCATTCAGCAGCACAGCCACTGAACATATCGGGCACCAACATCTTTTGATGTTCATCTCCTTTGACCTCCCAACCCACCCCCCCCCCCCCCCTCCAACCTCCCAACCTCCCTTTACTGACCCACAGGCTCCCGATCCTTCAGGGAGGAACCTTCAGCTTCATCACTCCCACCCTGGCCATCCTCGCCCTGCCCAAGTGGCAGTGTCCGGCCCCGAACTCGCCGGTGATGATGTCGGTGCAGATGCAGAACGGCACCGGCTCGTTGCAGGCGGAAGAAAACCCCGACGAGGTGTGGATGTCGCGGATACGAGAGGTGTGTGGGAAAACGTGCGTGTCGACTGGGTGGGAACACCGAGCGACAACGGAGTCCAAACCAGTTCCTGAATTGCTCGATTAAAATTGTTCAGATGTATGTTCCTGTACGTGTGTGTTTTTGTGTGTAGTTGGGTGGGTTCTTGTTTTTTAGGGACAGTATTGTAAGTCAGTGTAGCAAGTGATTTTTTTATCATTAGTAGGAAAAAGCAAGGCTGCGCATTGATGGAATGGACAGAGCTCCCAGCACACAGTGTGCAGGGTTTATATTGAATGTGTGTGTGTGTATGTGTATGTGTATGTGTGTGTGTGTGTGTGTGTGTGTGTGTGTGTGTGTGTGTGT
>JAUESE010067993.1:3522-19605 GCA_032274725.1 Malacoctenus triangulatus
CCCCCCCAAACGGAGCAGGCAGCAACACCACAACTCGTCTGCTGTCTTTCTCTCTGCGAGATATCTGATTGCACTGTTTAAACCGGCCTTTCATCTGATGTTGCTGGAGAAAACCCAATTATACAAGTGCTGCAGATGGACTTTTGATTTGACAATACATGATTTAATTGGCATATTAGGCGTGCCCCGAAACATCCACCTGTAGTTATCGGTGAGCGAAGTTAATAGGACATGAAGATGGAGAGCAATGCAAGTGGGGAATCTTGAGGGAACATTTAACTCACCCTTGGCTATGTTTGGTTGGGTTTTTTTTTTAGATATTTAAAGGTGTAGTTCAAACCGAATGAAGGCTGTGTGAAAGAGTTGTCAGGATGAGACCGCGCAAAAGTTCGGAGAGTCTGAAGGGCGAATCTAACCATCGGTCCTTTTCTCCTCTCTCCACAGATCCCAGCGAGGGCTTTCACTGCCAGGACGAGTGCCGCATCCTCGGCCACTCGGACCGCTGCTGGATGCCTCGCGTCTCCATCCCGGCGCGCGCCAAGTCACCGGAGCACGCCCGCAACGTCATTGCCCTGTCCATCGAGGCCACCACGGTGGACGTGCCGCACTACGAGGACGGCACGACCAAGAGGACTTTTGCCACCTTTGGCAAGGATGGGCCGGATGACGTGGAGCGGGGAGAGATGAAGGGAAAGTGGACTCAGGAGTCTCAGGTGTGCAGCCCCAAGGCCAACGGGGGGGCTGTGCGCGAAGCTGGCAACGGGCGCGAGGCCGCCAGCCCCATCACGTCCCCCGTGCACCTGAAGAGCCCGGTGTCCAAGCCGTCGTCTGCCTACAACACACTGAAATGCCGCGACGCAGAGCGGATCGCCAACCACAGCCTGCTGCGGCAGCCGGAGGGGAAGGACAGTGAGCCGGCTGTCAGGGAGATCAACACGCTTCTCCACGATGGCCGAGACAAGGAATCCCCCAGCAGCAAGCGCCTGAAGGACATTGTGCTTTAGCGAGCTTCTCTACGACGCACACGTACACGCATACAGTGTAAACTCACATATATATATCCCGCAATAGCTGTGTGTACACAGAGGAAAGTCATGGCTGTGGAAGTAGAGAGACACACCCATTTGCAGTATACAAAAATCCAACAAGCAGCTTGGGCTGACGATGGTGAACTGTAGTATGCTGCAGCTAGTTGTGCGTTGGAGCCCTGGTAGTGGATGTGGCTTTGTTCTAGTCGCAGTACTTTTTTTCCTTGTTTGCTTTTTGTTGGGGTTTTTTGTTGTTTTTATTTTATTTTTTTTTGGTTTTGTTTTTTTTATTTTTCATTTTTTTTCTATCAGTCTTCAAAGAGTGGACAGGCAGGTCACTGTTGACTGCATGGACACGGCCAGTGGAGCTCTCCCCGCCCTGGAGCCAAAGCAGGACACTCCCATGTTTGGACACCCGAGGTGCCAGTTCATACGTACAGTTATGCCTTTTGAACTACTTTTGTATCACAAACTGACATTTGCCTTCTTTGGTTTTTGCAGTCCGTTTTAGCTGCCGAAATCGCTCTTTGTTCCTTTGTATAGTGAGCTCCATCACTGTAATAAACACACACACGCACACACAGACACATGCACACGCACACAGACAGGTTTCATCCAAAAATGTTGTCAATTTCCTCCTTCAGCAGTTTTCAGTGCACTCGGGAGGAGGAACGAGACGCCTTTCCGTCTCATTTGCGCGCTCTCCGCGACTAATAGGAGAAACTTTTCTCTGCGCACCCGCGAGGACGTCCCCGTGTCATCAGACTGTCCTTATATTCACCAGTATTTATATTTTATCACGGATGGAGCTAAACGAACTCGCGCTGTCTGCCAAGCCGCTCTGAACACTGGAGGTGGGACGGACCGACCCCTTTTGTTCAAACTGAGTTGTAAGAAAGAAGAAGAAGAAGAAGAAGAAAAAAAAGAGACTTCCTGCTTTTGAAATCTCCTGTGCCCAACCTTGATTGTAGCCAGTGGAGCACAAACTAGAACCTTGTGCTTTGGTCTTGTACTTTTTTTGACTTTTGACTATGGGGCTAGGATAGAAGGGATCGTCACTCATGTCTTGCTATGTGAAACTCTGTATAGGGTTTACTATTATCATTTTTAATAACCTGTTGTTATGTGACAATCCCTTTAATGTTTTTGTTTCAAGAGAAAAAAAATAAATAAACATTGGTGTTCAACTGAAGCTACAGTAGCGTTTGTTACACAAACACAAAAATAAAAAAAACATATATGCCAAAATATATTTTATAAATAATTTAAAAATGTATAATGAGAATATTTAATGCTGTGTAGTTATTTTATGAGTAAGTTATACTTGAAATTAACTTGCTTTTGTTCATTTGTCTTTTGCTTTTTATATTGAACCTGATTTGTTTTTGTTTTTTTATTTTCGAAAAATGAACTTGGATTATTATTTTTTTGTTTACTGTGTGATCCCTGGCAACTGTTGACTTGCAGTCTACCTTGTTGTAAAGAGTTTCTTATTGGTCAGTTCTTGTGCCATCCAGTTTCTGTGTGGGCTACTAGAAAAATGTTGAAAAAAGACAAAAAAAAAAAGACAAAAAAACGACGACAAAAAAAGCGATTTCAGCACCAACATTAGTGTGTCAGTTCAACGAGCTTAGAGTGAGATAGCAAAAAGAAACCAAAAAAAAGATGCAAACAAAACCTTAAGGATTGCGGGACGTTGCTTAATCTTAGTATCTAAGGAGGAGAGTGAACAGCTTCCAGTGTTCTTTGGGCTGTAACAGGGTTCCACCTATTTTCTCTGTGTAATCGGTCAGCGTTTCTATCGGGCTCCAATCCCGTTTCAACTCGGTTTCTTTTTTTATTTCCCTGCTCCGACCGAGGGCGTTCTGACGTGCAGACTAGCTTTACTCAGCACTGCTGTCGCCGCGTGCCGTCTGTGTTCAGCTGATGTCCAAGATAAAGTTAGAGATCACAGAGGTAACAGGGCCCCCACCCCCGCGCCCCCCCAGTCCCTCGCCCTCCTCCCGCCCCCACCCCGTCCTGCGAGCACCACACTACAGACTGGGTGGAATCGTGTTTGAGCGAACTAAGGTCTTGAAAGAACCGTGTTGCACATCAGCAATGTGGTTTTATGTTGCTTTGCAGTGAACTATGTACAATGTGGAAAAAACATGAATGAAAATGGACAAAATTTGCATACAACCAACTAGATCTTGTAGCTGAATGTTTTGCTGGTCTCACCCATGGCTTCTGGCAACATGAAAATCGGAATAATCACTGAATGTATACAGCAGCTTATAATTAAACTATTAAATGTTCCTGGCTTTTGCTTTCTTGTCTTTACTTGACACAAGCAGGGAAGTTGAAAGACGGACTGAGACTTGAATCCTCATGAGCAGCATTTGTGTTGCAATCTGAGAGGGATAATCAGGCAGACTTCTCAAGTCGCAAATGAGATTAGGCTGCAGTTAATGTGCGATTAGCACAAATTTCAAGAGTGTTTGCTTTTCTGAATGCAAGGAAAGTATTCACAAAAGCCTTATTGTATAATGGGAATAACGTCTCTGAATTAACAAGATTAATTGATACGAGAAACTTCTTGGCGCTTTTTTCTGTTCAAACAGCAAAAACAATAGTATGAAACGTTTGCAAATTTTCAAAAAAAGTTCATACATGCAGAGTGAAAGTTTTTTTCCCCAAACAAATAAAAGCATGCAAGTTTGAGCATTTTCTTACATGTCCAAAAACTATTTTGTGAAATAAATACCCCCCTCACAAACAGAGAAGCATTTTTTTTCATTGACAAAATTTTCTTTGTTTTGTTCAGTTTAAAACACCTTTTTAATTCACAAAAATAGGGGACTTTTATTTATCATCTTGTGGCACTGTGATTGCATTATATTCATATTAGTTTGCAGGATACTTCACAAAATTAACGAGTTTTAGTCAACTAATGTGTCATATAAGTTCAATTGTGATAGTAAGTCTGTCTGGATATGATTGGCGAGCATCAATGATGAACACTACAAACTATAAAACCCAGTGTGGGAGGTCAGTGTAGCTCGAATGCACCTTTTACTGTCACAAGCGGACTGTAGCAACAGAAATTTGGGGGGTGTCGTTGATATTGCAAACAGCTCAATAACACCCAGACCCGAGTCTTCTCTATCTACCATGGCAAAATGGAAATTAACAGTTTGAGCTGCAGCTCCCTCTGACACTGCATTAATATTCCATGCATCCCACTGTTGCTTTTTCCCATTTATTTCCCAAGCAGACCTTTGGGAATCCTCCCACAAGTGCGGCGAGCAGGCGGCAGCGTGTCTCCCTCTGATGGCAGCGCTCCTTTCATTTGCTAGAGTGGGTCACACATGCCATTTTTGAGACGTTTACCATTCCCAAATGTCGCTCAGAACGGTACAGTGTCGACGCTGATCGAGACGATGTCGCTTGTCATTGAGACTCGTATTCCACCGATGGTTAATGTACTTCCGCAGGCAACAAAATGATGTCATTTGGGCAGCTGATCCCACTTGAAATATTGATTTATCAGCCGACGCTGAGCGGTCGGGTCTAAAAGCTATGAAATAAGTTGAAAGGCAAGACAGTTTCTTTCACGGCGAGGCGGCAACACTTTCTGTGACATTTTCACTCAATAAAGGCTCCCCCCTTTTCCACCCTCCCCCCACGGAGAGCAGATCTTTCTCCTGAGTAAGTTTGTATGGATTGATGAGGAGCGGCAGAGAATGGATGTAGAGCAGGACACATTCCAGCAGTGCCGAGCGCGAAGGAGGCAAACAAGCGGGGGGAGACTCACAGCTGCCACACAGCTGCCCTCTATGATAAGAAAAAGAGGTTGGCTTCATTTCTATAATTAATTTGCCATTCCCTCTATACCCCCTGGTGGAGCCGACATGAAAGCTGGTCTGAAAGCGCGCTTGCTAACACATCCATTAGTCTATAAGGAGGATCTTGTTTCTTCCAGCTAAGTTCTGTCCTCATGGGCAAAACCACTTTGGTAGCCCTGCCCCACTCAGATGAATTACTCATGGCCCTTCGGCGGTGTTTGGGGCCCCCGGGGTCTCCATGACGAACCCCCCCCGAACCAAAGGTGCAGTCCTGCTTCTCACTGAAGGGCAAAGTGGAGCCACACGGAATATCATTAACCTGAAAAATGGACGTGAGACAATGCCGTCGTAATTCTTTGTTAAATGCGACAGAACTAGATAAATAAAAATAAAAAGTCTGCCGGCCACATAAATCTACTTCTCCCCTCGGTCAAACCTTATTTGCAAACGCAGGAAATCCCCAAACTGCTGCTTGTCCACACATATTTAATTACTCCTGATTCATTGGTGGTCATGGAGAATATTCTCCATTATGATGAGATTTATATCAAAGGTTACCAGGACACACATCCTATTAACATCCTATTAATGTTTCAATTATCATTCTGCAAAATGGTGAGAGGGGCGAATCACAGAACAATTAAAATGATTTATTTGGAACACAGACGCGCATTGAGAAGGAGCAGGAGGGGGGGCCGGAGCCTCAACATTCCTTCAATACAAACTAGTTTGACGCCCGCTCTTCGGGGGAGGGGGACCCACCCCCGACCAGCCCCCAATCAGACGCACTGATAGCTCTCACTCTGGTGACCTCATTCTATCAGAAGGGCTTGCAGCTGCTGCTGCCTCATTATGGCCGACAACTCCATTCACTAACCTTTACTGGGGGTTCACCGCCAGATTAGGTGACGGATAACAATCTGAGACACGGAAGGAACAAACCACAAGCTGGTGTTTTTTTTCTCGCTGCCTCAAAGTTTGTAGAGAAATGTAAAGATCAAGTCCACTCGGGGGACAAAAAGTAATAGGACAAAAAAGGAAAGTTTTCTTAAATCCTATGTCGTAAAATTTCAGCAGGAGACCTTTCTTTTTTTCAGTAGTTCCAGGATGATAGGTTGCTTTGGTTTATTTGGTTCGGGAATGGCTAAAAAAGTCCATCAGGGATTACATGAAGTTGTTTGTTTCAGTGTCTACACCCACAAATACAGTGGGTACCGATTATGATGTTTGTTTTTTTTATTTTCTGGTCCGCTGCGGTTTGTCAAATTAATTTTATTTCACGGGTGCAAAAAAAAAAAAAAAAACACTGACTTTGGACACTAAAGTCCCCCAAGTTGTTCTCCAATCTTCTCCCACATAACCAGACGAAATAACTTCAGAGACTTCAGCGTCACAAGGCGGAGAAGTTAGGAGAAGTGAAACTCCCACACAAACTGCAGAATTCAAATGATTAAAAGTAATTATCCTCCTGAAAAAAAACCCTTGCTCTTTATTTATTAATCTTTGGACAGTTTCCTCAGTTGAGTGTTTTTATGCCCTCTTCAGACCTGTAATGGTTCAATTCTCAGATCCACACCTTCAAGAAGGATGATTATCGTCCCTGCTGAAGAGAAATGGAGCCCTGAGCTGAGCTCTCCTCACCTTGCGTCCGTCCTTCCAACACATCTGCAGCGCGGCCAGCCGGTGGAGATTTGAGATCCTCTGTGGCCGGCGCTGCACTGTGGATGACAGGCTCAGACTTTGCCGCAGTTACAATTTTTGCTGCGGTCACAGTTATTTGCAAGTGTGCCGCTCAAAGAATTGGATATTAGCTCCGAGACCTAAGGCCAGGGAAAGTTTGTAGAAATTATGAGGAGTCCCAAGGATGTACTTTCTCCTTTTTTCTGCGCCCACCCCCGCCCCCCACGGCTGTCTGAACAAGAGCAGGAATCTTTTGTGAAGGCTTTATATTGTATCGGAGAGGTTTGCCTTTGTCACGGTGAGAAGTCTGCTGGTTATTGCTATCAGCGAGAAGACGGATGACCCGCTCCGTCCATCCCCTCACCACAACCACATATCTAACAGGCCTGGTCAGTGGCCACTTCCTTTTGTGGCGGTCACAATGGAACTTTGATCGCCGCTGAAATGAGCGGCTCAAACAATAGCCCGCATTCACTGAATACAACTGAGCCCTCAGTGAGATGGGGGGGGGGGGCGGCGCCTGCCACATTCCCCCAGCAAGCTTTAATTGGAAGTGATGCCAGACAGATCATATCATAACCATTAGTGATGCCCTGATAAAACTGACCTGGGAGCTGCTCTGTGAAGCCTCTTTGTCTGGAAAAAAGGGTCCGATGAGCCCCGGGATCCGTCAGCCTGCCATCTCCAGCGGCAATCACAGCCTGACCCCGGTCGCCTCACTCAGCCCTTAATGCCCAGGATGCAGGCTCGGGGGCTGTGGAACAGGGGCAGTTGACCTCCCTCTCTCTGGAGGATAAAAACGCTGATAGCAGGGACTAGAAATTAAAGACTGTGGCCTTTGAAAGCCTCCATTATTGTCAGCGGGAGCACAGCAATGAATCTCACCAGTCTCTCCACGGACATGCATTATCGAAGGGGTGATTATTTGACCTAAACTCTCCGGCTGCCAATGATTTATTCTACCCTGGCACAGGTACATTCCCTGACCTCGGCGCCCTCTTGGAGTGACAAAAACAGCAGAGTTTTGTTGAACTTCGGGTCTTGAGCGAGATAAATGCTCGAGGAGTGTTTCAGGAAGCATTTTAATCCATTTTTTTGACTCCATCTCTGTCTGTTTTTCTGTCTCTGTGGGAAGATGTCTGTTACAGGAATATACTGGGGACTAAAAAGATTGGATCAATTGTTCCACTGCTACAGTAATTCAGAAAGATGGATTGCAGTCCAAAGTGAGACCAGAATGTGCTGCGAAAAGCTAAAACCAAAGAAGCATATCAGTGCAAATGTCAGTCGTCGTGGTTAAAACGACTCTCTGGTCTGGTTGTTTGCAGAGAAAGCAAAGTTTTCTAAAAGGTCTTCAGGAAAAGCGTCTTCAGGAACCTTCTGCGGCAGAGAGACGACGCTCTGATGTCAGCTGGTCTGTTTGCTGACATCTTCTTTTCACTCTACTGTTTAACCTGCTTTTCTTGCTTCAACGTTGCAGCATCCTTTTTTTTTTGCAGGGAAATCATACAGGGACTCAGTTCTGATATGCTGAAGGTCCAACAAGTCAAACAAACAGGAGCAACACCAGATACTGATAGCTAAGGGGTCTCTGCACAGGCAGCCAGATTAAAAACTTACAGCAGCATGAAACAATCTCAATACATCTCCATTGTTGTCTTGGCTGTAACAAGAGGAAAGTATCCGTGACTGTGAAAGGGAAAACCTGACTACGCCGAGCGGCCATGCAAATTTGTCCCAAGTCAGGTGAGTGTACCTGAGTGTCAGAGGAAGAAACCTACTGCAACAACCACCTGTGTAACAATCAGGCAGCAAGAATAAAGTCAAATGCTGGTTTTAAGGCTTTGCAGTCTTTCGTCCTTGACTCTAAATTTGCCCAAAAGTGTTTTTCATACGCAGTTATGTGGTTTTGTCGCTCTGTGTTTGTCTTGGCAACCTTTCACCAAATGACACAGGGATCCTTTGCGTCCCTGTATAAAGAGGTAAAGAAAATAAATGCGTAAAATGACTGTCAGAAAACTTTCTGCTGTAGCCGCATGAGCAGAGGGAGTTTCTTGGTGCACTGGAGCTCTGCTTATACCCAGCTAATCTACTGTGTTCTTCAAAGAAATTAGAGTCGACATTGGAACAAAAGGAATAAGTTGCTAAAAGAAAGATATTTTGTATTTCCCCACTGCTCAAGCAAACAAAGAGACTTAAAGTGTGTGACAATAAGAGGCTTTCAGCAGAAATGTGAAAAACCATTTGTTTTGTCCGGTTTGCCACCCAATTAAGTTCCTTCAGATGTTACATTGTGACGGCATACATTCATGTCTGAGCAGCAGAGGGGAAGAAAAAATAATTAGCATCTGATGAAAAGTAGCGCTGGTTGTTACTGTAGATTGTTTTTATTGCTCAAAAGTAACACTATGATTTTAATAACATCTGTTTGAAATGTGACTGTTTTTGAGTGTCCAACAAAGCTTTTCGGCTGGGTCAGCTGCGTGTCCCACCGAATCTTACTTTGACTCGGAAAACAAAGACGTGTGAAACTCGGACAGACAGAGAAACCTGAAGCTCGCTCAGGATTGTTGTTTTTTTCCTGCTGAATTGTCGCGTCGTGTTCCAACCAGTCAGTTTGCTTTCAGTACCAACGCAAACCTGATCAAATACTAATTAGTGTTTGTTTCTTCCTGCCAGTAGTCAATCAAATCTGAGAGAGCAACATCTGCTCATGTATATTCCAGTTTGCACATTAACACAGTTTGTATACAACCTTTGCATATATACTTGCACATAATATGCATCAAGTTATCAAACAAATTAGACACATTGTAGTTAACACGTGTTTGTATGCTTTATTTTCTGAGGACTTCTTTAAATAAATGCTTTTGTCCTTGTGCAAAAAAGGGGTGGAATGGATTTCACCGTTCTGCAGAGGAAGAATGAGAGATTACTCGTAGGGTGCTCGCGACTCATTGTTCTCTATGTTATTTAAATCTCGGAACAAAAGTGAATGGTGCGCCCGCAGCTTCCACTACAGGTGTGTGTTGTTTCTGGTGCAGCTGCTGGAAGAAATTGGACATGGTTTTTGTTGAGCCTAAGTTGTAGAGATTGTTGGAGGCACACTCTCCTCTGCACAAAGGGAGGACATTAAACAGTGCCTGGAAAGAAGCGCAAGAATAGAAAGGATGTGCTCGAGCCACGGTGGCGAGTCGCTGCATCATCACAAATACATCTTCACAGATTTCTTGTGGGTGGTTTATGTAATTTGTTACTCGACACCAGGATATTCAGCACAGCAGTGTATATCTCTCCATGCTGTGAGTATTGTATCCCAGACATTCCTCGGTACAGCAGACAGTCGCTGAAGATTTACCAACACTTTTGGCCCCACTTTTGATTTACTGCGCTTGCCAGACGTCTTGTTCAGAGCGCCATAGATCACATTTTTATTGTCAAACACCACGTTTAAGGTTCCCTAGAGCTTCATTTAAATGTTTCTGCTTCAGTGTTTGCCATTCAAATTGATAGAAGTCTCCTTTCCTTCTTTGGAAGGTTGTTTTCTGCCTCGTGTAGCCAAAGCAGCTCACTCTCTCAATGCAGTGCTTTTAGAAGTCACAGAAAAACCCCAGGGAGTAAGTGTCTTTGTTTAATGTGACCTCATGAAGAATAAGTAGCCTGGTGTGAGCTTTTCCCCCCGAAACGCTTTAACAATAGAAGACCTGGGTGATACCACCAACGCTGCGGGAGAGGGAGAGAGGGGAATAGCTGCCGGGGATCCACCAGAGGAAGCTGCGAGCCTCTGAAACTTCCCTCCCCTGTCTCTAGTGGTTCTTTTGGCCTCTCTCGCTGAATCACTTGGGAACCTATTCTCAAATTCACTTGACTTTTAATGAACCTGCGCCTCAATTTTCAAAGGAAACGAGCATTTTTTTATGAAACAATGTGCCACCATTATGGGAGGATCCTCGTGGGATTGTGTGAAGTCGGTAATATAGCTTCAGTGGTTCAATTTATTAGGCACAGACCAGAGGACGGATCCACCCTGACCGACCCACATGGGGTCAGTGAGGAAAAAAAGCTGTTTGAACTAAATGAGCCAATGTGACGCAAAGAAAAACTGCTGTGCTCTTGTTTTAAGGTACCCCCTTTATTCATTTGTTTTATCTTATCTGTTATTTATGCTTTTGAATGACAGCTCCAAAGCTTTTTCGTCTGGAGTTTCTCTCTTGGAGGCTGTGGAGTAAAATGTTACGCTGGTGCAAGCTGGTGTCACCAACACACTAACGCAGAAGCTTTCAAAAGTAAAAGTGAGGAACAGTTTCATGGGATTCCTCTTGTTACAAGTGTCTTGTTCTGGCTTTCTTCAAATTTTGCCATTCCAATTTTGACAACCTCAGTGCAGGCAAAGCCTCGGGCACCCTTGTGACCTCTGGTGTCCACCGAAAGGGTCACTGGACCCATTTTAGGAAAAACTTTAAAGCATCTTTTTTTTCCCTTTTGATGCAGAGCTAATGAGCTGCACAAAGATAGAAAAGCGAACAATTGGTGCAGTTTTCAAAAAGCCACAAAGCCCTTCTCGTTTATTTGCTGGATTGGAAGGTAAAGCCATGTGCTTCCATTTGGAAGTTTTAATTTAATTTGAGATGAGGATTGACAATCCGAGTTAGCAAAACAAAAGAAAGGGAAATAAAATAAAAAAATACTGCTGATGAGCAGAAACTGCAGCTGATCAGAAACATATCAAAGCTATTTTTGTTTAGTTTTTCAAGAGATGCCCGGCTCTCCAAAGCACTGATTCTTTCATGTGACCAAAACAATGGCCCACCCCTGATGAAGTCTCTGGCTTCACTAGAGATAAGAGAGAAATCTGGCAGTTCGATCCCTCATCTTGCTCTGACTGTATCTCGAAGCCGTTGCTCCTACTGCCGTGCCTGCGGCTTAGATAGCAGCTGATGCCATTTGGCATGTGACTATTTCTGGAAGCAAATAGGTGAACGTGACGGTGAAACCGCGGGGAATCGCACCAAACGTCCATTTCCAATTAGGCGTTGCTGATAACAGCAGTGTGAACGGATCTAATTGTGTAATTGTGGACACCGCACCAATGGAAAAGGCCATCATGGCAGCAGAAGAGTTGGAAATAAGATCCGCTGCCATTTTCTGTACGACAGGGAGACGGTTTGGAATGCAACTAAACAGTCATTTAGGAGGTTAAATCGTCTCAACCTTCGCTTATCTCCAAAACAATTTCTCAATCAATGTGACGTCACAGATAGCAATTTTAAACCTTCAGAATAGAAGCAACAAATTGACCATCTACCTGTCACAAAGAGAAAAACACAGTTCTTTAGCCCACACAACAATCATTGCCTGCACAAATAAATTATATTGGTAGTGAAAAGGTCAAGGATAATTTGAGCGGTATTCTTCTGGAGTATTCACTCACAATAGTTCTCCCAATGAGTGGATGGACGTTAATAAGAGCACTTTATTTCTTCGACACAGCACATCAGTGAATATTTCCAAGCAATGGGGTGATAAGACCCCTGTGAGTGCGTAATGTTGCCATAGAAATCAACACATGTCCTTGCGTGGAAGTCATTTACATCATTGTTGTGATAAAAAGAAAAGAAAATAAAGCCGAGGAAAAGATTACATGATCAGGTCAAGGGCTTTATTTGTTGCTCCGTTGTGACGGGTTAAAATGATCACCAAGACAGAGCTAATGGTTTGACAAAGCAATTTGCCTGATGCCAATACCTTCATTAGAACGAGATTGAAATGTTCATTATTACAGCAACATAAACATCTCCTACCGGCCTGGAAAACAAGGATGCTCAGTGATTACTGTAAGGATTTTGCACTCTATCTCATAAATATCCATCTGCAGAAAAGAAATATTTCCAATGTAAATTACAGTCAAGGTTTTTTTTTGAGGGGGGGGGGGGGGGGGGGGTTTTTGGAAGCAAAACCATTCTACACACCCAGTTCGTCAGTGTCATCTGGAAACTCGTCAATTCACCACGATAGCGGTGAGGACAGAACCTGACCATGAGAGCGCCATTGAGCGGGCAGAATCGTTGCAGGATGAAAAATACAAAAAGCAGCTCTGGTTCTTCCTGCGCGGAGGCCTTTCGCTTGGAAACAAAGAGCGCTGCTGGGTTTATGCAAGCGTTCATTAAAATTGGTATTTGGCATGATTAATGATACTTGCAATTTGCAGGGAAAAGAACAGGCTCCACAGAGGCCCGGGCGGGAGAATTCCACTGCACTGGGTAAGAAGGTGGGTGGTCTCTGCTTCGCTCTCTGCGGAGCCCCCGCTTGCTCTATCACGTTATGTGGTGCCGCAGTGCCTCTCAGGGATCAACTCCCTGAAACACAATGACTTGATTTCCTCCACGTGTAGTCTCTTAATTTTTTTTTTTAATATTTTTTTTTCTTCTTCTTTGGCCCGATCATTATTTCCTCATTTTGCATTCGTTTCATCAGAGATAATTTATCTCTGCCTGCTTTAATGAAGTGATAATTCCATGATAATTAACGTAATCCTGCACCAAAGCAAATTTGCCTAATGACTGTTGTTTTGATAGTCAGAGTCGGTGCATGGGAGAATGTCCACACTGGGAGGAACCGAGGCTCTGTGCCAGGCAGAGGGAACAGGAGAAAGCCGAGCCGGGAGCCAGAGGACGGAGAGAAGAACCAGAGAAATTTCACTTTGTGACCTTAACTCGCTGCTTTGGGTTGAAAGGATCCCGGCACTTCCCATTCAGTAGTTCAAATAGACGGGTGCTATTAGGTCAGCGCAGGGAAAGAAAGCCTATTTGGTCTGTCCTCTGACGTCTGACTACAAATATGACTGCCTTGGAAACGATGAGCCAGGTGTGGCGGGACCCGGGCCGCGGTATCGTCCCTGACATTTCATCTGTTCGGGGGTACCAACTTTGACATTTCATTTGTTTGATATTTGTTCCACTCACACACCAGAAAAGTTTAACCTTTTCAAATCCTGGTTTCAACAGCCATAAATACTCCTCTTTTATTCTAAATCAATAGATTTGCAATGCAGGCATTAAATATCGATTATTGCGTGGATGTGTGTGTATGAGGACATCAGGCACATAAACAGTACTGATATTAGTCAGTGCAGATAGTATAGCACATGTTAATGTAAGTCAGCCACTAAAATGGATCATTTTGTCATGTTTGCTCAACTCCCGACATCCCTGTCCTTCTTTGACAGTGTTTCATTGTTTAATGACATAATGTACTGGATTTGTAGAGAAAACCGAGTTGAATCATTGAAACACATTTGTATGGCTCTTCAAAATCCTTTTCAAGATACTTTACATGCTGAACATATTTGCATTGATCCTGAATTTCAAAAACAGGATGAATGTATTGTTTACCTCCATTTGCACAGATCTGAAAGGACAAAATTATACTTTAAACATACATGTTTTAATCATGCTTGTTTTGCACAAATGTTTCAGTCATTTGACACATTATAGATAAAATAAGATGATGTTTAGTTTGAATTTGTGGCGTGTTATAACCAAGCCAAGCCAGATGATGCGACTTTCATTCGTAAGTTTGACATTCGTGTCAGTAGCTTGTGAATGTTTTCTTGATACCACAAATTGATCTACTTCGTGTTTCTTTTTCTTCTCTCACATTATTGTGTTTTGTAACGCTGAACATACCATGAGAGCAGCGTAACGTAAACACCTCATTAAAGTGTTTACATGGAAGAACTGAGCATGTGTGAGTCCAAACCACTTGTGACAAAAACAGACATTGGTAGGAAAAAACAAAACAAAACAAAACAAAACAAAAATAAAACGACAATCAATGAAAATGACAAAACTGTTTTATTTTGACCAAAAAACAAACAACAAAGACAAACAGACTTGCGTTTGCAATATCTTTTCTGTCGAATGACTACAAAGCAAAGGCACAAAGACGGGGCGTGATTAATGGCTCCAAAGTGAACGTGGAGCTGGAATATCCAGCTGGCTTGATCCATCCACTGGCTCGCCCTGATGTGGAGACGACTGGCAGCCAACAAATCACCGGCGTGTTTGTGTGTTTTACATGATTGAGCGTATAGGAGGAGAGCATTAAATTATTCCCGGCTGACTTGACAAGCTGACATACGCGAAGCCCACTTCACCTATCCGCGCACGCTATTGACAGGAACTGTGTGCATTAAAAAATTAGGAACAACTGTCTGAGACAAAAGCGTGACAATTATCAGTGGTAATATTTAATTAGCATCTTCTTTCAGCGAAATCCCAGGATGTGCCATGTTGCTCAACAGCTTGTGTCACTGTGTGATACCAGACTGATGTCATCAGAGGTATCATTTGCATCTTTGTTTTAACATTTTCTACACCATGTATGCATGAACTGAAAAAGAGGCTTTTTTTTAATTAATTCAGAATTTTTGGGAATTTTGTATATAAAAGTATCATGATATTCCCACATTTTCCTTGGAGATATGTTAACTACAGCACTTTGTGATACCCTGATGAGGACACGTTCTCCTTCAAATGGCACATTTTCACCTCTTCCACGAGGTGACACTGATATTTATTTAGCTCCAATTTACACAGTGATACATGTAAACAGACAGCAACAGATGGCTTCTCAAGAGGGAACATGGAAATAGTAAAGAAAGTGGCTCTTATAGGAGTTTACTGGGGAGCTGCGCAGCCTGACAGGCGACTAACTTGAGGAAAGCTGTTGATGAGATTCAAGTCAAAATTTATCATCCCACTTGTTAAGCAGGATGAACATGTTTTGCTACTTGTAGGCATCAGGAAATTCCAGTAAACTGTCCGTTCAATGTATGATAAATGTTAAGTAAGTAGATGAATTAAAGTTCATGAAGATTTCCAAGCAACATTTGAATTATTGACCACACAGGCTCAGGAGCTGCTGCTGTAAGATGCATTTAAACATTGATTCATTATTTAACTCTGATGGTATACAAGTATTGTGTTCACTGAAAACATCTGCTACAAACCAGACATCAAATTTCTCACTCTAACTGCTTGTTGTTGAAACAGCAGTCACAAGACACACAATATGCACACTGTATTTTTTGCTCAGGTCTGATATTTGAGAGCAATTGTCCCTTTCAAGATTGTTTTCAAGAAAGCGTGGCGATTATCTTGTTATGCTATTACAAACACACAGTGGGGCTCGTCCACATTTTGCTCATTGTGACTCTGTGGACACTGGCTTCCTTCATGTTTTCTGAGGATTTTTCCAGAAAAGTAAAATACAAAGAAGCACAATCACACACTGATGCCAAAGACAAGCATAATTGATGTGTTATTTATGGGATCATTATTTTACTTATCACTTTTTGGGCTTTCACACATCAGCATGTTTGGACCAAAAAAAGAAAAATCTTTTCCTTTTTTAACCCAAAAGAGCAGATTGCTGTTTTGTTAAAAATCAAGCATTATAACGAATTCTAACTTAACTAATAGTTAACCCCACAGGATCTTACATGCTTTGATTAGAGATTCCTCAGAACTGAGAGATACGAGAATTCA
>JAUESE010067993.1:19705-34165 GCA_032274725.1 Malacoctenus triangulatus
TTAACTAATAGTTAACCCCACAGGATCTTACATGCTTTGATTAGAGATTCCTCAGAACTGAGAGATACGAGAATTCATGAATTTAAAACAATTTTCTGATCAAGACATTCAAATCAGTATCAAGAAACTGCATCAATATTCCACTGACAAATTCAACTTTTGGTTTGGCGTTGGTCGCGGAGTTACTGTGAGAAGAAACGTCACGACGGAGTAACAGACGACGGTTACCGATGTAAATGATGTGTGAAAGGGACGACAATAAAACATATGGATGAGAACGGATCTGGCACAGGAAGGGGATTTTATTGCTCTAGTGTATCTCGTTTACTGCGGAAACATAATGGAAGGTCTGTCTGACCCTAAAGTCCAGCTGTGGAGGACTCTGCCACAAACAATGTTTGAGTAACAGGGTGGTCGCTCATTAAAAAGCCCCAATTTACTGAGAAAAGAATGACAACAGGCCTCAAAAAAGCTTCCACAGCTTGGAGGACCTGCGCACCCATTCACAGCGGTGCCAGTGTTTGTGTGGAGGCGGATCAATTAGGGAGACTTGTTGGGTTCCTCTCTTCAAAGCACCTAAATAATTTAACCATCAGGGGTCAAAGCCTATTAAGCAGTGTGACATCGGGTCTATATTGTAGCGGTGTTTATGGCGCTACAAATTATTGCGGAAGCTAAAGAGAAACAGTGCGGCGCGACATGACGCAGCCTCTGCACTCTCTGGCTGACAGTGGAAGCGTGTCACTGTTATAACTACAAGTATGTGAGACTCTCTCTTGCTACTGAGGTGGAAGCACCATAAATTGGCTCTGCTGATTCCTTAACTGCTTCTATCAAACTAGATTAGGAAGGTGAGCCGGAAGATGGACCCCTGATGGTTAATTGAAGTTTTATTAATGCTGCGGAAATTCAACTGGAAAAAGAGCCAATATGACCGCAGGGCTGGTAGGGAGCCTTCCACATTGCTGTGTTTTAAACCAATTATAGGTATTTTCCAGTGTCTTTATCCTTACACAGTGGGCAAGGAAAGCTATTTTATTTGACCTTGAATGTCCCTCTGTGGTTGTCTGCTTTGAGGATTCAGAGTCGCTCCCCAGCGAGAGTTCTATGTGTTCTATAATTAATAATTCAGCAGCTCATCGCTAACAGATAGCAGTCTGGTGGGGGTGGGGGGAGGGGGTGCCTGACACTTTAGTAGTTTGGGGGCAGTCGCTTCACTCAACTGTTAATGAGGTGTTTATACCTAATTATGTAACAATACCGCACAAATTCAACATTGACTTTTACCTCGGTTTACCTCCGTTCGAGCGATCCTCCCGATTACTTTCAGAAGGCTGTTCTGGATCTTCAATTTAAATGTGCATTGAATGCTTAGGTGCAGTCTTTGGATTATCATCAGCTTTAAAGAATAAATCTGTAAATTGGACACTTTATTATTTGATCAGTAAAAGGTGGTCTTCATTCCCACCAGATGTAATTTAACCTCATGCATGATTCAGCTTCTTAAAAGGCTTCTGAACTGCGGTTTTGCTCCCTGGTGAAGGCAAGAATTTAAGCACAGAGGCAGGAAATCAGCACAGAGAGATCCAGAATAATACAGGACGGATTGATAACAAGAAAGCAACGCTTGATTGCTCTCCTTTGTAGTAAAATTGAGAAAGTTGACTCTATTGGATTTAAGGTTTTGAGAGCGCCTAATTCACTGTATAAACTACAATATCTACCTGGTGCACACAAGAGAAATACGGGGTGTAACGTCTGCAAACATTATCAAAGTTAAAGCAATAAAAATAAACAAAATTTCAGTTTATTTTGTGCTCCACATTGCCAGGATGGGTACGAGCAAAGCTTGCAATCTCCTGGATGTGGCAAGAAATTATAGCGATATGATATCAATCTTCTCCATTCCTTTCATCAGGAAAAGGTGGGTTCTCACAATGTGAAATGTCAGTGTTTCTTCTCAGCAAGACCCGCGCCTCCTCTCCAACAACGTGCCTATAACCCCGGAGGACTTCTTTTAATGTGTTCCGAAGATTTTGCAATTTCTGATTCAATCTGTGTCCTTCCAGGAGGTTCATCAGCTGGAGAAAGAGCGCATGAAGCTGCAGTGTGCCGTTGTTTACTAACATCCGTGGATGAATTGACACGTCCGCTTCCTGGTGTTACTGGTGTCAAGTAAATTGAAAACAGGCAGTGGTAGCTGTCGTAAATGTTACTGTGGTGGTTACAGACACTATTTACAGTCTTCCCAGATCAAGGATTTTGCTACTGCAGCTGCCCATGCACACACAGTTTTGTCAATTTACTTCACTCTGCACCAGTAGGTTCCATGAATATATATCTACACTCTTGAAATTCCCTTGCAGTGTGTATTTGGCCGGTGAGATTTAGAACAGGAAGCGTCATCTAGCATATTTCAGTCGTATATTTGCAAGTGATTAATAGATGGCCATTTTTCCCATATGTGTCCTGTGCATTTCATTAAGGGCACCATGTGCCATGATCCCCTGTAGGCAGGGAAATAAGGTGTCAGCAGCACTCTGCGTGTTGATAGAGCATGTCTTCCTGCTGGATCCGGACGTTCCCAAACACACTCTATTAAGTACACCCAGAAACCAGCGGTAACGGCCTTTTAGACTGACGACCCCCTTCTGCTACAGAAGCTTCCAGTCTGTATAGCATTAATATTCATTTTCTTGGTTTTAACGAAGCAGGCAACAAGCATGGGGTGCCCCGGGAGCACTGCGTTTAGCATCAATGGAGATACAGTCAAACAACCAAACACACAGGGAGGAAGTTGGCTGTCTCCTTCCCCTGGGCTCCATATTAATGAGACAATGGCACACTGCAGCCAATTACAGCCACTCCCAGACAGATGCCTTTGGTCCAAGACAACCTCCCACTGTAGACTCAACCCCCTCCTCCTCAGTCACCATTCCTTTACATGGGCACACAGACATCATTTCCCCTGACAAAAATCCATTCAGGATATACATTATGTATGCTTTTGCAGATAAAAGCACCAACAACACAGTATGGAGTGAGGCTCACATGCCAAATCATAAAGAGTGTGATGTTGACCCTGTTGGTTGATCCCACATATCCAATGCGTTTAATTTGCTTTAGGGATGCCTGTGAGTATCTTCACTGACCTACTCTTGTTGGGGGTCATTCGAGGGTGTAGCCTAACGTAGCAACCGCTGGGGTGGAGGTAGAGCCGATAAAGTGGACTCACCAGAACAGCACAAGAAAAGAATAGGTAGACACACCACCCACTCTCCCCTGTAAAGAGTCAGTTTTTATGGAGGCTAATTTACCTGACCTGCAGTTTGTATTGTTTGAAGTGTTGAAAACTTGGAAACCCAGGAGTGTGCGCTGAATCCAAACGGAGAAAGTCCTTTGGTTGAGTGGGGGTATTCTTCTCGCTGTGAAGTGACTGCACTCAGTAGTCGATTATGATTCATCAAAACCTTCCCAACAGAGACTTTGGGTCACAGCTTTCAATGAAATTGCCATACAACAGCCTCAAACAATCCACTATGTGGCCAGTCTTGCAGAACAAAGAGGAATCAGAAAAAGATTGCTCTTGAAAGCACCTTAGTATTTAAAAGGCCTTGTCCAACTCGTGCGAGATGGCTCATTAATTGTGCATTACAAAGCTGAGGCAGTGGAAATAAGGTTACCTGCTTGGAATCACTGCAACACTTGATGGCAGAACTGCATGCAGCCTCTTTGCTAAGGCACCCTCAGTGGTGGCAGGGGGGGCACAGGCAGCAGTAACAATAAGAGGCAGCTGCAGTGCCCCTAATAAACTTTGATTTGACAATGAAAACAAGAAAAACGATCCAAACCCCACAGAAAAAGCCTTGTTGCCTGATTGTAATAGTTTGAGTTATGTAAATTCACGACAAGCATGATTGCCCACGACAAATTCTTGCATCACCCAGGCAGGAGAAGTCTAATCAAGATCAAGTTTAATCTAGACTAAAATCAAGGTTGGCCGAAACATCATGTGAGAGAATAAACAAAGCTTTGGACAGAAGACACGTCATTGTGGTCCTGCTATGGCACGTCTCGTGTTTCAGTCTTTGGGAACTGATATCAAATACAACGCTTGTTCAGCAATTTTGCAGCTACACACATGTAGCTTGCGTAGTCAAGTTCTCAAGGAAGGCTGTGCACAAAGTTCATGGACTTCACTTTTCACTCGTTAGCTTTCAAAACACTTTGGTCATTTGTATAAACTGAGAAGTTTCAAGGCTAAAAATCACAAGCTCCCACTTGACAGAAACTCACAGCTTCAATATATATAGAAAGAGAGACTGACCATCGTTAAGCAAAGAAAAACTTTGCCTTTGACATCATGTGTGAATATGGGTGAATCTGCCACTATCTGGGAGCTAAAAAGTGTGCGCAGTCAAAAGAATGGTCCATTTCGGGAGCGGAGGCAGACAGATACCAATAGGTGCCGAGGGACCTGAAAATCGTTGAGCTTGGCTGGTATTCAGGGTGAACCAGGGCCAGTAGTACGATGCATGGGCCCGATACAAGAGGGAGGGGGAGGGAGGGGCATGACTGGAATTAATTTTCTGTGATTGAGGAAATTGCCAAGGTTACTGCAGAGAATCAAACAGTGGAATGTCATAGGAAGTCTTGTTTTCAGAGGCGTAGTATCCATGGCCACAGCTCAGGAGATGCTAATGATAGCTTTATCTTGTATCCCTTTGAAAAATCTGGGGGAGAAAAAAGCTTTCCCTCAAGAGGCAAACCTCTTTCTAAGGTACAGCCCATCAGAGCGTTATTTCAAAGTAGAGCTATGCGCCTCAGCCTTCTCAAGTATTCTTTTTTATTTGGATGTTGGAAGGACAGTGAATAGACATGAGCAAGCAATGAGACACATGAATTTTAAAAAAAATCAAACAGCTTTTCAATTATAAAACTATAGGATGCACCTAACAAACAGAGCAACAGTTTTTTTTCTTTTTGCCAAACAAAGGATCAAAGCGCAGATGATTCACCCGTCCTGCAGCAAAACCAGGTGAAGGTGGGTTCATTCTGCTGTGGAAGAAGCGAAATAGTCAAACAAAACCCTTGTAACAATAATTCCAGGTAAACGTAAACCAACTATAAAGCCTCAGTCGATTGAAAATGCATCTCAAGAGATTTTTATTCTTTTACTATGGAGGATTGTACCTAATGAGGCCATAATTATGGCTCTCAAAGAGGTTATGCTTTGGATGGGTGAAGGGTGGCACAAGGAACAGGTGATCAAATTTTGTTGGTGGTAACCTGGTCATCCAGTTATCCAAAATCACCAAAACGTAATTTCTGTGGTTGTGAACGCAAACAAGCCCCATCGAAATTTCGTTGATCCACAAAAAAAAAAAAAAAAAAGCACAACTGTTTGAGTGATTATGTCTTATTGCAAGCGCTGGTGCAGGGCGTCGAGCAGAGACTTTGGGGACTTTGTGCCACCGTGGTGCCGCGCTTATGTTCGTGGTTGACGGACTGTGTAAAGAAAAGGACACTTCTCAATGAGTGTGGGAGTTTTATTCTCCTGTGCCGGGGAACTCCTTGTGCGGCGCCAGAGGCGAGTGAGTTTGGTGGAGCTATCTCTCCGAGCTAACGCTAGGCTAACCGCGCCGTTGGTGGCCGCGAGGAGCTAAGTGCTGCTGCGCCGCGGAGCCAGAGAGTCCACTGACACGTCGGCACGGACGGGGGAGCCAGGTGGAGCTGTGCCGCTGACCCAGAGGGACGAGTGGACCCCCTGCACACATGGAGGTACCCACTGACATCACACAACGTCACGAGCTCCAGCCAAAGCGCGTCACGGATAATTAGCAAGAGTGGGATACACATTTGGCCTCGGTTAATGTTTATTTTATTTTCTCATTTCAAAACTTTCGTGTTGAACGGAGTTTTTTCGCTGTTTAATACATTTACATAACTTCAGGTCTTGAGTCATGCCGGTGAATGTGTCAATGATCCTTTTGTACAAACGTTGGTTCATAATATTTGCTCAGTTATTCCTGCCAGTCTCAAAGTATCATGAAACCTGAGAATCGTACTTGACTCCACACAGTTTAGTTTCGAGATGTATCCTCACCATATGTAAACTAGAGTCTGAGGTAAACTTTGTCTTATAATTAAGGTGGCTTTTCTCCACGAGCCTATAGTGAAAGTGTTACACACATTATTTCTAGTTTAAAAAAGATGTGTTCCACTTTCCTGCTGTCAGTGAAAATACTGAGGCGGGGAGACAAACTCTGAAATCACACTATCAGCAACAGGTGCTGTCATCAGTTAACACTGCCGCCAAGAGTAGCCGCAGTCAGACATCTGCAGCAAAGATAGTGGTAGTGTTGGAGCAGACACATTAGTCCTGCCGCCAGCGGCACAGCTATCATCAGCAGCGGAAGTAGTGTTTGCTTGGCAGGGCTTGTAAACGACAGCTCTCGTGGGGCAGATAAAGCAAAGATGAGAACGAGCAGTGGACAGGCCAAGAGCCAGGACAAGTCTGGAGACGAAATGGACAAACAGCATCCCCATGCACATTGCGGTGTTGGGAATTTGTAGCAATGGTGACAGGAAACGGTGTTGTTTTTTTTTCAGAAGAAGATCGATCAGATGTGGAGGTTCAGGCCTGACTTGAACGCCACTGGGGGAACTATAAGGGCACTCAGTAGAGCGCAAACCTCCACCAAGCAACATATTAGTGATTTTCATGGTTGTAAAGTCCACAGTATGGTCTGACATGAAATCAAACATGATCTAAAACCTCCCATTGTACCTATTTAATGCTAATCTCCTCAGAACTTTTTGGGTGAGCCTGTAAACGGGAAACCTCCATGGTGGCGGTAACAATCATAGGTTAAAAGCTACACTGATGACTTCCAAACAGACTCTCCTCGAGTTGACCAAATCACCTTCAGCGCGTTTCACTTTGGCAGGCCGTGTCTGCGTCTCCCGCTGCACCCCAGTTGCTCAACCTGTTGTGCAGATGAATAAGAAGATTGATGAGAAACTCTTTCAACACTTGGGCTTTATTCACTTTGCTTGTGCTTTTGTGCGGTGATTGCTCTTTGATAGCCCACTACATCTTTGGCAATGACTGGCAGGCCACTGTGGAGTGATTGTGGGCTGCAGCAGTCATTTGCGTGACCATATCCAGATCAAATGAAAACACTTAGCTCAAGTCACATGCACATGCTTTAACATCTTTGTGAATCAGGTTTACTATTTTTCTGTAGTGTGCCTTAATAACTACAAAATGTACCTTTAGCTCTACTTTACTGTCAGTCATCACGATCTTTACATTTCTCTCCTTCCATTAGCGCATAAATAATGCAATGCTCCGTACCCTTATCAAGGCTAAAGGTGACAACTGTTTTCAACTGAGCCCTCTCTTAGTAATTCTAAATTACTGATGTATCTGGAAAAGAAAAACATTTTACCCATTTCATTTATCTAAAAAGACGGACACCACAGTTAAATGTTTGAAAGTGTTACATGAAGATTTGTGAAACAGGAATGCTGACAAAAAGTGTCATGATTGTGTGGGACCAGGAACATTGAGGGGACAAGGACACGTTGGATGAAAGCAATAATTCAATTTAAAGAAATGAAGGGAGTTATATGGGGACACCTCATAATTCATCTGCGGAACACCTGCAGCTGTTCTCTCTGATTTCATTCGGTTTGACCAAGTTTAATTATCCAATCTTGGCAAGTGTCTGTGACGCTGTGCAAAAGCCGCACATTTTCTTTTTTTTTTAATGTTTCCTGCATTGCAGGAAGTTGGTAAAATGGTCCCACAGCTATCAAAAAAAAAAATCAGTTTATTGTGTTGTTCAGCTGGTAACTCTGTTGTCAGGTTATAGTCTATCCAAAGGAGTCTGGCATGCATTGCCAGCATGTTGTTGCTGATCATTTCATTGCTGCTCCTCTTATTTCCAAACATCGATAAGTCGATACTGGAACTTGTGCAATTAAAGTCCAGAACAGCTGTTTTATCTGACCAAGAGCGAGCTATCAGCTGCAGACCAGACTGCAGTCACTGCAGTGTGGACATGGTGGAGTGTGATTGAGCGCCATACGGTCGGTTGTGAGAGGGGCAACTGAGAAAAGCATCCAAAGTTTAGGAAAAAAATGGCTTAATAAATTTAAAAAAATAAATAAAGATGATGGACTTTAAATTTTTATCACATCGTAGAACTGTTTCATTTCATTGTCATAAGAGCAAGCACATTGTGCACAAGCAAATGGGTGTGTTTCTAGATTTTTTTTCATGTATGCATGCATGTTTTTTTCAGAATAATTTGAATTTGCTTGTTGGTAGAATGAACATCATGCACTTCTCAATATGCTCATAAAATAAGTGTGGAACACAAAAAACCTGAATGAATGTCACGGAAACTGTTGCAGTCCAACCAATACTGTCAAGGTAGTCTGACCAGAATGAATTTGATGGAGCAACGCTCTGTGTTGTGCATTTCATCAATAGGTGGGAGAGAAAAATCACATCTGCAAGAGTGTTGCACTTCAGTTCAAAAAGATCTTTCTTAAGCATAAAGTCCATTTAAGTGCACTCAGCTGCACACTGATGAGCAGAATGGGAATGATGTTGTAATGGGTGGGGGGGTCTGTTACAGTGCATTAAGAGCACAGTTCATCTGATCTGAAGGAAATGGCTTGGGAGGTCCGGCCACTGTTAATTTGTGAGCGCTTGACATGGTGGGAATTGCACTGCAGTTGCGATTCAGAGATATTGAGAAAAACGCTGACAATGCATTGGGTGGGGGTCGGGGGGGAAGGTTACCCTCCCTTAGAAATTAATTTGTTTGAGCAAAATGTACAGTGGTGAGAAGATGAGAGGTTTGGCACAGAGTGATCAGGAGAGCCCCAGGAGGTCTCAGATCTGCATATTCTCTAATTATGTCGCATCGCTGCAAAAACATAGTCTTAAAACGGCACCACATCCCACATTAAGTCAGTGTGTACCGTAGCAATGCACATGTGCAATAGTCTTTTTACTGTCGAGCTCCCTCACCTGAAAATTTGTTGTCAAGCACAGTGTTTGTCCAGGCAGCGGGACATTTTCCTTGATCTGCACATCCCCAGCTAAACAAATTGTGTCTTGAGAAATGGTGGTCAATAGACAATGCGTATGTATCTCCCAGATGATGGGTGGTGATGGCCACTGACGACCAGTTTTGATAATCTCTATGAAAATTGGATGGAACAGCTTCAGTGTCAAGTTGAACGTCACACTAATTAAAAACATTTTCCTGATATATCTGTACTGGTATTTGGACTCTTGTTCCAACCGTACTTCAGTTTATTTTATAACCATGGAAACTAAAATAAAGATACATCTACCTTCCCTTTACATTATGATAGCACAATAGCACTGTAATAAATATATTCCTAGAAGTATACATTTCATCAAGAAGTAAGGTTTGTTATATCACAATCGATAATATTTCATGTGACCTAACATAAGGCATCAGTATTCATAAATTTGAGAAAATAAACATACTTAGTTTTTCTGACATCTTGTAAAGGGGAAAAAAAAGAGAGCAGCATAAAAACAAGGATGGTACTTTGGGCACTTTTCACACCTTCATTCAATGTGTGGGGAAAAAAAAGAAATGCCAGAAATATCAACTGAGGTTATTTTGCCTGGAAACAACAAACTGTGGTAACACTAGAATCAACTCGAAGCTCCCCTCCGGCAATGACTGTCCAACCTTGGAGAAGCTGCTTTTGCCCATGTCCCTGAAACATCTCTCTGTGGCTGAGGTGTGTCTCATAGTGACAATTTGCTATTAGGTCTCAGTGATGCTAGGTGGGCGGATGGAAGCGAACTTTGTCCTCCTCCTTGCTTCCCAAAAGGCAAAGAGAGGCTCCTGGCTTGTCCAGGTCAACTTACCTTTCAAGCAGGCAGCTCTTCAAAAGTACAGGAACTGCCGCCACCTCTGAGCCACCGAGGTGCCTCGGAGACAGCCTTGGCCCCCCCTCACCTCTTACAATTACTGCTGAGAACACCAACGCTGCTGTTGCATCTGCAGGAGCGGTAAAGTGAGGAGTGTAAACAAAGAGGTGGTTTAGATGTACTACTGACACTTTTGGCCAATTACTTGTGTCTGCGGTCAGCAATTGGCTGTCTGGAAAGGGAGGAAAATGGGTCTGAAGTGAAACATCATTGAATTCCAGGTACAGCGGCTAAAAAAATTTTTTTCTCCATACATTGAATGCAGACAAAGAATTGTTTTAGGACTTCAACTATATCAAGTAAAATAGTACATATATTTGTGTGCTATTTCTGAAAGAAATACTTGAGGATGGATCCCAAAGTGTCACCTACAGGCCAACAGTTTGAACACATTTTTTTGATTTGACTGTTAATTGCTTTAATATGAGCTGCATTGTTCAGATATTTGAGGTAAACTCAGAAAAAAAAGTAAAACCGAACATCTTTCTGTCCTTTTTTAAACTGGTGTGACTGTTGTTTTTTAAATATAAATTTATCAATGCTTTTTTTTTGCTTCATTCAGAATAAGTAATAAATAAACACAATATAGTCAATAGTAACTCCAAAACTATGATTCATACTTGTGGTAAGATTCCCCCTTCGAGGTGAAAGTGGGAGGGGGGGCAGCACTTTTCTGCCAGGCTTATGTCGAGTCTCACAATCAAGCATTAGTCTGAATGGGAGTGCACTTACAGGAATCAGTGCTGGTCGTTGTGAAAGAAACCATACAACAAATGTGTACTTAAGTGGACACTTTGATCATAGTGTTACAAAGGCGTGGAGGCATGAGTCATGTCATTCCTTTGGTATAGATGCGCCAACAATAATACTTTTGAATGGCTGCTGCAAAGTAGTCAGCTGGAATGATCGCCAATGACAGTTGGTAGGAAAGCCATTGCAAGTGTTATTTTAATGACAGACGACAGGATGTCTGTGATTTTGAATGCCTTGTTTTCTACAATTCTTCACAATTCTTTGCAGGTAATATATCTCAAGCAATATTTAATCAGTGTCCTGATTCCCTCTCTTGAAATTTCAATGTGAATATTTCATTTTACCGACTGTAAGGGAAGCCACCATGTCTCTGAATGAGGGAGAAGTGTCGTGTGTAAGCTGATCGCTAACTAACTAAACTGCATTTGCTTTGTTACAAAGACAGAGAGAACAACACGGCAATAAACAGAATCTTACCAAGTAAATTCACTTATTCTGAGTCAAAAATATCTTATCACACTTAAAATAAGACAAATTGAGGATTCTTGAAATGCTAAACAGAAAGAAAAATCGACTTTGAAACAAGCAGGGAAATAATCTTCTTGGCTTATGGTCTTATTTTAGGTGTGGTAAGATATCATTTATTGAAATTAGTAAATTTTCATGTCTTAAAAGTACGTTGTAAAGTTTGAAAATAAGCAGTTTGTTTGTTAAATGACTCCACAGACCAAACTTTTGCTTCACTAAAACAGAAATAGCTTCTTTGTTCATGTGTGCATTGCTTAACAACACCCCAGTAGACATATGGCTGCATGTTGCACCCTATGCAATTGGCTCTATCTGAACTTGTGGGCCATGCCAAGTGTAAATCTTCTTTGTCCTTCATACAACATTGCACGGTGTAACTCGATATTTCTTGGTACATGTTCGCTCTACCATGCTTTCCTCCTACTGTGGCGAAAACACTATATGTTGTTTCGACAAGACAGCACAGCATGATTTCTTTGTACTCATTTGGCTCGAGGGATCAAATTGTCTGTATTGATTGGAAATGTGTGTCGGAGTCAAATAGTTTTGTAATATTAGTCATCTTTTTTAGTCTGCTTTATTCATGGACGTGAAGATGCAGGGTAAGTCTGGTGTTTGGAAAAAAAATGACTCAGACAATCTGTTCATTTTCAATGAGTTCCTGATTGTTTATGTTCAACTGGCTTCTTGATTACTTCTGATAAAGTTCAAATCGTGACGTATTATTGAGACCATAAGGAGGAAGGGTGAGATGGAGGCGCCTCATTCTGTATAATCAAGTCAGTAAAGTTAGTCTCCCAGGGTCTCTTTCTGCAGAATCTTCATTTCTTAATGGAGTGAATGATGCTGCAAAATTTCCTAAACCTTCACCTTGGTGTCACCATAAAAACATTTATTCAAATTTTCCTTCTCTCAGCCGAAAAATAAACAAATCTTTAACTTCAAATGAATGGTACAGCAAAGTGAAGAAACAAGAGAGAGGTCGCAAAGTAAGATAGAAAACCCATTACTGTTCTCCTTCACGGTTTTCACCATACCTCCTGTGTTCTTGTAAATTAACTTTCAAGGGCACAGAGTTTCAGCAAATATTTCATTTCCCAAGATGGCCATCACTCAAGCTATCACTTGAACAACTCAAATCTGTCTTTTGTGAAGGAAAAAGGGAAAGAGAAAGAGGGTATATAGAAAGTGGAAGATGACTGAGATTACTTTTTGCTTTTTTGGAGTGTCAATAGCTTGAGACAGAAGAGGGGAAAAGTGAAGATTGGACTGTTCAGATTTCTGATGTTGATGGACACACAGCTTGCAACATCCTTCTGCTATAACGATGGCATCATCTCATTCAGTGCAACCACACCTTTGCACCTATTTTCAAAAGATTCACTCCATTCAAATTAGATAAAAAAAGATCTATTTCAATGTAAAAAGGAAAAAAAGTGTTGGATGTTATTTTTGCTTACTTCAAATGTATCTTCTTTCAATTGATTTTGTCTTTCTGAGCTGGTTTGTCCATTATTCTTTTGAAGGTGTAGCACACATAGCAGTTACCCAGCAGTGATGTAAATCGGGCTTCAAACACATGGTTTTATTTTTAAAATCAAACAGCTTGCAGTTGTTATTCGGGTTGATTATGTCGACATACCAAAGGCTCAATAAAATGTAGTCAAGAACAAACGGCAGCCTGTGGAATCAATGTGTTCCTTCTTCTTTACACATGTTGGACTCTGTGCACCAAAGAGACGTCATGATGAGCCTGATCACTGCGCTTTGAAGAGAGTAATGGTGCGTTTTCCTAAAAGACATCAGCAACCTGATAACACAATGTCAGTGTTTCCTTAGTTGAATTAGATGTGCAGACAAGAATAAAATCAGAACGATTTGAATGAAAGTAATGGGAGGGCATTCAGATATTTTTCAAGATCTGCGCATGCTACTCTTGTTTTTTTTAATCCTTTTTGTTGTTGATAGATGTTGTGAAGATGCACTTTTATACCGAGGGGGACAATGTGGAAGTGTGCTGCTTAAAAGTGCTTGTGCCGAAGGGGTGGGGGTGGGGACGTTGGGGACGAGGCTCGAGAGGTCAGTGTCTCACTGCTGCTGCTTTCACCACACTGAAACAACAGGCAGAAGGTCACATTACCCCCACCAGGGTATGAAAAGGAAAACACAGTGCATTAGCCAGTCTTTGTTCCCTCGAACATACATGGGCTTTTCCCACTGGTGCTGCTGGTTTCTTGTCCTCGGGGCCTCAACGGGTCACCAGCGTTTGGGGTAGAAAGGACAGGGGGCTGTCATTCTGCTTTCCAAAGGTCGGTGTCTACGTCTGTCATCCCCCTAAGCTATCAATGGGAAACAACTGTTGCTGCTCTATCGCAATACAGGGATATTAAAGCTATTTATCTCGGCGCCATGCCTCTGCAGAGACAGCTTGGAGGGGCCCTGATGCATGCTTAATACACTAATCACACTCTCTCCCATGGACCCCTATTGGCTGCCCTAATCGCTTTCTTTCTCTGTTTTTTCTCATACTCATAACTTTGATAACCCATGCCAAGCAAACACAAAATGACAAGTAGTGAACTCAAAAAAAACAAAAAAACGACTCACACAAACACATCAGCTTGTGCTTGTTCTCTGCTGTCCCTTAACAGAGAAGCACACTCAGAACAGGCTGGCAATGTGTATTCAGTTTGTTTCTCAAGGCAGACGGCTTCCTGTGAGGGCTGTTCTGGTCTTGGTCCTGTCTTCACACACCTCGTCGACATGTCCGTCTGTGGTCCACATATCAAATCATGTGGGCTGAGTTTGTGCTTGTGGTTGCTGGTACTGTACATTTTCTCGCATGATGTCATGGACATGATGTTATTACAGAGGTCTGGACATTGTCAGTTGTGATTTATTGGGTGAGGGAGAGATGTTGGAAACAGCAGTGTCAGAATATGTTTTGTGGCTTTATGAAGTGAACACACACAAATGCAAATTTTCAAACTACAGAGGTACTGCTAAAGAGAACTAGTGATCATAGTGACACCGATATTTAAGTTAAAGTTATGCTGAAAATGATTTTGTTTTTATGTATTCGTCAGTGTAACGTGCAAAGTTTTCTTCACCTGAGAGCTCTGTTGATGAAGAGTCTTTGAGAAATGCAACATTGAAATTGTAAACTAGAGTAAAATAAGCAAACA
>JAUESE010068271.1:3836-16122 GCA_032274725.1 Malacoctenus triangulatus
GTCTGCCTTTGAACATCTTCATCGTCATAGAAACGTCAAAAGACAGTCACAACAGCTCTAACACTTGTGAAAATCTTTAAACGTGCCCTTGGGTGCTTTGCCAATTAAAGAAGGCACTTTTTGTTTTTCATTTTAGCCCATCTGGCAAACTGTGTGTGGCTCCTCTTTTTTATCATCACTCCAGGACATGGGAGAGTGGGGGGGAGGGGGGGTTCAGTCGCAAATGTGGAAGTTGTAAGACAACTGCTGTGTTTTGAAATATTGCAAAGTATAGGCAACGTACAAATGTCATATGGTATGAGTTGTAACACTGAAGACACAAAAACAGAAAACAAAACACAACGCAACAATTTTTTACTTATCCCTCTACTGGATAAACCAGTATAACTAAAAACAAATTTTGCAATACATAGCTAACCTGCTAGCTCACTGGAGTAATGGCTTCCTAGCTAGCTAGCTAGCTGTATAGACTATGGATGTGTAAGCGGGATACAGAGGATCGGTCTATACCTGACTTGTCCCCCTCACTTGAACTCCCCCACACATGTCAGGGAGCAAAACTGTTATTCATAAATACTTTTTGGCCTTTTTAAAGACTTGGCAGGGTGATTGAAGCATGTTTTTCTTTTTTTTGGGGGGGGGGGGGTCTATGATGGGTCAGATAAACAAGATTACAGCAGGCGTGGGTTCAGTTTGAAGGTTTTTTTCCAAACACAAACTGAATGTTTGCCCATACTTCAAGGCTCTTCACTTTTTATTTTATCCCCAATAGGAGGAGATCTGCTGTTTTCTCCAGCAGCTTATTTATTTTTCTTTGGATTTTGCGTTGTTTAGAGTATGTTCATTGCATCTATTTAAGATTTATGACAGACTATTCTTCCCTGTTTTTGATCATTTTTAGTTCTCCTTTTACGACATGGTACACAGCTTTGGTGTGAACCATCAAACTGTTTTTCTACCCTTGAGAGTCATATCGAAATGAGTTTGGCTTGAATAGGAGTGTTCACTGCATTTAGGGAAAAATAAAGTATGAATCATAAACCGTGAACCCACTCATTTCCTGATGTAAGATCTCTTGCAAAATTTGAAATATTACCTGATCTTGAAACTTGACATTTTATAGATATGTGAGAAAAAATGTTAGATAAGACTTTCAACCTTGGTTCAGCGAAGATAAACACCATGAAATACCATCATTGATGGCACTGATGCCTTTTCTTTTTTGTTCTTTTTTTCACACTTTAGTGTCCTGGCCTGAAAGGCAAAAGCCCAAGGTAATCCTTTTGTTGGTGCAGCGAAATCAAATACAGCTATTGCTGATTCGATAATCACAACGTTTTTCAGAAAAATTTGCATTCTTTCTTTGAGTAAATCAGATGAGCTCAGAGGCCTTTCAGAGCTCTCCCACCGAGAAAATTAGATCTGCATTTCAGATGCAAGCGGATTGTAATTGCAATAATAAACCTGAAGTTTCAGTATAAATTGTGTTGTTTTGTTCCATCAAATTAACTTGAAGGCTCGACTTCCATGTTAGTGCTGCTCATGTTAGTGTTAAAAAAAAGCCAACTGAACACCCAGCCTTCGTCGCTATGACGTTTCTTGTCATGAGAGCAGTGAGAAAACTCCTAAATCATCTCTGTGAGGACACTCCAGTGTGGTTACAGTGACTCATAAGGAGCACTGATTGTACCCTGCTGTCTGAAGCACTCCGAGCACTGTGAGGGGTTTGTTGTGGCTTTGTTGCAGAGTATTGTTACCGAATGTGCCTGAAGAAGAGCCTTTTGTCGCCAGGACTGTTTAGGACACGTCAAGCACTCTGTCGCTCTCTCTCATCACTTACTCATGTCACCTATTCATTCACACAGACTGTTGGCCTCTTTCCTTGCTTTGACAGTTTTTTCTTTGCTGCCTCTCACTTGACTTGAAATGATTGTGTTCGTGTCTGTGTATGTGTGTGTGTGTGTGAGTTTGAGTGTGTGTGAGTAAGATTGACTCTCTTTCCATGTTTGCCTTGTGATGGACTGGTGCACCCGACCTGAACTGTACTGCAGGGACTCTGGACCGTACCCACCCGGTTGTTTCCCTCCTGTGCTCCTCCACTATTGGTTTAAAGTGACGGTTGACAGTTATTCTGAAAAAAATGCAACAAAATAAAAACGATGAGAGGGATGAATATTCACTCATACATTTGTGAGGGCTACAAAGAATCACTAAAGCAGAGTTTTCAAACCAATTGTCGAAGAAATGGCAGATTGTTTGTATTTTTTATGGTCAACGGAATCACTTTGCTAGGCAGAGTAGATCTGGCAGACCAATCCGTATGCAGGAAGACAGATGCTGAAATGTGATTATTTTTTCTTGTTTGTATCTATTGCTGCACCCCCTCAGAAGTGGTCTCTGACCTCTGAGGTGATGTTCCCAGACACGTTGAAACACTGCTCAATAGACAACACTTGTTAGATCAAGATGTGGCTGGAGAAAGAGAGGAAACAAAATGTCTCTTCAACTCATCTTCTTTACCCTCCCCCTATCATTCTTAACAGCTTCACATGGCCTGCAACCCCTCGAACAGAAACAGTTGGCAGTGTCTGTTTTCTGGAGTGCTATGAATCTTTGAGGATCTGATGCTGTTTGTGTTTTAATAACCCTGCTTGTCACATTCGATCCAGATCTCCACAGCGCAAATAGAAAATGAAGGGGGAGGGGGGGAGGGGTGGAGTGGGATAGTGTTCACAGCTGTCTCGGAGCTGTCCCAAACAATCCTCTGGACTGTCCCGGGTCAGTTCTCACCTCATTATGTCTTCTTCTCACTGTTGTATTTTCTCTCTCTGTTTCTCCATGTGAAGACTCTTGTTGCTCCTTTTCATCTCTTAATTGTTGTCGACTCCAGTTTTCCCCACTTTCCTTTTGAAGCACTAGATTTAGCAGCTAATTAAGCAAATTTGAATGTTTTCACTGCACTCAAAAAGAAAACCAAACATGTTTGAGAAGGAACATGAGCATCGGAAGGTGTTTTGTTAATGTGCTTCATTTGTGAGGGAGTGAACCCTGCTTGCTGAATCCCACCATAGAAATTGAGCTAATTTTCTCTGAAAGCGGTTTGTTTTTATTATTCTGCACCTGTATTTAGCAGCTCACACCAGGTGAAAGACAGGTCGCATTCACACCAACTGTAGGGCCCTAATCGCTGAGATCTCCAATTATGCATACTGAATGTAACATTTTTGGGGGTTCTTGCTGTTGATAACCTCAGTGCACCTTGTCCATACATCAGCTTATATGTGTTTTTGTGCAAGATGTCGAGTGAGTATGCCCAAAATTTTGCAAATCGTTGACGAATTGAAATGTATGTCTTTGGATTGTGAAGGGTTGCCTCGGTAACAACCAAAACCTCGTGCAGGCACATGCAGAGTTTGTAGACTCCACCATGACAGGTTCAGTCGGTGTGGAGCTTGAAACCACAAACCTTGGTTGTGGGTTGACAGCGCCTACAACTGCAGCATGCTATCGCATTCAGGAAACCAATTTGTTTTCCCCTTTTTGTGTCGGGGACGCTGATTCCGAAGTGATTTTGATAGTGTGATTTCATTTCATATTACTGAGGACCAACACTCTCTGACATGTTGAGATGAGGTTATATATGAGATGTGGGGGGACAGATATATTCACACCCTCGCAGCATCTGGCCAGAAGGCGTCTCGGGAGATTGCGAGCCGATCTGATGCATCAGAGATGCACAAAGTGGCGAGGTGTAAAAGATAACATCTGCCAGTGACAACCAACCAAGTATTATTTTCGTCTCTTTCTTGAGGGTTCTTCATTACCTTCTGAAATGAATTTTGCTTAGGTTATGTATAGATTTTTATTTATTTGACTACTTGACTTGGCAGGGCAACAAAATGCTCTCCCTTGCCTTCCTCTATCCATCACATCCTTTTCAAGTTGTAACCCAGACTAAAATTCTCTTGTTGCCCCTTTTTGTCTCACATTCGTTGTCAGAAAAACTCTCTCTTCTCATGAATATCTTCTTCAGTGTGCCCATAAAACAAATCGTAACAGTGGGGGAGGGAGGAGAAAAGGTGTCCCGTGTTCCCAGGCCTTTTGCCTTTATTACACAAATCAGTCTGACTTGTTGCAGCTAAACGGGCTTTGAATTCAGTCATTTCATCCTTCCTCTGCTGAAATCCAAGCATAATAGGCAGAGAATGCAAGCTGTTTAGGGAGTTTTGATGACTTTTTTTTTCATTGCATTTAGATTTGACACCACATTTTTTTGAAGGTTGATAGTTTGTTCAAAGCATCATGATCTGCAAAAACTTTGATTTGGGAACCAAATGCTCCATTTGTTGACAGCTTTTGGATGTAAGTTTTCTTAACCACACAAATTAAGGTGAATGCAGCCCAGACATCGGAAAGTAGGCAAGCTGGGCCTACAAGCAGCTGGATCTCTTCATGACAAGGAAACTTCAAGCATAGCAAATGTAAAACTTTAATCACTTCACTAAAGCAGCCATAAAGCCAGCTGCTACCACTTTGCAATCCGTGTGTGTGTGTGTGTGTGTGTGTGTGTGTGTGTGTGTGTGTGTGTGTGCGCGTGTGTGTGCGTGCACCCCAATATGATAATCAGTTTGAATGTCGAGGCATCCCAGACAAATTTAGCATCAGAGCATTAGAAACAAGCTGTGTCTTCAGGCTGCAGGCCGTCTGACAATTAGCACTTCTTTTCCATCTCTTGTCTCTCCCTGCTTCCTGTTTCAGTCGCTCTCAACTTTCCCTCCCATTTAATCTATTTCAGTCATTTTCCTGGGGCGTGTTTACAACCTGCAGACATAATAACCTTCATTTGTTTCTTTCCCCCTTTGTTTCGCCATCTGAATGTCTAATTGCACGACAGGCACCTTCAGGTTAAAAGATCTTTCCTCAAATAAAAAATGGAGGAAGTGTTTGTCAGGCTTGTCACATTTTACGCCACAAGGCGCCAGGTGTGCGTTTGCAACAGATGAAGCAAAATAGCGAGAAAGGAAAATCCATGCCAACAGGCAAACAAAATGAACATCAGGTGGTGGGACAAAAAAATCAAAAAATATAATTTCCAAACACTCTGATGAAATTGTTGAAATTTCGGAATGCATTTCTCAAGGAATGAACCAATGAAGCAGTGAAGCAACCAATCAGGCGTCACTCAGCAAGCATGAATCCAACCAACCATTTAACTTGCTAACAAAAAGGGAGAAAAACCCTTTTACCTATCAACCAATGAACTGTAGTTTATTTACACCAATTAAATACTTGTATGGCCACTGAGGTAAAATAAAGGCTATAGAATCTAATGATTTCCTTTAAATAAACATTATCCAAATGATTTTTTTTCCATACAGAGCTTCTCTCACTTCTCTTGTTGGCTGCTGTTGTTTTGACTCTCTCACTCATAAATAATTCACACTTTGACCCAAACATAAGTCACTGCAGTGCAATATATTAGAGTCTAAGCTGCGGAGCTTTCTTAACGGCGGTGTGTGGCAGCTGAGTGGACTCGTAAATTGCTTCTCAGGGTCGATTGTCATTAGGCTGATAAGTGGATGCTGGTAAAATCAGCTGACTGATCTGAGGCGTGGAACACAGCTTGGTTGTTTGTTTTTTTTATTCTTACCATTACGGATATCTATCAATACATTCCCTCAACAAACCAAAATAGGCTCTCTGAAGTGCAGTCTTTACTTTTTTTTAGAAGCTTTAAAATAAAAATATACCAACCACCCGGAATGAGAACAATGAAATGCTTTGAGATGTTGCCTGTGGCCAACCAACCAACCAACCTGTCCACAACTAAACCCTTCTCTCTCATTGACCACTTAGTGTCCAAACAAGCTTCGACTTCTTTTTTTATTCAGTGTGGGTACATTGTGTTGAGTGTGGGGACCGACGGGCAGACAGATGATATCTCCCCCCTCAGCGTGGCCCTTTGGCTGAAGCAGCCAAACGCTTCCTCAGCCGGAGTAATGGAGTGGACAGACTTTGGTGTTGTGAGGACCATGACCTATTTAAAACCCAACACTCTGCCTGAGGTTGTGATTTGCACCGACCATCTTCTTAGCAGTTGATACATGGATTGCTTTAGGAGTTAGGGGTACCAGAAGTTACGTTGACAATTTTTAAAAGAAAACAAAAACCCAATTTTATGTGTTTTATGTCCATCAGTGAATAAATCATCGTCCCATTTAGCGTTTTGACACTCCTGTTTTTAACATATTTATGATTCTTATGATGATTTATTCATGCACTGTGAGACTGCAATTAGGTCCCCTGCAAGATGTTCCCCGCAGATTTCTGTACCCGACGCAGACTGCGCTTCAATGTCAAGTGACAGCTTGCAATTCTATTAGCCCAAATATCTCGAAAGCTGCTGCACTGAACGGGGCACAGGAGGCGGCTGCTCCCATTTAACTGCATCAAGTTTGTTTTGTAACAATCCAGGAGGCCGCAAAGTTCAAGAACTCGGAAGCTTCATTACTTTGGAAATTGGGAAACTTAAGATGAAATTGCTGATGCTCCTAAACAATGACAAAACAATCATTTGCAATGCAAAATCTCTCCATTTGTCAGTCCTTCCCTCTTGACTCTCTTGACATATGGTGGCTAAAGTCTGTCCCTTCTTTGGAGCAACGTTTCGAAAACATTCAATGTGTGCGTTTTAGTGTGTCTCTCAAGCCAATTTAGTGTTTAAATTGTGGCTAATTTTCCTGCTGCATTAACACTGAGCTGTTCTGGACCGAAATTTTATGTTAGATCCTCTGTAAACAGCGGACGAATTAGGAATAACCGGCACTTTCATTTTAAAATTTGAATTTCATGTCTTAATTTGGCATTGTAATATTCACAAATAAAGCTTGTAGTGTCCTTATTAATGCCATAATATCAGCTGTCTGTGCCTAGCTGTCTACACAATATACTCTATGTTGTAAAACCACTCTAATACAGAGCAAGAGTATCTCGGGGAGCCTGTTTAATTGTCTCTAAGTAATTGACCTTCAGTGAAGCTTTCGTGATGTTTGTTGGTTTATGTTTTAAACTGTGGCCCTGAGAGGCTTAGCAATCGAACAAGCTAGTAGGTGAACAAATTAAGAAAAAAAGGCAGCTGAAGCATGAGTAAAAGCACAATTAAGTGAAAATAACACCACTGCAGTTTAGTCCGTTCAACAGGAGGCGATGATACACAGTCATGTACAAAAGACAGTTACAAAATAAAACTGAGTCACGACACAAACACAAAGCAGCAAAACTAATGCATGCTTTTCTATCATCGTCCTTCTGGGCTACCATAGAGAACTGCTTTGGACGCGAGAAAGATAAAAGAGCTTCTCATTAAAGTGACCAATCACAGCTCAGCTCTCCTCCGCTGCTCGGTCTTGCGACCTGTTGCTGTCGCAGATCCTGTTGAGCCCAGCGCGGTGACAGCTGGAGTGATGAGCCGCTTTTCCTCTGAGCTGCCCTGCGGCGAGCTCCGACAGACGGCTTTCCAACCTGCGTAATGAGACAGAAGGAGCAAAAACGGCTCTCACCATTGTTTGACCCACGATGGCCAACATTGTTTTCCCATTAAGGCTGTTTCTCCTTTTAAGTGCTTTCATTTAGATATATCCAGCCAAAAACAGCAGGATTTGGAAGTAATCACATCCTCTGAAACTGATGATTACTGTAATCAAGTAGCAGTTCAGGTTCATTTCTGTGCTACACTGTTTTATAGAGGACGGGCATGAGACAACGTGGACTGTTATTAGTCGTTAGCTCGATCTCGTTTTTATGCTTACAATTACTGCATTGTAATCTTATTTTTATTATCATGCTGCCACTCAAAGGGTTGTTGAATTCACTTCAGCCACAACAATATGTGTTAGATTTACGTTGGCATCATGAAGCAAAGGTTTGCGCTTCATAACGAGATCTAAGCAGGGCAGACAACTTTTGAGAAAACCTTGGGATGACATTTTGCCAGCTCCACAGTAGGATCACATCAGACACAAGCTATCACTAAATTTGCATATTTAGCAACTTGTCAGAGCAGAATCAGTGGCTTTGCATGTGAATCATTAGCTGTCTGGTCGTGGAGTACAATATTTATATTTAGTTACTGATTCTTTACACTGTGCACCATCTCTTTTTTTGTCTCCAGTTATGACAACTAATGGTGCAGTTTGAACTGCGTTTACAGGATTAATTATTGTAGCTTGTACAAGAAACTGCAACTCTGCAATTTGTTTCCTTCCCAGATCACTTTGTAGCAATGGCTCAGCTCGGAGAACATTGTCCTCACGTTGGCCTTGCCTGTCTGTTTCGTTCGACAGAAACATCATTGCAGTCTTAGGAGAGACTTCCCCAGAGATGATGATTACGCAACATGACTAATAAGCACATAAAAACAGAAGCAGCAGGTCCTCGCTGCGTCTCCGACTTGGCGGTCTGATTTCTGTGTCTTGCTGGGGAACCATCTGTCTGCATGCGGTCTGCGACTTTAGGTGAAACTCAAACCACACCCCCTGCCTGTCCCGCTCTTCCCCTTACTCCTCTGTACTTTTCACACTTTCCACATTACTCCCTCTTCAAATCAATGAATCCTTCTGGAAATCACAAAAACTGCCCCACATGTCCAATCCTCTCTCTGTTCCTACGTCTAAAGCTGAATATTAGTGCCCTCTATGGCCTGTGGAGAAAAATACAGTCAAAGATCCGTCACCTCCTTCATGAACGTCTGTCAATTTTTTTTCTTCTTTTTTTCTTCTTTATTTTTGTTTAGTTTTTACTTTCCAGTGGGAAAATGTGTCAAGTCATCATATCTCAGCTTCTTTTTAGATCACCTTGAAAAAAAAGACAAAGACAAACTTCACCCTAAATAAACGTGCTTTTCTTTTTCTTTTTTTAACTTATTCGTTGGAAATTATTATTGTAATTTTTATTTGTTTGAAGTTTGTTTAGTTTGTTTGAAGTGAAATGTCAGGCTCGGTAAATCCCTTTGTATGTCAGAAATGCAGTCACACAATACAGTCCTGAAATTGACTGATATGCACAGTGACGCCCCATGAGGCAGGTTGCAGTCAACACTGATCTGTAATCCAGAGCCTGAGCAATGAATCCTGCATAAACTGAGATATAACGCTGAGCAAACCGAAGTTTGATGAGGTCGTGAGTCACTCTCATTTGAAAACATCGAAGGTAAAATGGGGCAACGATTTATCCCGGCTCTGTAAAAACACCGTTTTACGCAAGGGTATAAAACCAGTGATAAAAACATGCGGCAGATTTTTTTTTTCCAGTTTCAGTAATTCAGAGTGAATTATGTCACCCAGTGAATGAAGACTGGAGGTCCTCAGGGGAGAACACTGAGAACACTGCAAATCTGAGGGCAAACAAAAGGGCACCGTAGAGAGTTTGTTAAAGAAAAACAAACAAAGACAAACCAAGTCAACCATAAAGGCCAGAAAAATGTTAGAAAAATAACTTTGACGAAAGAAAAATAGCAACAAATTCAAACCATTTAAAACTGTTTAGTGACACTGAGAACATAGCGTTAATTATATATTTAGAAGTTTATTGGCTATAAATCTTAATCAAACATACAAAGCTATTATGACTAGTAATTTCTAAGAAGGCTTATGTAATGTCTAATAGTGGAAATTAAATCTGAACGTGAAGCATTTATTGGTTGTGACTTATACCACAAATTGAGTTCTTAGGAACAGAAATAAGTAAGTAATTTAAAACACAAATCTACTTTATTGGTCAGATTCACTGTTTAAGGGGAAGGGCTGGAGCCACTTCAACTGCACCTGATATCATATGTAAGTAAAATTACAATCCATTATTCATATTCACTATGACAATATAGAAGATTCTCAGAGGAGATATTGGGACAGGAATCGAGCAGGGGTCAGCCGAGGTCCCCCCGCACTGAAGCAGCGTGTTTAATGAGTCCTGTGTGATCTCTGGGTTCCTGCAGCCTTCAGACGTGTGGAGCCTTTGGACAGCATCAATAAATAAATGACACCGTAGGGCACTGAAGTAATTCCCGGGGAGATATGTGTGTTGCTTCTTTGTCATCTTCATTGTGGCATGATTTGCTGAGAGATCCACACAGTGTAAGTCACGGGATTTTTGGGGGCATCACTTGTGAGTAAAGCTCCAACGTTTGAGAACTGAGGCACAGACTTAGAGAACTGTCTGTTGCTTTTCATTTAAAGGTTTTTACTTTTTTATTTGTGTTTTCATCAGTTTTTGGCTTCACTGTCATTTTTGGGGGGCAAATTAGAGTTTGGATGGGGGCTCTATGACCTCTCTCAGAGGCAGTGAACCAGTAGTGACATTCAAATTAATCCCACTTTGAATTTGGGTTTTGCGAGGTCTTGTTGTCAGACGTTTGTGTGCTCTCCTTGTACGTTCATAGCTACAACCTGTTTCTGGGCTTAACAAAGTAGAGTGAATTCTGAAAGGAAAAAGAGTTAAAAAATCAGCTGCATGCTGGGGGATTACTGTTAGTATTTGGAGGTTACTGCTCAGTCGAACATCAGACTGACACACTTAGGGAAGGCCCAGTATGAATCATTTAGGACTCACACACACACACACACACACACACACACACACACACACACACACACACACACACACACACACACACACACACAATGGTTCATTACCACCAATTAAACTGAACAGATTAGCTCAGGTCACAAAAACAACATATGACTTTTTGAAGGTGAAATTTCACTGTTAATCACTGCGACAGTTTCAAAAAACACAGCTGACCTCATCCTGGGTTCATTTCCCGTCTATTGTTTTTGGATTCATGAAAATGTTGATGCTGTGAGTTCATGCTTACTCTTTTAGCCCTTGCAGCAGGGTACAAAGAAGGTTTTTAAAACAACTCGTTTGTTTTCAGTGCATTTAAGGATGAAATATTATTATTCTTTTGTGATCACTCCGAAGACTTCGCCTGTTCTGCTCTTGTTGAGCTCCGGCGTGTCACTGTAACAACACCAGCCGTCAGTGGGCTTACACTGCCACCAGGATTTAAATAAGAACATCTAACTTGGGCACCGTCAACATGGAAACAAAAATATGTCGGTTTTGGTGGAGGTTTTTCGTAAATGTGGCATCATATGAGAAACTCTGGAGCCACCACCAAAATCCCAAAATACCAAAGGACACAGCCAGTTAGCAGGCAGATGGTGTCATGTTTATGCATTTTCAGCATCTCTACAGAATTGCAGGATGCACATTTTGACACTTTCCCACTAAGACCTTTTTTTTGGCTCCTCAGATAAACTCAAAGCTAAACTTTTTCACACTCGTAGACCCGCTTTAAAAAATAATCTTTTTCTTAGTCATCCAACTCAAGCTGGGACCAGTCAAGGCAATGACAAAAAAAGGTTAGCATTTCAAAGATAGTGTTGGGTTCAATCGCGGTGAACAATGCTGGTTGCAGGGGACCCTCCCTGTGAATTTGCCCAGGGCCCTAAAAGACTCCAGCGTCACCTCTGATCGTGGGTATGTGTGAACTATCTACGCCAGGTTTAAAATTAGGATTGCACTCTGCGCATTTTCTGCCTCTCAGCATGAAACTGACTCCAATTTTCATCCCTCCCTGTGTTACGACAGCACAGCTTGCACCAAATCTGGGACCTGATTCATGAAGCAATTGCAAGCGTTTCTTCCGTGCAGATCTCAGATGGTGCCATCGTCATGTTTTGCTTGGTGCACGTTTGCAATGTCGCTTGGCTGCTCTCAGATAGGAAGAATTTCAGAGGATACTTGGATGTTTGATTAAAAACGGTTATCCTACACCAGGGAATCTACACCGCATGCTGCAGGCAGGAAAGTGATTACTCTTGCATCACAGAGTCACACAATAAGACATTACATTCTTGACTAATGTTTGATCGTCATGTCCAAAGGGCTTAATCGTGCACTCAGAATAATGACTCCAGTACAGACATTTTTCATTGGGCAGGAAAGCCAGAGTAACCATGACTTCTTAATGGAGCAGGTAATGGGATTACAGTCGCAGGTTGGATTACTCTGACCATAAATTCATGCTTCCCCCTTCTGATGTTTAAGCAGTTCTGCCTCATCATCCACGAGGATGTCAGAGCAGAGTTACACAGTTACACCGATACAGGTGCCGTAGTGTGCACTCACTGTTACTAGTGTCAAGTCTTCATGGACACACACACACACACACACACACACACACACACACACACACACACACACACACACACACACACACACACAC
>JAUESE010068321.1:0-10556 GCA_032274725.1 Malacoctenus triangulatus
TATCTTTGGTTTCTGACAACTTTTGGATGATTAAACATGGACCGGGTCAAACTAATCCAGGAAAAGCATTGCTGTTGCTGACAGATGAAGACAACAGGAGGGTTAATATGTCTTAGTGTGAAGCACTTGGCTCAACAAAACACAAAAATAAGTGGATATAATGAATATGGTTTCTTCTCACTGATTAAAGTGAGTTGTTTCACATCTGGGTGGAGACTTCTTGCGAGGAGTTTGCATGTTCTCCCTGCATAAGCTTGAGTTTTCTTCAGGTCCTCCAGTTTTCTCCCAACATCCAGATGTGGTCAACTACTATCTTTATAATAAAGGGGTGAAAGTGTGTTTGGTCCTGTTTTTCTGCTGACACCTGATGAAAGCATTTGTAAAATAGAATTCTTCCCCTTTACCTTCCTTTTTTCTTTATAGTTTCTGTCACTCCAGATGTGTATGTACCCAATCCAAGATTGTAGTCCATCAGTATTTCAGCTTGTGCTCTGTTGTTCCACGCTGCTCATGTGAAGTTATTCGCATGGTAGAATGCTAATTATGATGAGCGTGTTAATTATGCTGTTGCGCTGCCAGTCCTGGCTTCTTTTCGCAACAGTCACAGGCATTTTTTACAGACAGTTCAATGCCAGAGGGACCAAAAAAAAAAAAAAAAAATCACATTCATATTTTCTTATCTTCCTTTATAATTAGCATCATAGTATCACAGCGCTACTGGCATGGCTGTTGATGTGTGAATGTATACACACGAATCTACAGCCTCTTCACGGTCCCCTGCGCTCATGTGAAACCTATTGTATAGCCCACTTTTTATCCAAATGTTAACTGGCTGTGGGTGACAGAAGGGTAATTGCTGCTCTATAGATAAAAACTGAATTGAATAACAGAAAAACTGGTACTTGATTAAAATGTGAAGGGCAAGTGTCTTGCTTCATGTTCAACTTGGGTTGGACCCTGACAAATGGAAAGAGTCGTGAACTCTGACCTGCATTCAGTGGGGCTCTCTCCCAGTGATTTACTGCGCCTGCCTGTTAGTCAGAGATGCCGATGTGGCGGCTGAAGTGTGTGTATCTGTGTCTACATTCATGAATATGGTTTAACTGCGAGAAAGTGACAAACCGAGAGACGCCAGTGAAAGGAGGTGAAAAAAAGAAAAACAACACCCGGGCAGAGAACAGGGGTACCCAGAGGCATGAATCATCCCCACTGACAAGCAGACAAAGGTCTGAAATATGTAATAACTCAACTCTCACTGTGAATCTGTCACTGCGGTTTGAATGTTGAATCTGATGCCGGCGTGTGTGTCGGTGTGCATGGTCAGACGAAGAGGGATGCTAAATTCTCCCACTTAGGTGAAGGGCACCTCTGTGTGAGGAGGGATGGGTGGGTGGATGCAGCCCCCAGAGGCACTGAAGAGGTTTTTTTCTCAGCGGCGACATTGCAGGCGAAATAATTCCGGGTAGATGCTGCTGAAAGAGACGTGCAGGCTGTGGGGAGAGAGAGAGGGAGAGAGAGAGAGAGAGAGAGAGAGAGAGAGAGAGGGAGAGAGAGAGAGAGAGAGAGAGAGAGAAACGCTCACTTTATCTGAGCACCATCATGTTTACATAAGCCTGGCTTGTTGGAAACCACTGATTCGACATTGGCCAATTGTTTTATCTGTTCTGTTCTTTGCTGAATGAGGAACAACCTGCCACTCATGAACTGAACCAGTCCAACGAGATGAGATGCCAAACTGACACTTTTTGGCATAAGTTAATGAATCCATATTGAAGTGTGGCTGTGGCAAGTTAGGTGACTGTCAGCGCTGTGTGGGTCGGCGCGATGACTCATTCACTTGTTATCCTCATCAGAGAGATGAGGGCACAAATGGTGGCTGTCATGGATCAATTCTTTAGGTCTGTTTGAGTTCATCAGTCATTATTACAGTTGCTGTTTTCAACTGCAAACGCTTTGCTTTCGTGGGACTAATGCAGATTTTGGCAGTGATGCAGCAGTCAGCGCAATGCCGGCTCCTCACACAAGCACTTTTCTGAGCTAATATTGACAAGAAAAAAGCAGCAACAGTGGCTGAGATCAACTGCCAACGTGCAGACAGCAGCAGGTAGCTTAGCTTTATTTACAGCCCTGAATACCTCACAGTATAGATGTAGGTCTTTCGTAATATACTTACTGAGGGACATAGGTGATACAATAGTAATGGTAAGACTTGGCTTCTGACTTACTTTGACCAAAAAAAAGGGTTTCAACTTCGTAAGTTTATGTGTGGTTTTGTTTTGTAAGTGAATAAGTAAGAATAAGTGCATCAGTCACTGTATAATAGTTTTGTCTGTGTTACAGCATCCGTCAGAATAATCAGATGAAGTGGTTTAAATGGAGGAGTTGGGAAAGGAACAAACTGTTACATAGTGACAGTAAGAAGTCAGAAAGTGGAACAAAAAGAACCAAAATATGTGAGATGATCCATCACAAACCTCACACAACAACAGAAGATAAACTATTGTATGACAAAATCTAACTGCTGGGGATCCGACTGAAGGAATCCTTCAAAGCTCAGTCATGAGAGCATCTCCTGTGAAGGGTCGGTTTGTTGGAGCCTTGTTCTCGCTGCATGGACATTAACTCCCGAGATTTATGTGACTCAGTAGAAATGTCTAAGATCAGCAAATGCATCCCCTTCTTGGCCCATCTGCACATTACCAAAGAGCCTGAAGCATGCTTCGTCATTAACTGTGTGCGAGATTGCACGTTTGTTGCCTGCAAATGAGCATCAGTTTCAAGCAAAGGTCCCCAGAGGGCATGAAAACATCTTCTAATCTCGATCTGGATGCATGTGTTTGAGGATGTACTTGCGCAAGGCCCTCCATATTAACACACACACACACACACACACACACACACACACACACAAACACATGCTCAGAAATTGTCCCTCAGGCCTGAATGTGTCAGGAGAGGCTAAGCATGCCTGATTCTGTCACAGATACAACAGAGGGTGACCTTGAGAGCAGAGGGTAGCGTTCAGTGCAGATTCTCAGGCCTGATTTGAAAGAGAGAGCATCACACAAGGCATCGCCTCCGTCTCACCAATCCATCAAGTCAATGGCTTTTGAAAGCTTCTGTGCCGGAGCGGGAGGTCGAGATATTTTATTTACACCTCGGAGAGAGCTGTTCGGAGGTCGAGAGTGAGTAGAAAGCAAGTTCACATTTATTTATTTTTCATTTTGATAACAGTCTATTGAAGTTCCTTTTCTTTGAGTAGCAGTCTCCAACTCCGCACAGTCGACCCACCTTCCCTTTCATTCTATTCTGCGGGGTATAACAAGGCAATCCAGGGTCATCAGATAATATCTCACTTGTGTTCTGGGTAAAAGGAAATTACTTATTTAGCACGATACACAACTTAAGTAGTCTCAATGTGATTCCATGGTCTTTCACATTCCCTACACAATCTTCGTTGCACTCACACACCAGTAGAGATGTTGTCATGCCTCACAATCTGTGCATAATGAATAGTCCAAGTCAAGAGACAGCGAAACAGCTGTATTAATGATGCCACCATACTTTTGGATTTTCAGATGTTGCTTCTTCCTCTTGCATCCTCATCTTTTTGTCATGCATTGTACAGATGCTCCTGCAAAGCTCAGCACACTGGGACTTGGATGCTAACAACAGTTTAACCCTCCTGTTGTCCTTTGGGTCAAATTGACCCATGTCAGATTTTCAAGGTCTAGAAATTACAAGTAAAAGTACTTTTTCACTATGAAATTTCTTCTGCTTGCCTTAGTTAGTGTAGTCAACCTATCATTTGAGAATTGTTCATCTAACATATTTGCAACCCCCCCCTACATGTTTATATCCCATAGATACTGTTGGGTCAATTTGACCCACCAGTCACACATGGATGTAAAATGGCGTCAGACATGGCTGACTGTTTCTTTCTTTGCAAGTGTCAGACATGTTTCAACTTCATCACACACACACATACATAGACACAGAGACACGCAGACATACACAAACACAGACAAACACACACACAAATACAATACAAAATACAAACACACACAAATATACAATGCTTGTTTGTATATATTTGGTTTCTGACAACTTTTGGATGATTAAACATGGACCGGGTCAAAATAATCCAGCAAAAGCATTGCTGTTGCTGACAGATGAAGACAACAGGAGGGTCAAGCAGCTTTTTAAAACTTGACTGCATGTCACAGCATTTCGGACCAGTTGTGAGTGAGGCTTAAGCTAAAAAATAGTTAGACTCCACATATCTGACCTGGAGTCCTGTTAGCATTTGTCCAATTCATTAGGCTGCCTGTCTGCATAATATTTTGAAACCATGTGGTGAATACTGGTTCAGACTTGGATACTCAGACAAAGTTCTGATCATATTTGACACCTCTGTATGAAGTGTAGATCATCTAAGGGTTTGCTTTTCTTTTCTTGCCACTTTGTGTGTGGAAAAAAAAAAAGTTGTGCAAAGCCTTTTGGGTCTCCAGAGGGATCTGTGTGAAGTTTGAGAAGTGATGTGACTCAAGGCGGGTGGGTCTGAAGACTACAGGTTTAAAAAGAAGAAAAAAAACAACCGTGGTTTTTTTGGGGGGGCTTTTGAATATGTCTGTATCAGTGAGAGAGCCAAGACATGTCAAGCTGGGTTCAGAGAGTTCATATTCATCAATCAGAGCACCATGATGGCTCTCACAGACCGCTCCTCGCTCAGTCTGGGAGACAGAAAGGGCGTCTTGCTGTGAAACCGCTTCAGATCTGCGGCCGATGGTCCGCGACCAACAAAGGAATCATGGAGAATGAAAGTGAAATTCAACTTCTGTGAAGAAAAATGGACTTTTAATAGGTGGACCGACCTGTCGAGTCATGCAAATGTGCGCACTGAGGCCTGGGCGACAGGGGCGTGCTCGGCAACGCGGAGCTGTGGCTCAACTCCGGCTGCTTCCCCCTCTACATATCGGGAAACCAGCCAGCAGCTGCACTTCTGCTGTCATAAGCGATTCGCGTTCCATACCCACTAAACCACATCTAAACTAGGGCTTGCCAAGAGTGGAGTGAAGGCAATTTATTTTATTGTAAATGATACTTGTCCAACGATTACCGTTTGTGATAGATGCTTTGCTGCTCAGCCAAAGGCCTCCGGAGTGCAGACTGCATTTCATAATTTCATTCAGTCTGTCAGCAGTGCAGCATCTTTTTTTTCTTTGCCTCCTGATACACCAGAGCAAGAATCATAAATATCCCTCACTTACAGCTGCAAACTAAAAGGTTTCTGTTCCATAATATTGCTGCTAACTTGTCTTTCGTCTAACCGTAAACTGTAAACTCCAACAGGCAGTAAGGCAACGTTGGAGGATGCGATCGGTGAGATATTGTCCACCCGTACATCCACTTATCTTCTTTGTCGGCTCTGTTTAATTTTCAGTGGCAGGTAGCAGGAGTTACACTTAAGACAGGAGGCACTGCCATTTCATCACAACCTCAACACACACATTTCAATTCAATTTTATTTTTAAAGCATCATACACAACAAAGTTGTCTCATGGCACTATACATTAACAATGAGAAAACCCAACAAATCCACACGAGCAAGCGAACAGCGACAGTGGAGAGGAAAAACTCCCTTTTAACAGAAAGAAACCTTCAGCATAACCAGACTCAGGTGGTGGATTACTGCCTTCACTGGTTAGGGTTAGTGGATAGAAAAAGAATAGAACAGCGGCGAATAGTTTAACCAAACATGGAAGTTGGCATTGGTTAGGGTGGTTAATCAATATGCTGCAGTCTGCTGAAGGCAGGAAGTACTGCACATCAGATTCCTGATTGTGGCACAGGACCTACAGAAGGGAGATACAAAAGGACAGAGGACGGACTACAGGGGAGACACATGGGGTTAGTGAAATGCAGTAGCAACATGAAAGAATGTTACAGGTTAACTACAAGCATTGTCAAATAGAAATGTTTTCAGACTGTCCTTAAATGCTTGCTTCTTGAACTGCAATTGGAAGTTTGTTCCACAGCAGAGAAGCCTGATAGCTGAAAGCTCTGCCTCCCATTTTACTTTTAGATATTCTAGGAACTTCCAATAATCCAGCACTTTGTGAACGAAGAGTTCTGCTAAGCTGATATGGCACCAACAGCTCCCCAAGATATGAGGGGGCTTGGTTGTTTAATGCTTTGTAGGTTAAGAGAAGGATCTTAAATTCTGCTCTAAATTTCACTGGAAGCCAGTGGAGAGAAAACAGTATTGGAGAAATGTGATCTCTCCTGTTGGTTTCTGTCAGAACATTTTGAATTTGATCGTTTTGAATCAGCTGTAGACTCTTTAACGAGTATTTTGCACATCCCGACAGCAAAGAGTTACAATAATCTAATCTAGATGTGACAAATGCATAAACTAATTTTTCTGCATCACTCTGAGTGAGCATGCTCCTGATTTTTATATTACGAAGCTGAAAGAAAGCAGTCCTGCAGACCTATTTAATATGCGAGTCAAAGCACAAGTTCTGATCAAATATGACGCATGGCACATATGCACCCACACCAATGTTGGACAAGTACCTGATGACGCAGGGTTTAGGATCCTAGAAGGAAACCAGCAGATCAGAATAAAACCCAACACAATAGAGCTCTTCTCATCCAAGTGTGGGGATTTTTTTAGAATAGGTGTTTTACTAAACTATTCTCACCACGCCTCCCGGTTCATGGCGATGGATCTCCATGACCTCAAACTGTCGAAACATCAATACCAATCCCAGAAAACCAAACACACGCCAGTGGCGCAGAAGCAGGCAAAAAAAGGTCAGGAGGTACATCTGTTTAACATTTTCACCACTCTCTGGTGTCAGTCACCGCCAAGGGATTCAGACAATGATGTCAGTGTCAAAGAGAGAGATGAAGGAGAGGATGAAAGGTAGACAGGCGATGCGACGGAGCGAGAGCAAGAGACAGACAACGGGGGGAAAGAGAGACACGCCGAGCTTTGAACAGGTTTCTTTGGCTCTCTGACTTGACGCTGAACATCCCTCGCGGGTGTTTACCTGCTGCTGTTTACACGGAGAGTTAGGTGGTGTAGAGGAACCTCTGACACGGTTCCCCCACGATCTCAAGGTGAGTCTGTGTGATTGCGGCGACGCTCGGAGCAACAGACAACCAACTTGGTGGGATCATGGGTTGTTCTGATCAGAGAGTGGTCAGCTGTGCGGTAGTGGTTTTAGGTACGGGCGAACCGGGCAGCCGCCCGGGGCAGCATTTTTTCATGACATAAGGGAGGCGGCACGAGTGCTTGGAAAAAAAAAGCACCGCAAGATGTTTTTTTATTATTTGTTACATTACCGGGTAGGGGCAAATTGTTTCCCCCTGCAGCTGCAGGTGCCCCTCATTGCTGAGACGGTGCCATGAACGGAAGCTGTGAGTGAAAAAAGGAGGGGGAGGGGCTAACCCTCCCAAATTGATCGGACCGGGGGTAGGGGGGGTTCACTGTATAAACAGGTCAAAGTCAGTCACACTGTGACTTCCTTTCATACAAAGCACATTTCATTCATAATATCTTATATACAGGCCTTTAATTCCTGTATGCTTATGTTCCTCTGAATTGTGATAAATGGTCAAATAGAAATAAGTAATACAAATTGATGTAGTGGTCACCAAGGTGAATAAGTTTAGTCTTGACTGCTGATGTGAATGACAGCGGTGGGTGATGGGAAATCTGTTGACCATCGAGTGCAAAATAAACAGGAATGGACAGAAAAAGGTCAAAGCCATCAGGTGTCCAAATTGGAAATAAAAGAAAAGAAGAGGAGAAATGAGCCAAAGATGAAGGTCTGCTATGTTCTCTCTATCTATGTCATGAATGGAGGGGTAATGTTAACTGATTATATATGCTACATTTGCTAGCCTTCTTGCTAGAATACTCGCAATGCTAATGCAACAGTAACTACCACAGTAGTTCTGCTGAACAAACACCAGCTCTAATTTCACTGTAAGTTTGAGCTTTGTGACAAAACTGTTACAAGTTCAGCTATTATTCATTTTCTGTAACAAGCCTGTCGTTTTCATATCTGGAGGTAGTTTCAAGGATGAACATTTGCTACGACTCTATTTTTTGTGACAAAACAATTTGACCAGTCAAAAGTAAAAAATTTCAAAGAGCTCATTGTTCCTCCCTGAAAGACAGATTAGTATAGCATCTAATGACAGACATTTAGCATGTAAGGGCATGATGATTTAAAAATTACAATTCATGGATATTTTTAGAAGAGTTATATTGTAGTCTACAGTCTTTTGATGTCGGTTTCAACAGCTTCGACAGGGGTACTATTAAAATACTTTGGAGCATCCTCTGCCACCGGTCAGGATGAGCTACCCATCTCCCCTGAAGACCTAGCTTATCCTAGCTTATACTGTTTTATGGAATGAAACACATCTGTTTCTGTCAGATTTTCTTAAGTGTGTTATTTGTGTGCTAAAGGGTTTGTGCTACTTTGAGTATTTATTCTATGTTTCATTTGTATATTGTTTATAGTATTTTAAAGGGGGGGGGGGGGGGGTCTCGCACGGGGAGTAGTTCAATGCAGAATTGCCACTGCAGCTTTGGGTCAGTCAATCGCGGGTTGGAGCACAGATGGGACCTTTTGGGGGTGGTGATTTCCCCTAGGTAGCTGCTCCCCTCCCACACACCCAAAACATCCAAGTTTTGATCAACTAGTGAGTATGAAATCTGAATGTGTGTGCAATTGTCTCTTCATTTCTGCCCTGTGATGGACTGCTGACCTGTCCAGAGTGTACCCCTGCCTTCACCCAGCGTGGGCTGAGACCGGGAACATGACCTTTGACATACTGTACATGACAGGAACGATTTTAAAATTGCCTTAGAAAAAGAACAGAAACATCAAATTTCAGTGCAACTGAAAATCCAAGAATTCAAAGAACACAAAGTGTTTTTTTAGGTTAATCAAAAGGAAATTAACTAACCAAGATGCTCTTTGAAACAACAAGAATGTCCTGTTTCCTTCAAGTCAGATGTCAATCTCAGTTAGTCAAACTGGCTCTGATTAAGTGGTCCTAATTCTTAATGCATTTAGACATTTTGTAGAAATTCACAGGGACTTCAGCTGGGGGACTCTCAGCGTCCAAGTTTTTCAGGAACTGTTGGTTTTGTTGTCCGGTGAGTAAACAACCTTTCAGGACTGTGCGTAATTCTTCCAGGAGACAGCTTTAGTGACACAGGCGTTCTGTTTGATCAGCACTGGGTGGCAAAGTAAATTTCCGTGATTGACAGCAGGGCATTAAACCTCTCAATGCTTCTCACGGGCTTATTGATCGTGGCCATAAAGAGCTTATGGAGAAAGGGGTAATTGTGAGCATTATTGGTTCAAATTGCAACTGGACTTCAGATGCTGTAAATAATGACTGACAGGTAAGAACAGGCTAAATTATGGGAGTCTTGTTGTGAAATATATGCTGATGGGCTGGCAAAGGGGGATGCTGAGAGTCTATGTTGAAAGGCAAAGCCTGCAGGATTTGGAGGCGAGCAGAGTCTTTTGTTTAAAATGCCCAAATATCAGCGTGTAAATTAAAAAAACATGTTTTTTTGTTTTGGTTTTTTATGCAGCGGAAACCAAAAGTGCATGCATGCACGCACGTACGCATGCACACACACCCACACACACATCTCCCAGGTGAACAAGTATGAGGAAGGGGGTGCAGACAGGTGGGTGGGTCATGCAAATGCAATGGAGCGATGTGAGTTATTAGTATTTGGGCATCAGAGTGATGATTCAGAGCTAATGCACAACGATATCGCAATAACACTCCGACCGTAAATAATTTCACAAAGCTGTGCCACAGCCAGACGATGCATTAAAATCCTGTCTGACTTTGTACCTGCCATCCAGCCCACTGACGGAAGCAGGACAGGTCTGGTTTGTTGATATACCTGCAGCCCCCCCTCTCCAACACCATCACCATGCTGGTGTTTGACAGGGGGCTGCAGATAGCCTACTATAGATACCCCCCCTATCTGCCACAGATAGATTGCGTCTCTGAAAGCAGTGTCCAGAGATTTTCTTGTGAACACTTCACGGACTGCAACTCTTCTCCAATCCTTTTAATATTCAAATATCACTTCTGGAGTATTTATAGTGTGACTTAAAAAAAACCCTGACATGATGTCACCCGGTGTGACTCAGCCCAACTCAACCAGAAATGAGAGAGACTTGGTCTTCTAACTCGTCCATTATGTATCACAAGGGCGCAACAGCCATTCAGAAAGAAAAGTACCTAATAAGTTAAAATACAAGATTTATTTAGGTGAACTGAATCATAATCAATAGGGGTCATAACATGACCAGGAGCATTTTCCCTTTGAATTATTAATGCAAAGGTGCCGCTCTGTCCACACTGTCCATAGGAGTGTCTCAGGAAAACAACGTTTAGCGTCATTGGTTTCCTTTGAAGCTCCATTTGAAAAAGCTTTTTTGTTTTTGTCTGCTACAAAGGGGGATTTGGATGGGAGTGTGTGTGTGTGTGTGTGTGTG
>JAUESE010068331.1:0-16111 GCA_032274725.1 Malacoctenus triangulatus
CCGCCTGCGCCCCCTGAGTCCGCTGGGTGGCATGAAAACAACCGCGGAGCATTTAAATCCCTCGCCTTGTCCCTTGGTGTCCCATCTCCTCTCCCCCCCCCACCCCTGCCTCGCCCCCCCCCCCGTGTCCCGTTCCTCTCCGCGGAGCAGCGGCTTCCAGTGTGACGGCCTCAGCCGTGAGCGCCCCGAGTGGTTGTGACAGGCCAGGATAGCAGCCGTTCCCTGCTGTCTGCCAGGATTAGGTCTCCTTCCGCGCGACGACTCGGGGATGCCTCCTGGTCGCCGTACCTGGCCCCCCCCCTCGCGCCCCCCCCCACGCATCACGGGGGCACGTCAGGCCACCGCAGCCGAAACAAAAAACCCACTAAGATGAATTTTTTATCCGTCTTATGTCTCATCCATGATTAAGCGCGGTTAAACCTTCGCGCTCTTTGCCCGTGGGTACCTGGAGGTGGCTTGTTTTTGGAAATGAAGTCGGCCGCGCCGCTCGACGTGGTGGTCTCGGTGTGATTACCTGATACAAACGGGACCGCTGGACAGCCGGGGAGACTTGTGTAGTACATCGTGGAGTGTTTAATGGGACGAAACAGCGCGTGATCTCACTTGTATCTGCTTCTATTTTCTCAGCAAATACCTCCGGGCTGCTCCGAGCACCTATTCCTGACTCAGCGAGCGTCTCACTCTCTCTTCTGTGTTCCTGACTTATTTTGTTGAGCCAAAACAACGAATGGAGACGGAAACGATTCGCTGTGTTTGCTGATCGCACTCTGCCATTAAGACCATTGTAGCCAACATCTGTACAAAATAAGCAACATGTAGCTCCTTCCCTGCTGTGGACCCAAGTTCACAGAACATTTCTTGTCCCCACCAATCAAATTTCAAGTTGTTTGGTGATTACCAGAGGAAATCAACGGTGAACAGAGAGAGAAAAAAAAGATTAGATTGATTACAGTTCAAATCCCTCTTTTCTTTCCGAGGTAATAGGTGGTTTTCCAGGTGAAAATACCAATGAGTAGGTTGGCACATGTAATCATCTCACTTTGTGAATATTGTTCAAACGTGTTATGTGAAAGCTTGATGAGATGTTTGTTTGTTTTGATTTTGTTTTGTTCTCATGCTTTGTCCTCACCAGCCAAGTTTCTACTTTATGAAACATTACAGAGTTGGAGGGAGAGAGAGAGGGAGAACGAGAGAGAGAGAGAGAGAGAGAGAGAGAGAGAGAGAGAGAGAGAGAGAGAGAGAGAGAGAGAGAGAGTTTGATTCTTCCAGCCATTAAGACTTATAGTCCCTGACAGAGTCAGTGTAAAGCCGGTGCTTGCAAACCAATTCCTACTTTTCCCCCCAATCGACCTCTCTTTTCCACATTGGTGAGCAATCGCGATGGAAAAAAAAAAGAAAAGGGGGACTGACCTTTGGTTTTATGGACCATTTGCGATATGGAGAAAAAAAAAATGTCAGTGTAATTCCTCCATCTACCACCAGCACTGAGAGCAAGAGGAAAGTCCAGCAGCCCTCAGAAGCACCGTCCGGAAAGAGCGTCCCACGGAGGATGCTGGAGTGTGTTTGTTATGGACACCTTTATCCACGAGCTCAATTTGAACTTTCATGCACCATAAATAGCCGTCAAGCGGACATTGTAAACTCGGGAGATTAGGGAGGAGACAGCACCGGCAATAAACGGGTGACCCCAGAACAGATGGGATGCCTCGCTCTGCTGACAAAGCCCAAGGCCCGAGAACAGACTCCATCACCACGACCAGTCCAGCGTAGATTCCACTAAAGAAATTGCGAGTGAATCTCGACTGGCCGAGATCCAAACATCCAATTATTCGGCGCCGGGGAAAGCCTCTCCTCTTTCCTGGGCCGGCTTCATTTTGAAAAAAAAAAAAGAAGCCGGACAGGAAATGTGCTTTCATTTCCAAAGGCAGCCAGGAGCCAAGTCTGAACGCCATTTTAATGAGCTTTCCCAATGAGGTGCCACCTGTTTTATCCAGATAATTGGATGATTGGCCACCCTTAAACGACCCCTGCCTCGCAAGCAATCTTCCTCGTCCCCCCCCCCGTCCCCCCGCCCGCCCTTCTTTCCGAGCAGACTGAACTACTTCCCGTGAAGCAGCAATGACAGACGCATGTTGAAGGGATATTGTAGTTGAAAAAGACTCAATGGGTAGAGATGTGGGGCGGAAAAAAAGGCTCAACAGCAACAAAAAAATTAACTACAAATCCAAAATACATCGTCATGTCACACCTGATGTAGAATTTACTGTCTACGTCTTCCATCCATTCATCCAGGATTTACTTTCCCTCAGGTTACATCGGATTGTTGAAACGAACTTCATAAGCTGAGAGAAACATGTCAGCCGAACTGAAACATTCACAAATTGGGAATTTATTTTTTACTTGTTATTCAAAACATCACATTTAGGGACTCTTCTCCTCCCAAAAAACGCTTAGAAATCAACTGACAAAACAAATCAATTAGAATAAAAAATAAGATCAGTAAAATTTGTCCAATCAGGCGAAAATCAATCAGTAAAACTCTTTGTTTCTCATAAAACTACGTCTAAGTTGGGAAGGAAAAATGTCACGCTGAACGTCTCACATTCGTCTCTGTGGAAGTGTGACGCCAGATGAAGGAACCTCACCTATCAGCCCACACCAACGCTTTGCTATATTTGGGGCCAATTAGCCCGCTGAGGTGTTGCGGCGAAGTGACGGCGTTGGCGGTTGCTTAACGGTTCTCCGTCTCGCCGGCGGCGGGTGCACGTGCTTCCGAGCAGGCGCCGGACTCCTCGCTGAGACACTTCGCGTGAGTTAATCCATTTTCGCCTTGAACAGCCCGACGCGGCGCTTTGTGATGGAGTTGATAATTTCATCATTTCACACGCCGCTGTCTTACACACAGCAGACGTCGCCGGCTAGCGCTCCGTCCTTGACTTGCTGGAGAAGGCGCGGGCGAGTTATCGCTCAAGGATAATTACTGATAATGGGAGGCGTCACAGAGGGAGACTCACCCCGACAGAAAAGAGCAGCACGGATTAGAATGGGCACGTACGCAGTCCACAAACCGCAACATCGGATCATAGATGCAAATAGCTGATCAGCCAATCACAGCACACCGATAAACTCTGGCATTCGGGCACGTAGGCAGTGTCGAGACGACTTATGATCAAAGCAAGAAATTAAGATGGAAATGCTTTTATTTTGAAGGCTTTTGTGTCGGTTTGCTGGCAGGAGAGGTGGTTTCTGTCAGAGTTTGGCTTAAGCAAATCAGAGGTGAGGTAGGGGGTCCGTACTCTGAGAGGCAGTCTGCGGCGGCCTGGTTGATTGTGTTTCACAACCTGCTGACTTTCTGTAATTTGCACATGCGTGCCTTAAAAATGGATTAATAAAAGGGACCTATCAATGTCACACATAAGCCTGAGGGACCACGAACAGATGTTTTACATACTGTCTAGATAGCGATATTAAAAAAAAAAAAAAGTCTCCCCATTTGACGCACCTTTCATGTTCTGCACATTAAAAACAGTCTCCAGCTCGACGCGAGAAAAAAAAACGCCGGTTGCCATCAGCAACCAAAACCCTGAATTAAAACGAGTCAGTGTACAGCGGAGTTACCACTGTCCGCGGGCGCGCAATGTGAAACCAGGGACCGCCGCTCCTTCCTGACTGGAGAACTGACCTTTCCACGGAAGCTGCCCCTCAATTTACCAGCCCAGAGGCCTGTATGGGCGGATAATAGGCATCCTCAGGAGTCACTATTACGCCCGTGTGTCTATATGGCCAGACGTGGACACGCACACAGCACTGCGGCTGTGCATTGAAATGTCAGGCATATTTGTTGGTAAAAGGGCACTGACAGGCGCAGTGTCTGGGGGTGGAAGTAGAACAGCTGTTATTAAGTGTAAGGATGTAAAAGACAGAAAGGAAAAAAAGATGGGTGGGTGGGGTGTAATATGTTTAAAAGGATGAGGAAGACTTGAGGTTGGTGATGGTGATGAAGCTTGAGGAATCACCACATGAAGCGGAAATGGAGTTTAGGAATCATTAAGGAGATAAAGACGTGTCTAAGGTGTATTATTTTGAAAGGACAAAGACTACAGTGACTGGATTAACTTCCCTTTCGATAAAGTTTCGGGACGAGACTCGGGAGCCGTGAGTCTCGGGTATTTTTAGTCGTCTTGGTGCGACGCTTTCACAGGTTTTTTTTCAGCCGAGTCCCTTCATCATCGGAACGGGCAAATGTGCGACACGCCCAAGATGAGCCAAAAATAGAGCGGCCAGCAGATGGACGGATGCTTCCAATGAGAAAGGGGCGAAGACGCGTTACGTAAGACGCGCGTTGGATGGCGCGGCGGTTTGGAGGAGGAAGCCTTCTGTTTGCGCAGTATTTGTGTACTCACAAATGTTTGAACCTGAGAGTTGGGGGGGGGGGGGGGGGGGGGGGGGCCCCCACTTAGCTGGGTAATTGAGTGCCTAATCCCATCAAAGACTGCTTCATGCCGTCCGCTTCTTCCATAATCTGCCCATAATTACACACTTCCAGCATCAGACACAAACACACACACACACACGCACACACAAACACACAACACACACACACACAAAAGTTTTATTTTCTGCACGTGAAGAAATGAGGTTCACGAGGCCTTAAAAAGTTCATCCACAGGTTATTGATGATGAAATTATTGAAGTTTATGTGGACAGTTTTTTTTTTTTTACCAAAAGCTTACAAAAAAACTATTTCAATAAAGCCATCTAAGCATTAAACTGCCAGCATTCATGGATTTTCTTCGACTCCCCAAAAATCCATACTTTAATGAATACTGAAAAAAAACCCTCCTTTTGTTGAGCAAATTACTACTTAACAACTGTAGAAAGTCCCGTCATTGTTTCACAAATGCTCATCCGTCACAGTCTCAGCTGCTCTCCTGCTCGGTGAGGGAAAAGTCCCGACGTTTGTTCAAAAACTTTCAAACCGATTTATGACTGAAAACATAAATCAACAAAATGCACACCCGAGTCAGTTGGGTTTACAAGAACTGATGCACTCCTATCGCTTAGACATCTGTGAAATCTGTTATAACTGACAACTATCTTTGTGGGACAAATATTGGTCTGCGATTAAAGGGTGATTAATTGCAATCAATTAATTACAAACCCTCTAATTAAGCAGATCAGTTTCTTTTAATCAGGCTCCATTACTTCTAAACACTAATTCGTCTCTGAGCTTTTGTAACTTCTTGTAAACACTGGACACGCCAAAATACACCACGCCCCTTTGGGCCTGATATTGGACTATTTTCATCACCCTCAAACTAAAACAGGGTGATTTCTGTCGCCTGTTTAAATGACATGTTGCACATAAAGGTCATAGGTCAGATCAGCACATGTCCTCTTATGTCATTTGACATTAATAATTGGTTTAATATCTCTGCAAACATCCTGACACAAAGGAAAAGACTCTGTTTCTCATCAGACTGCCCCCTACAGGTGGAACCTCCCACAGCAGCATCTTTCTGCACCACACGATATCTACATTCGTCTCTCACTGTTTGCGCTACATAATGCAAACCCCCCCCCTCAGATTCCTATCTTTGGCCATTTATTATAATATCAGTCATTGTTATGACTTTGTCACAGCGCAGAGAGAAATCCATTAGTGTCCGTGTTTGGTTTCGGGTTGTCCACAGAGATACGGAAACCATTTGTCTGTCAGCGCATGATATATACGCTACACCGTGCACCAAACACACTCTTAACCCGTGGGTCAGCGCAGTGAATCGCAGCACTGACACATCTTTGATCAAGCTACTAAATGGCTCCAACAGGATAACCAGGCCACATAAATCCTCAAATGATCCAGGTGAGCCAAAGACGAGCAGGGCAAGAGGGAAGGAAACAAGGTGCTGTTTTTTTGTTTGTTTTGTTGCTTTTGTTTTTTTTAACTTCTTCTTCTTCTCAGGCGAGCATGGCCACAGGGACACGCGCTGATGCTAGTAAATAATATGGTAAATACTGACGCTTTTATTCCTGAACACTCCCATCTGTCTGGCCCAGGGAGAGAAAATAAATAGTGGCGGAGCAGAAGAGGAGGAGGAGGAGGGAGGAAGAGGGTGATGAGCCGGCGGGGCCCTGTGGTGGATTAAGGGAGGCAGACTTCTGAACTGGAGGCGTCCCGAAACCGAAGTCGGTCCGGGGAATAAAAAAAAAAAATTGGCACAGCGGGATGGATGGATGGGAGGGTGGGTGGGGCGGGTTGTAAAACCCACTCTGCCCTATCAACTATCACCACAGTGCCCATGAGCAAAACACTTAATTTCCCCTCCACAAGACGCTTCGGTGAAGCTGCTGGTTTTTGCTGGTTTAAGGAATGTGCAGGCAGGCGTGGCGTGTTTTGGACTGTGAGATTTGGTTGAATCTGAATCAAATCTGACACTCATAATCTCTTCAATGACCTGAAACGTTATCATAATTACTTTTCAATTGAAACGTTCCGAACGTTAAGTTTCCCCTTTGACGTCTTGTACAGTAAAACACGCTGAACAGAAGCCTTAAGTTTGTCCTTTGACTCCTCCGTGGTCGAATCGAGTGAATGAAGAAACGGCTGATCAGAAAATGCTCTAGACTTCAATTCTTTTGCCTCAGTGCTTCCGAACACCATTGCTGGGATCATATTTCCAAGCTTTGACATTGTCAGCCCTGCTGCTTCTTTGTTAGATAGCAGCTGTAGGAGTTCAAGGCACAGCAGCCTTATGGGAATTACATATGATGCGCTGTACTGTGCTCTTGAAGTGTTTCTATGTTGGTCTTGAGGAGTGGGCAGTCTGCCTGAAACCACGGCGACCGAGACTCAGAGAAGGAGAGTGGAGAGTGCCTGACACTCTGCTGGGAGCTCAAAGGTGGAATAAATCAGTCGGTAAGTTAAGTCGGTTTAGCAGCTACTAATTACACCATCGGCCGAAATGGTGCCTGGTAATTGGCCTCACTTGTGCCCCATAATTGTCCCCCGAACTTGTATTCACTCCATCAGAATTTCGCAACACCCACGGATGCACGGTGCCGACTTCTCGAAAAACTTAACGTCGTAATATTCAATAATATTTAAACTGTGAACTCGGAGGCATGCGTGGCACATCCCCTCTGAATGCACCATTAACAGCGCTCCGAAGCTTGACCTTTGCGCGGGCTGTAAGGGGCGGGGTCAAGAGGATGAGTGGCGGAGGCGGTGGAGAGGGCCGGGGTTACGGGGTGGGCCAGGGCCCCCCCCCCCAGGGAGAAGGTCAACAGCAGAAGGTTGCAGCATCCGAAGAGCACTTGACGTTAAATGCGCAAGTTCTCCACTGAATGCTGCAGCTGGGGTTACAAAAACTCTGACGGTGTCAAGATTAGAGGACGATTTATGGAATGCAAAGTTCCTCACTTCATCGAGTGTCTGCGCTCGATTTGGAAAGCGAACAACACTTTCAGAACAGAAGATATTCAGGCACCGACGATTGCAAATCGTTGCTGGAATAAAGTTGAGAAAAGTTCATTTTTGACGCGTTTGTTTTTTTTGTTGCAAACTGAATCCTAATTAAAGAAAAACTTGGGAAGCCAAGGTGACAGCGTTTCCACGGGAGCAAGATATTCTGGCGTTCCTTCCAATCAGCAGCTCTGTCCTCCCCGACTCGACCCCCGCTTGTTGTGTCCCTCCGCCCTGTCGTCATCTGACAGCAACAACAACGGAAGCAGTCGTGGCAGCAGTTGTGACAGTGCCAGAGGCCACGCGGCTCTGCCACACAGTCATCCAGCAGTCTGTTGCCTCCTCTTTGTTTTTCCCCCTCCTCCTCCTCTCCTCCTCCTCTTCTCTCTCTCTTTCTGTCTCGGCTGATAGATACCTGAGCAAGACGAGGGGTCAACCTGGCCACTGAGCATGTTGGCCCACTTCCACCTTTTGATGGAGTGAGGGTAACTGTGCGGTCGATGCAACGAACGGTGGAGGAAGGGTTATATTTGGCAGCCCTTTTGTCTTCCTGCCCTCTTTTTATTTTGTAGTTTTGACCCTTTTCTGCAGTTTCAGTCCCTCTCATTTACAATGAATCATCTTTCCACCCCCGCACTTCTCCTTTGGCTTCTTTTCAAAATTTGCACTGTTGAAATGCCAGAAACATCTTTTCTACAAAATGCTGAAAGGTGCAATAAAATTGGTACGCTTGGCTGAAGTAGCGGGGGAAAAAAAGGGTTGATGCTGAAGACAAGAAGTGAAAGATGATGGAATCGCAGCTTTGAAACGAAGCCCTGACATCCCATCAGCTCGTTCAGGGGTTGGCAGAGCTGCCCAGCTTCTTCTTTAGAGTCCATACAGCAGCTCTTTTCTTTAGAGAGTCATTACGCCAGTTTGCTGTAATTGAAGGATTTGGGTCAAAGTTTTGGTTGCATGGCGCGCTCGCCTCACAGAGGTTTGAGCCCTGATCGGCTCAGCGACCCCGAGTTTGACCCTTAAGTCAATCCACATCCCTAGAACAGAAGTGGCAAAGCTTGTTTGTGTTTTTTCTGCTTCCTCAGATGCAATATTAGCATTTCGAGCTTCGGCAGGGTTTCAAAACTCACGCGAGCTTCCTAGGAGGACTCCTGCTGGGTCTGCCGGGCGTTTACATTCTGTGTTTTGCTGGACCAAAGCAACAAACAGGCAGGAGTTTACAAAGGAGGTCCGAGGCTTTGCCTGCGCCCAGGGTGGCCAAATTTCAGTCTTTCTTGGCTGCAATTTGAGCGTCTGAGGAGTCTGAGCGAGTGTTCACAAAAAAAAAGCTGTAGAGTCACGCATCTGTAGATGTGCTGCTCACAAACAATACAAGGAAACCTGCATAAAACATCACACTAATGCGATTCAGGGAAAGAAGAAATCGCACATTAAGTTCTCCACTCATCCATGCCCAAACTATGAATATGCCGGTACATATGTGACGGGGACATCGTACGTGGCCCTTATTCCAATTAGCTGCATCCACACTTGGCTAGTTAGCTGTGCACGCCTGTAAAAAGTTCCATCTGTTTGTGTTTCACAACTCCGCGCGTCTCGTACCAGCTTTCACAGGTCATTTAGTTTGCCAGAAGGGAGCGGAAGCTCTCACAAATCCCACAAACAGCTCTATTGTCATTGTGTTATTGTCGAAAACTCCTCTGACAGAGGTTAGGCGGTGGTAAAGGTGAGTGACGCAGCTGTTGCCAGTGATGACAGAGCCGTTTTGGCTGGGTCGGCGTCTGTTTCGAGGCGGAGGGACGCGGCCGCGCTTCGACGTGACGGGACTATTTTTGGAGCGGGGGGTGTGGGGGTGCGTTCTGATGGTTTGATGAGGATTTCTGTGTCAACACAGTTTATTTTTTTCTTCTCCAGGGGAGATGACATGGAGCTAATCCTTCAGCGAGGCAGACAGGCAGCGAGGGAGCCTCAGCCGGGGTCTTAGAGGGACTGCCGCGGTCCAAACTCTTCAAACGCGCCCTCGCACGCACGATGAATGATCGCCACAGAAGTGGAAATTATCTACTGTAATTAAATGCCACCATCACACTTAAAGTGACAGTCACAACAAACACACAAGCCACTGTACATACATGGACGCTTCCCCACGCAATCGGCATGCAACAGACTGTCAATCTATTTCCTGATATGCATATTAAAATATATTTGTGCAACCTGATTGGACTGTCAGATTTGCCGGCGTCGGGGAGATTGAGCTCGCACAGAGGTTGTCACCACATCTCCCGCGCACATTGTCGCACTCCAAGGTCTTGGGAGGACAAGGTCTGGCTCCCCGTGAAGTTGTCAAAATTAGATTAGTAAATGTCAGAAGAAAAAATACACCAAGTCAAAAAAAAAAAAATCACGGCACTTCATGGAATCTAAAGCAGGACCGAGAAAAATCGCTCCTTGTTTTGAATTTTAAAGCGGCTTCTTGATGCCGAAAGCGAGTCGTTCTCTGTGATGTATTTAGCAAACCTGTGTTCTTTTCTCTCCAAACTGTCTGAAAGTTCCTTCCAGAAGCCTGACAAAACCAACTAAACCACGAAAGGGTGAGCAAATATCCAGCCTGTATCCACCCGGCAGGGAAGTAATGCGATTCTAATATATGGCAAAAGGCATTTTTACATTTTACATCTTTTACCAGCCGAGCTAAACACTTCGTTCCACCGGCAGCTGCGCATTCGCCGACTGCACTCTCCCGAGCCCTTCGCCGTCACCCCGGACATAACAGTCTGCGCGGCGTGCATCTGTGCGTGCAGCTGACTGGAAAGGCTGAGACAGTGGCGGGGTCGGCGCGAGCCCGCAGCCACAGCCGAGGTGCTGCCGCAGCCGGTGGAGATGTAAAACACGGCGCTCACGCGCGCCCGGTGGGAAGCAGTTTTTCCTCCGGCGGCCCGTAAAAGCTTTTACCAGCCGCGGTCCAAATTCGACTCAGGTTCAGCGTATGAAGTGTGAGCGAGAGAAAATGGGCAATTATTTAGGGGGAGGAAAAAAAAGAAAGAAATGCACTTTGGGTTATTACAGGAAGAAACCACAACGAGATAAGGAGGCTACAATTCAGCAGGTGAGCGGTGGACAGTGGGGAGTGCTGGTCAGGCAGTACATTACCTGGACTGGTGAAACGCTCTTCTTTTTATTACCTCACACATGTGGGACTTACAAGTCCGTGATCCTACCGAGTACCTAAAAAGTAACTCCTCGCATCATTTTTCTGATCTGCACCATCAGCTGAAGCTACAAGAGAGTGAATGATTTGGACTGAGTAAACTGAACAAACCCCCTCAGGGTTCTCACAATCGATTGGCTGCGACAGCCGAACTTCTGCACTTGGAAGCCTTTTGTCCCTTTCAGGCATCCGTGCCGACGCGAAACTTTTGGGAAACTACAGCAACAGGAAGAAAACGGTAGAAAAGAGCGTCAGGGAGAAAAAAAAAGAGACAAATTACATTTACCGCGGAGGTTTCCTTGAGATCTCTTTCAAGATATTTCAGAATAAAGGATTCCAGGAGGTCATGGGGAAAGCTCGAAGCAACTGGGCCCGCTGACTTCCCTGGAAGCCTCCAGCTTTTCATCACGAGCATTAACTGAAGCGCGACAGAGAAAAAAAGGCTTGAAATTCCTCCAGTGTTTGCATGCAGGGATACTAATTACTGTATACGCTGTGCAGAGAGAGTTGTGGGGACTCCGAGCAGAGCGGCACAACACTCCCAGACATCACTCTGTCAAGTGTCCTGTCTGCTGCGGCTGTACACATGCCACACTGTTTGCACACTCGCCTGCGTCCATCCACCTGTCTGCCCCCGTGCTCGGCGGCGCGTTGGCAGGGGCTACCTCCATTACACTGCGACTGTTCATCAAAGCCCCGCTCCCAGGCAACCTTGTCGCATGGCAACACGAGCGAGGTTCACCAAGGGGAGACTTCAACCAAGCAAGAAGGGAGAGGAAACAGGAAGGGGGGGGGAAGCAGAAAGAGGAAGGGCAGGACGCGCTGGCACAGCCTCCAGCCTCCTATTCTCATGCTGTCTCTTCCTCGTCGCAGCGCCGAAACCAGAAGAAAATTTGCCAACCGTCTTACAAAAACGAACAGGAGTTAAGGGAACAGCAACTTTTCCAGCAAACGCCACGGCACGTGTCGAGAGAGACAGCGGCTTTGCAACTCTCCAACTGTTTGCAGGTCTGTTAAAGTACCTCAAGGTGACTGTTAGTGACTCACTCGTTCATTATAGATGTTAGTCATAAATGTGTCGCAGCCTAAAGTCGGAGGTGTTGCACTGTTTCCGACACTTGACATGGTCCAGGGCCATTACACAGCTACAGGAGCGGCGTCGGCCCCGCCCCCTCACACGTACGGACCCTCGCGCAGCTGCACTGGAGGTGCGCTGATCTAATGTGAAATGCGTCTTCATTTTGGAGCCGTTACACCGTCGAGCTGCAATTACCCACTGATGCCTGCTTACCGCCAGGCAATCAACACTCCATTAGCCCCCTCCACACTCGGCCCCCCGAGACACGCGCTGACACCCGCAGACACGTCGGGGTTGAGCCGACGCACGCGCACTTAAAACACACTCTCTGGTCGGGACACAAATCATTACCGACTGCTGTGGCGGTGCCTCCCCCGTCTCCCCCGCCTCCCCCGAGTTCTTCTTTTTTTGTGTGTTTCTTGTTTTTTCCATCTCTCACCGCATTGCTTAAAAAAAACACCCCACTGCCTCTCGCGTTGCTTCTGCTTCCTTGAAGCGAACAGAGGATTTTCCATTTTTAACATATCCAAACTGGAGGAAACCGATCATGTAATACTTCGCCCGAGGTACAGTAAAGAGTAAAATGTGTTATTCATGGCCGCGGGCGTTCTTCTATCACTTTAAGCGTAAAAATCTGGGATGCAGGTGGTGCGGGAAGCGACGGGCACGCGTGTGTTTTTTTGGGGGGGCGCACACACACACACACCGACTGCGGCGCGGAGGTACCTACTGTAGGAAGCGGCGAGGTAAATCTCGCGTGTTGAAAATAGCGCGTCCCTGCAGGGAGCCGATGCACACACCTACATGTGTGTATGTTCCTGTTTGCTTGTGCAATCTCTCTTAACTTTCTAATCCAGTTGAGGGGCCCCCTCCAAGTGTGTTTGCCGCCCACGGCACATATTACCTTTCCTGATCAGACCTGCCTGTGTGTGTGTGTTTGTGTCAAGCACTCAAGGCGAGAGGCGGGCCGTCCTTCACTTCGCCTCCTTTAAACTGGCGCTCTTTTGAGGGATCTGTGAACAAACATCCAGCCCTGAGAGTCATTATTCATCGCGATGACTCACAGAGGAGATACTGAGAGGAAAGCAGCTGGTCCGCGTCCCATGTGCCGTCGTGATCTATGCGTCGAGTCGCGTCGTCGCCGAAGCACGCGTCCATGCGGAGTCAAGCGCGGCTTTAACGCCTTTTCCTTTAGGTAACGCGGCAAGGATGTTCGTCGGAGTTTATAGGCGCTCGCCGCGACCGCTTTAAAGAAAAGGTGAGGAAAAAAAAACAACAACCCTGAATCAATTCGTCATCCGAGCTGAAAACACTCCGACAAAGGACGGCGCTCGAGAGGTCCTTCGCTGGTTTCAACTTTGTTTCCATTAGCCGCGACTCGGCAGGTCAGAGGAATTCAATAATTATTTACAGTGAAGTCTCTCTCTAACCTCTGTAAACAGGTAAAGGAGGAGGAGGGGGGGTTGGGGGGGGGGGGGGTCTGAACTCCGACAGGGACGTGACAACAACATCTGAGATGAAACATCTCACCAGAGCCTCTTTAAAGCAGCATTGCTTCCTTCACACTTCTCACTTTAACCCTGATAACATCGCTGCTTTCTTGCACTCATAAAGAAAATGATTCGCACATAATGGACTGAAGTGCTTTTATTTTGGAGGCGTCGTACGGCTGTTTGTTCTGGCACCAGATATGCAGCCACAAGTCTCTGCAGTCATTTGATGCAAATAAGTGTAATATGGCCTTCAGTGTGCAGTATGCTAATCCAGACATGCTAGAATGCCTTTAAAGCATTAATCTAAATTAACCTGCGTACTCTTAAGTGAACTAACAGCGCTCTGTGTTAAATGCAGGTCAAACAGATTGAGCTGGAGTGCAAACATATTAACTTTGCCTCTCAGAACTTGCGTGTGCAGCGAACGCACATCAAACACCGGCTGTATTTGAACCCACCTACATACGAGTCGTGCGCGGCGTAGACTTCCTCACAGTGGGACGCCGTATGAAAGACTTGCATCGATCAAGTTTCGCGGCTCGCACCGCGGGGAGCCGCTTCGCAGCTTTCGCGAGTGGATGTAAACAAAGCGCAGCTAACAGCTAAAAATCATGCTTCCATGGAAAAGGAAGAAAAAGGAAAATCACTGTGTTTGTCGGGGGAACGTTTATCCTGCCACTCCCCCCCCCCTCAGACACAGAGCAGTTCGCATTCCTGTGATATCAGTAATTACTGTAAATAGCTGGAATATGGACATCAACTTGCAGTAAAACTAATCCAGACATGCTGAAAGATTTCCGGACTGACTCTAACTTCCTGCAAGCCGTGGAAGCTGCAACACTTCGTGATCAGTGGCTTTTTCTTTCTAGGCTGTTTCCCCTCGACTGTTCTCTTCTTATTCCCAACTGATGGAGGCAGATGGCGGCCCACTTGTGAGTCCGATTTCTCCCCCCTAAAAAGGGACTTCCTTCCTTTCCAAAGCTGCCCGCGTGGGGATTGCCGTTTCATTTGTTTGCTTTCTTTCACTTTGTGCAACACTTTGGTCAACACGGGGTGTTTGAGGCGCCGATGGGCCAAAACATTGTGACCTCAGACTCTCAGTGGATTGCGGATCGAAGGCTCAGAAGCCACTTAAAGCAGCGCCGCGCCTTCTCTTGCGAAATAAACACGTTCTTGTGTCACGTTCGCTTGGCTGTAGAGACACAAAAGCAGACACACACTGGTCACGGTGATACACAGTCAATTCTGAATAAGCAGCGCTGGACGTAAACAGTTTTATAACAATATTCTGGCGCTATATTCTCTCCCAAATCCAGTCTCGTCCTCTCCCATGCAGAGAGGAAAAAAACCGAATGCTTTCTTCCTCTGCCGTCACGCCAGACATTATTCAGTTGGAGTGTTTATCGCCTCTTGATGTTTGTTGCCTCACAACAAAGTGACAGCCATCGGAAGTGCAGTCTTTGTCGACTGCACACGTTGCAGAGTGACTCAAAAAGGAACAACGCGAGACAGACAAAGACGGGGAGAACGTCGAGAACAGGCGCCGGCCAGTATTTAACACACATCGCAGTAACAGGCTTTGTTTCTGTCTGTTTTGCTTTATCCTCCCTGGTTTTAAATGCCTCCCCCCCCTCCTTCCTCTTATTCCAAGCACTGTGTTTAATTGACTGTTCAGCGTGTGGCTGCATTGTTTCGTTTGGAGTCTTCTCCTTCCACTGTCTAGTTTGAATCCACCGGTTGCTCCTGCGCCGAGGTGATAGCGAACCGCAGCGTTCACTCAATTTTGGGCCCGCCACATCCTCTGTTTTTAATAAGTCCCTCCACCGAGGCAGCCGGCGCTGTCAGGCGAGCGAAACTCATCTTGATACCAGTGAAACACCTTCGGCCTCTAAAGACCCATCCACTCATTGATTTTCCTCCATCCTCATTCTCCCCTGTCCGGCACGCTGGAGCCTGTTAAAAAATGCAGCAGCGCGGACGAGCTTGCAGCTTGCAACTGGTAATAAAAGGAGACTTAGAGTCACCAGAAGTTGCTGCTGTGAAAAGTTTTTGATCAGATGAATTGTGCCCAGGTATCCCCTGAGTTTATTACTCTGGCTGGCTTGTTTTTTTAGACTTTCTCTCTGCAATTGTGGTACTAGAATTGTAGCCGTAAACCAGTGAGCTTTAAGAAATCACGATATGTAGTTTGCTCAACTTCTTTTATGACTGGGTTTCTCCTTCGTCAAGCTGATCAGTGTGATTGATGAGAGGGTGTCCATGAGAGGGCGCTGTTGTGGTGAAAAACAAGGAAAAGCCTCTGTTTTTGCAACAGGTTGTGTCTCAAATCTCACGACTGCCCCCACGTTTCCCGGTGGAACTGCATCAGTCAGTCTGTCGGAAGCTTCCACCTGACAAGACACGTCAAATTCCTGATGTGAGACATAAAGCGACCCCTAAAGATGTACCACCTCCGAGCGACAGTCTCATAATATCACTTCATCGGAATAGATGACCCCCCCCCTTCTCCTCCTCCTCCCCAAAACGTCCCACGCTGCCGTCCTTCAGAAGTCCCCCTCCTTCCCTCTCTTCTTCTCAGTGACACCAGTGAATGTAAAATAATTACCCGTAGTACAGAGGATAGAGAACAACAACAGGAAGGAGGGGGGGAAAAAAATCCTCCACACAAACATCTCATAAACTGCAGCCCTGTCAGAAATGAGCCGCATTCCCGATTGCAGTTTTCGATCTGTGTGTCAGTGTATCGCTGAAAGTAGTAATTAGGTTGTCAGGGAGGGAGACATAATAACCATCACACATTCTCACACACACACACACACACACACACACACACACACACACACACACACACACACACACACACACACACA
>JAUESE010068388.1:0-16097 GCA_032274725.1 Malacoctenus triangulatus
CGCAAGACACTCACTTTGGGAGACAGCGAAACACACACACACACACACACACACACACACACACACACACACACACACACACACACACACGCACACACACAGAACATTCACTTTTACACAATGGGACTGCATATCCTTTTTCCAATCTTTCCCTTCTCTCTATCTCCCTCCCTCCCTCACCCGTTTTCCTCTCTCAACCTGCCGCATTCTCTCATTGCCTCTTTTTCGCTATTACTAATTTGACAGTGGCAGACAATAGTGTGCAGTGCATTTACAGAATTCCCACCTACTAATTAGTAAGAGCTCTCTGGGCCTTTGATCCTATGTCCTTGTGTTCTGGATGGCTTCCTGGTCTTTGAAGGTAGCTGTGATAGAAAAGCTGCTTTCAACTGCCGGGAATCCTTTGGCTCTGGCACTGTGACTCGGCTTAGCTCACCACAGGCCTCTTAGGGAAAAGAGCTGCCCCTGCACTAGTACATTGTGCCTCGGAGCAACGACTGAGTGTGTGTGCGAGTTAGATGGCAGAGAGGGGATCTTAAGGCCCAATGGCACAGTTTAAAAGAAAGATCCACAGTCTTTCATCTGTGGTATCACTGATTTGAGATCATGTCTTTCAGACTGATGTGAACATTATCACACTATTGTAACACACAAGCAAAAGGTTTGCGTTTGATGACATTAAAAGGTTTATCTTTCTTTTACTTTCGAGCCGATGTCTTTTCACAGCCTCAAAGCCAGTGTCACCGGGAGGACACCATGGGAGCACTGTAGGGATATACCTGTGATTAATATGTTATGGGATTCATATGTCGGCGCTAAGGTTTCAGATTAATCACTTCACAAGATCAATATAAAAGGGGATGAATAAGTAATGGGTGGGTCCTTTATACAGTGTGTGCTAAACTAGGCTTCACTGCTAACAGCCAACTGTAAATCATTATGCAAAATAGCATCTTTAGTGTGAATCAGAGTACATATGACTGAAAATGTTGGGGAATCCACGTGTGCAACTGCTTCAAGTGAGCAACAATGAAGAGTTGAGGGAGAAAAATATAGAATTCATTCAGCTGCTCTTTCAATATTGCTCTTATCATGCAAGAGCGACACTTCCCCAGGTGAACTGAATGGCACAATGTGGGATAAAAGGGAATAGAACTTATTATTTCTTTCTGTTTTTCAAAGGCACATTGTAAGCAGCACAAAAGGGGGAAAACTACACCATTTACAAATCAGTTGAGCCCTGAGGGAAATCTCCTGGTGGATGACATTGAAGTTGAAAGTGCACAGCGAGATGGCAACATCGTTCAGTAAATCATACATCTGAGCAGTCTTCCCCTGCATCAATTTGACTGGGAGTAAATGTATAAAAAGACGGTATATCAGAACATACTGTGGTGGGACTACTTCTTTGTGATAGACATCATCTTTTCATTTGATCACAACGCGGGAGACAGTTACAGCAAATGCAAATACAATGCCTATGCCAGCTTAGAAGTCCTGCATAGATTCTGCTTGTAAGACTGTGTTTTATCCTCTGTCAAATATCAGTTCTGCCCACTAAGCTCTTTTGAGATGTTTGTGCTCACAATGGGGGGTGCGTGGATCGTCCGCAGCAAAATCAAAACAGATTAAATTGGATGCACCAGCTGACAAAAGTAAGTTTCTTAATATGGAACGCTCGTGAATCCATGCGAGTGCATTTGTAAGCCATTGTCCCCCGTGGTAGGCTTGTCCACATGGGTTATGTTTGTGTTTTGAGAGGTGAAAGCAGTGGTGTCAAATTTCCATGACAATGGGACATTGTGCTTTTTGCCGACTTGCAAAGCAATGTGGCAACAAATCAGTTTTCTCGTCGCTCTTGTTTTGCTTGATTCACTCATTTTTCTGACAAACTTGCAACTTTGTCTTTTCCTCCTCCATGGAAACTAAAGGCTGAATCTTAAACATTTCTCTTGGTAATGACCATGAATAATATACGGATGTTTTTTTTTAAGTAGTACCAAAGGTAAATCTTTTTTAAAAAACATACATTCAGCTATATATTTTTTTGCTCTAAACCAAAGTTTACTTTAGAGGTGATCACAAAGTTGCAACGGTAAACATAAAAGTCCCTAAAGAAAAAAGATAAAATGTTACAACAGCAGAAGTTCATTTCTGGGCTAAGGAGCCTTCATGAGAGGGCTTTAGATATGTGTTGGTTTCTTGTGTGTCTGTGGGTTTTCTCAAGCTGTTCTGGTTCCCTCCAACAGTCCAGAGATGTGAGTTGTGTTGGGTTAGTTAGTAACTGCCTGTAGGTGTGTTTTTGGGCCTCTCCGTGTTAGGAATGAGACTTACAATTTGTATGTGATGTACCCTGTTTACTGCCCAATATCAGCTTAAACCTGAGTTGGGGAAAGCTGGTATTAAAGATGGGAGGGGACAATAAAATGATTTGTTGTGACCTTTAAGAGCAGGAAGCTCTCTTACTGCAGTCTGATGTCCTGATTGGTCTCTATCAATGTGCCCGAGTGTCCTTGAGCATGACAGGAGGTCACCCTGCCAGCAGATTCATCGTCACGATGTGTGGAGTGACTGTATGTAAATGTGACAAGTGGTGAAAAAAAAACATTCAAAAAATACATGATTGTTTGTGTAAGATCATTAAACCAAACGTGCTAATGAACAGTATGATGGTGCTGGCACGCAAAACAGCTGCACAGATAACAAACCTACTCTCTTAATCTTTCAATAACGTGAACCATTGTTTTCAGTTGTTCTATCTCTAACAAGCCCAACTAGAAAAAAAAAACAAGCCATACTGTAAGGTTTCTATTTTTTTCTAAGGAATTCTAAAAAAATAACTCATGAATAAACATCAACAATATATGTAACACATTTTCGTGCGCTCTTGTAACTTGTAAGTGAAGGCGTATTCCACATCATCATGAGAATGGGGACAAAAGACGTGCTCTTTCAATACTTTGTGCTGTTTTCTCCCTGCAATACTATAGTTATCCTATCACACACAGCTCGTGGATTACATAATATTTCATACTCCTCCTTTCACCCTTGCATACTAAGTCAGCTGTAGCAGTAGCCATGGCAATAATGATAGCACATAATTAGGGTCTCATATCCCTTAGCTTCCTCCATAATTGCAGTCTCCAAACCAGAAATCTCCATTTGCATGTTTCTCAATATGAGAGAAACTCATTAATTGTAGACAATAAGGATTTGGACTATGCAAAGCTTAACTGTAATGTGGGAGCTAAAAGTGAATAAGCCTTTCTGTTTGCCATACACGGCATCAACTCCTCCCCCCCCCAGCGTTTTATTGTACGGAAGAATGTCTTCATGCGATGCAGATGTAGCCTACACGTTTCTTTCAGCTTCCTACATTAAATAGAGCATGGATTTTCCAACACACACCAGTATTCAAATATAAATCATTAGATCTTTTTCCTTTTCCTGCTTCGACATAATTTGACAACATGTATGCACACACATGTGGAACCGGATCGCTTAGGTGGGGGTGGGGGTTACATTTCCACAAAGATGGATGCTGCCTGTTCCCAGCACTGTCCCAAAGGAGAAAACATTTATTATACCGAGTTTTTCTTTCAGATCATTCCTCAAATTAAATAAGTAGGGTGCTGCTGCAAGACTGGCTGTAGAGTAAAACGGGTGAAAGATTAATCAGGGAAAACTCTATTACCATGACAGGAATTAATGTAAGAAGTTGTTGTGTGATGAATGAATAAATGAAACGTGGACAAAAAAAAGGTTCAAAGTTGTGTGAGGGGGATGCAAAAGCAAGTCTACCATGACAAAACTAGTCAGCAGATCCCGGTGAGAGTGTCCTTCCACTCCTGTGGGAGTTACTCCTTCTTCATTTATTTACAGCTGTCCACAGTAGAACAGGCAGATAAACAACTGGTACTCTCCTTCCTGTGAGCAGCCATTGACACTGCAAAGGCCTCTACTAATGATCATGAAATCCATGATTGGATACAGCGACTCAAATAACATACACGCACACAAGGCTGAGCAAACCATGCATTTCTGTCTGGCTCTTAGTTTTTATCCCAGCAAATATGTACACTCAGACTTCCAGAAGTCTCCACGGGAGGAATTAAGACAATTCTCCTCTGAAGTGCACTGGAGACAAAGGTCACTGGCAGTTTTCTTTAGGTAGCCTTCAATCCTAAATTAGGTACACGGGTTGGAAAATACAGAAAAGTGAGTGTTCAATTTGTTTATGTGAGGGTGAGACTTAACCTAGACTCTGTGAAACAGGCTTAAGTGTTTCTCTGTTAGTTGGTGTTTTTACCACAAGGACACAGACATCAGAGGCAGCGTGTGAATCCTTCCTTTTTTTGGAGTTTTGAAAATGAAAATATTCACAGTTTCTTTTCAGAATAAAACTTTGCCCTAACCTGGAAGATTGCAGCCTTTGTTCGTTTGCAAGGCCCAAAAAACCAACAGCTCAGTCCAGTTCATGTGGACACAAAAGCTTCAGACACATATTTGTTCCACATCCTGGGGCTGCTTGTATTGTTCCCTAAACAAATGACTCTATTCCTTGACCAACAACACTTCCATTATAAACTGCCAATTCAAGATCTGGAATTGTTATTCCGTCTATGGCACAATTTAATGGGAAACATGCACAAAATTGGATTATAGTGATAATCTAGGAGCCTGCTTTAGCATGCATTGAAGAATATATTCAGGAGGGGCCTGTAGATTGTTCAAACAGATGAACTGGCTTGTTTAATGCGCCTTCGTTCCACACTTCAAAATCCGAGATAGAAATCAGACAATATGTAAATCATGGTAAATTTGTTCTGTGTGAACCCATGGATTAAATACTGTGCTGTACTGTTGCTGCAGTACCTGACAGACTCAACCATGCAATTACAAAATGCCATGTATAGAGAGTAAGTAATATGTGCCAGGTATTTTATTTGAAAAGGTGCTTTTTTATTTTATGTGACTGCATCGTATAAAAAGCTGACTTTACAAATTTAGAACACAATGCAATTTTTTAGAGTTTCAATCAGAGTAAAAATTTGGAAAATTTCGGTCACAAACAAAGATTAATTATGAAAACAAAAACTAATCTCCACAATTCAATTAACAGGCATACTGGAGTTGTGGAACTAAACAGTTCTTTTTCCATGTTGCATTTTTAAATAGGTGATAAAGTAATAAATTAACGTCTAACGCTTCCTTGAGTCAGACAGGTTTATGGGAACCTTGCAGTTGGTGCTCAGGCGTTTGGAACTGTCGAGAGAAGAGAAACGGAAAAGCAATCTTGCACAGTTGCACTGAAATATAACTGGAGCAGGAACAGTACCTTACAGGCCATCAGTCGCCTTGTAAAAACTTATGCACAAACCTTAAGAAGCACCTAACGGGGGACAAAAAAAAAAGTACCCATTTGTGGGTGAGAACAGCCGAGCCCAGAGATGCTGCTGCCCTCCCTCGTAAAGGATGCAAACAAAAAGCAACACCAGCTGACAAGTGACAGGATGCGAGCGTCTCCGAGGTCGAATGATGGTCTGGTGTGATTTGAGGCTTCAGTGACAGACTGGAGCAGCTCAGTGTGAAGCTTCAGACCAGTGAAGCATCGAGGCTCTGAGAGGACAGCAGTGCCGAGCAGATAGTGGTGAATAAAACCAACAAACTGTCAGAGCACTGGTGCAAGAACACATGGGTGTAGACCAGTGGGTGGAGTCTCTTGGCCAAGAAAAGAAATGGTTTCAATTAATTCTTCAGTAAATTGATGACACGAGAAAAATGTCTGGAATTAACAGAAGAAGACCTCCTCAAGCAAATGTCTAACTTCAACTTGTTGACAGATAAAACAGACAATTTAAAAAGAAAAACTCAAGGACGTCACAAGGAGGGTGAGAAAAGAAAAAGCCTCCAGACAAAGAGACCAGTCACTTCAAAACCAAACTTTCCAACCTCAAATTGGAGCACAAACAAAGAGCAGCTTTTGAAAAACAAGTTCAGGACCTCACCAAAGAGGTGTGTGAGGGGACAGGGGGTCTGAAAGGACAGGATGAGGCTCTTTAAATCCAAGCTTCTCACCTGGACTCAGTGTGCCAACAAAAGGAAGCCTTGGAAAGAGAACTGAAAGAATTCAGGCAGAAGATATATAGTATAGAGGCAGCTATGACAAAGGAAGACAGTGCTTCCTTATTACAGGGGGGTGAGGTTTTGAGCACCCTTGTGAACTCTCAAGCATAGGTGGACCTTCAGGCAGAGAGAGGCTGGCCATCAGCCGGCCATCGGACTCAGCGCTGACGCCGACAAGACTGTGATTGACAAGGTTGCTTTTAAAATCACGGCTGTTGCTGATAAGGTCAAGATCGGGGGTTTTCGGTTTTTGTAACTCCTCCTCCGTCAGCGTTATCAAACAGGCGCCTTGGCTTCACTTTGTAGCTCACCCACACTGCACAGATTTCCCAGCAAATTTCTCTCAGCTCTTGGGCCTGGCGGTTGTTGTAGCGACTCATCCACAAGACGAAACCAGCCATATTTAAATGACACGTTGAGAAGCCTTTTGACTACTTCTGCCGAGGAGGCTTTGTGATCATCCCCGTTTGTTAGTTTCTCTCTTTTCTCTCTTTGTCTATTTTGAACAGATTAACTCAAAACTTTCTCGACAGATTGGAATGAAATTTCCAAGATCAGTGATGGGTTGTGCGAGGAAGAGGTGATTAAATTCTGGTGGTGATCCAGTCATCTGGTGAACCAGAATGAGGAAAAACACTTGTGTTGTGTTGTTGTTGTGTCACTGAGGGGTTAACTTGGCAGTTGGTCTTCAGAAGACTCACTGTTGCTATGTCCTTGTTGCTACGCACTGTTGCATGTCCAGAAGCTCCGCTGCTCAAGGATGCTGTCACGACATTACCTTGCATTAGCCGTAGCATTAGCTCATAGCATTTGAATGAGCTACAGTGGTACATTTCTGATGTGTGGCATGGTGGAGGTTTGCAGTCTACTGCCCAGCAGCTACGTCCATCACAAGATGAAAATGGCACCAACTGTGAGGCTGGTCTATTGCCGTGTTTGTTCACATGTCACCAACACGGCGGCAGATCAAGCGACGAGTTAGGTAACATCTAATTCACTGTTCATCGCCTCCATGTCCTCCATCATTATGGATGGAGAACAGACGGGCTGTTTGTGCTCCTGCAAAAGGAACGACCGTTTTGGCAGTCCGGCACAGCTCGGTGCGTTGCAGCGACGGATCGACTCACGCTGAGGAGGGAAGCAACTGTAATGGAAACCCAAGTGGGCCGAGCTGTGCTGTGCGAAGCCGTGTGCCCTGTGCACGCAGCAGGGTTTTTATTTCTGCTGGGTCTTCCAGTTTTTCTTCCCACACTCCAAAGAAATGCAAGTTTGGTCAGTTTGTCATTCTGCAAAGTGGCCTCACAATGATTTTTTCAAATTTGTTTGAAAATAAAAATTGCAAATGAAAGTATTCAATCTTTCAAAACAGTATCTTCTAAACATTTTTCCCTCACATGTATTGGAGAAAGCCTAGAAAGCGTGATCGATCATATAAATGAGGCTTCTTTCAGTGTTGTTAGCTTCTTAAAAAACATTTAGTTTGATGTTACTCAAGAACAATAAATTCAAAACTTGTTCAAGTCAAAAGTTCCCGATTTTGTTTTTATCTAACGATAATCTAAAAGTTTATACATCTATGTCGGTTCTCTAGAATCCCTCTGTGGTGACTGACTCAGGAACTGTGCATAAACAATTAATTAACACTTAAATATAGGAAATGGTTTCCCTACATAATGCAATTTCATTGCTTTATTAGTCTCAGTCTAAGTGCTTCACACTGTTAATAACCCATTTAACTAGCAGCCACATGCTAATGGAAATGGAGCTGCTTTGCAGCCCTTTTATTTGAGAGCAAGTTGGGGTCCAATGTCTTGCCTGGGCGACTTTGGCACATGGACGGATGGAAAGAAATTTGAACCAAACCCATCTTTGCTATCTGAACATCAGTTTCCTAAAAGTCCTTACTACTTACAAATTCACTGACACCAGTGAAAGTCCCAGCATTGCTAATAATTACATGGAATATTCCTCATTTTCTTCTTCACTTAAATTCAGGAGGCAAATGTCAGAAAACCTTTTGAAAGGGGCAGAACTGAAGTCTCGTTTTGTTTTCAGGAGGAGCCCAGCCAAACACAAACTGCCAACCCAGGTTTTGTATCATGTCACAAAAAGCATAACGAATTATACCGACTTGGCTGAACAGGCTATAAAGGGCTGGAGTGCAAAGAAATGTTTCACATTACAGTGCTCACCGAACTCGGAGCTGTATTTGACTGTCAAAAGCCATCCAAGCCTCAGGTTATAAGCCCAAGAAAACTACACAGCTTAAATGATGAGGATCAAAATCTTAAGCAAGGAGGTAAGTCTGTTTTTTTTTTCCAACAGAGAACGTGAAAATGCAAGATGCACAAAAATGATCCTTACAACACTTTTTATAATTAAAATGAGTTTGTAAATCCTGACAAGGAAAGAAACTTGCACCGTCCTGCGAGGGGACTGAAGAAAGGGAGCAGAAAAATGTGTGTACCCCAGAGAGATGGTAAAACATTTAAAGAACGGGTTGAAAAAGAGCACGAGGGGAAGACACAAAGTTTAAAAAAATTATTTAAAAAGAAGCCTCCAGTTGGGCCTTTAAATTCACCTCTACCATTCTAAGTTTGTTTACTTCGATGTCTGTGCATGTCAAACTATTCCAGGGCTGCAGGACTAGACAGCTGTGAAGTGAAGCAGTAAAAGAGGGCCTTATTGATCATTCTTGTCTATGCTTGGGGACTACTGAGCTGAAAACATCCAATGTGTAGTGGATGAGTGCATCTTGACTGAGCGGCATAGGTCACATAGCAATAACAGTCCAATTTCTTGTGTTAGAAGCCTGGGTGCTTCCCTGTGCTATTGTTTTTACAGGGGCTTCCAACACCCCAGTTTGTTTGGAATAAATATACTTAGAGAAAATGTGCTCATTTGATCACCTACATCTTGACTTGAAGCTTGTTTTATAAATTAGTTAACTGTGGCTCTTGCTTGTCATTTGAGCTTACTGCAATGGGATCAGAATGTGTGTCTTGGAGGTTTTCATATGATGCAAATTTTTTTGGTACTTTGACAATCTGTAGTTGCCTTGTGTTTGATGCAGATGTTGGTGATTTGTTGTGATCAAATCAATAATCAGTTCATTAAAAACACCAATATTAGGGCTCTAAATTCACATTACAAAAAACAACGACAGTTTACATGTGTTGTCTAGAATAAATAGTAAAATTTGTTTGGACTTTTTCTTCTTTAGTTTTTTCCACTCACTACTGGGATAAAAATATGGTTTATTCAACATACCTACGGGAAAAACGTGTACCATTCTCCAGCTGAAAGACACAGCAACACTGAACACAGTGACTCTGCCTCGGATGTGGGATCAATACTACTACATCAATATTGTGTCTGGTTTACACTACCCTGAAAAAATGACATTTTTCCTGCTTTCATGGACAAATATGAGAAGAACTTTTATAACTTTTCAGTGCTTTTTGTGCTGAAAACGTTGCAAAGAAAAGGCTCACATCATTTCAATCGTAAGATAAATGAGGTAAAGCACTGATATTGACATCATCAGGCTCTATTTTATGTTGATATAATGAATGACATGTTCGACTTTCTGAGGCACTACCTGCAAGTGAGGCCCAACATAGACCACAGTCTATCTTCAGTCCTTAAGACACAGAATGAAGCCACATTACAGCAATCAAATAAGTGGAAAAGAGTGTTCACTTACCCCTCGATGTAGCTTTTGTGTGTGCGATTTTGATCTGGGTGAGTCGGTAGCAGTTGATGAGCACAGGTGACACAGCTTGCTGTGGGTGGACTTGGCTAAGACATACACTTGGGCTGCAGCCACAGGAGACGACCTTCAACACAAAGAGCTGACCTCAATCCTAACAAAACTGAACCTTTTTGTGACAACATGATGGAAACTAACACTTTCTAAACAACCCAGTGAATGTCTGGCAAACATGTTTTTTTTCCTGTTTCATTTCAGACACACAACTTTCAAATTTGTATTCAATAGTTTAGGCACAAGTTCCTCAATTTTTCCAACTTGAGACAGATGTAAGATTTTCTTAACCCCAACTGAAAATATGACTTGATCAAATTAAAGAACTGTCACAATTCTTTTTGTATCTAGAATAGTTTATTATACAACATTAGAAATCAGCCAAATTCAAAGAAAGGTGTCGATATCAACTGTTAATGAATTTATGTTTGAAGCAGGCCCAAATCGACATTGGCATAAATATTAACATATGTAATTGTTCTTTAATCTTTCATCACTTTTCCTTTGAAGACACCTGCTCCCACACACACACAAGGAACATCTTAGCTGCTTGACTTGGTCGACGACCGGACTGTTTTGCTGTCCTGTCAGTTACCTACAGCTAAGGGACACTTACTCAAAGCCTGAGTGACACGGGTTTTATTGATGGCCTCAGAAATGCCTTTCCTTGTCAACAGTGTGTCAGAAGAGATAGTGTCACACACACTGATCAGCCATAACAATACCACTGCCTGCCAAACAGTGTTTTGGTCATCGTTTTACTACAAACGCCTCACACTTACAGACAGCATCGGGGTCATGTTCTCTGTTTTTGCACCTCAAGGGAATTGAAGCAACTCAACTAAATCAAGTAGACTTAGGTGATACTTTTAGGTACCTTTGACCTGGGCGACTGAGAGGACACATAGACTGGGTTTGGTCTTTTCACAGCTCCGTTTTTGTTTTTCTCTCACCTCGCTTGTTTCTGGTCTCATTCATTTGTTTAATTATGTTCCTTTTCTGCGCTAATTAAAGACCTGCAGACTGATTGTTCCAGCCTTGTTCTTATTCATTTCCTGTTTCCTTGTCTGCTTCAATAGACTGCACAGTGCTCTCCGTGTCGGTTCTTCGTGTTGTCTGTGTCAAGTTTTCTCGCACTGTCTCGAGTTTCTGTATTCATGTCCATGGTTAGCATCACAGCCGTGGTCTTGCTCTTTCTTTGTGTTTTTCAACTGTGAATATAGCTCTTCTGATTTACAGTGGTAAGGACCTAGCTTTAAGACTTCCACTCCTGTGGCCAGTTCTTAGATTTGAGATAATCAGATCTGAGTTTTCTTACAGTCGCCCTTCGACCTCTCAAACCTCATCGCTTTCTGTTCGGCAGGCTGAGTGGGAGGTCTGTGCATGAAGGATTTTTTTTTTGCTTGCGCTGTGTTCAAGGTGATTTTACAATGAAACAGCAACACCTGTCTTGATTCCGACACCACTGGAGCAATTCAACATGTGCTTGCTTTGTTTAGACACCAAGATTATTCATGTGCCCCTCGTAGTTGCTAGGCAAAATGTACTACTGACCATTTACAGGATGGGATGAATGCTGCTTGCAGAAATGTTTATATAGGTTTTAAGTGTCCAATTAGCATAGATAGGAGGGAAAGAAGTCCTGGTTTTGTAAGAGTAACTAAGCCAAGATTATCAACTCCAACTTGCAGTATTCTTGCAGTGCATGGCTCCCAAAGTTATTCATTGTGAGCACTCTCAGCCATCCACATGACGTCAAAGAAAATGTTATTCATCAAAACGGGTTTTTTTTCCTGTTGATCCATGATTTGTTTCTGATGCCAATCAGTGCTCTCGATGGTGGATGGAAGAAAGACTATAAAAAAAGGTCTACAGTTCCGTGCATAACAATCTATGGTGCATTTGGGTCTGGAAGCTTTTTATCTGAAACTTTGCTGGATCAGAACAACTTGTACCAACTATTGCTAAAGGCCTTTGCGAAAAAGGTGAAAAATCCGATCACCAGCTTACTGGATTTCTTTCTTTGCAACACTTCAATCAACGTGCACTCTGAACACCCAAAGGAGCTTCATTGTTGGAGATGCTCTGACTCTGGTCCTAGTTGCAAATTCTAAGAATCTTTCCAGGTTTTTTTTCTTATTAAAGCACTTTAAACCCACATTTACTTTGTTCTTATCATATGAACCAGATGATCCAATGTTAATATTCTCTTCATTTATTTCACTTCTAAGTGTACATAATGCTGTAGCTGCTTTGTGGATAGATTCTTTTGTGTCTAAAAGGCCTTGAGCTACAGAAAAAAAAAATCAATTCCAAACTTATTATATTATATTAATTCCTAACTTCAATGCAAAAGTGCCAATTTGCCCAAGTTAGAAATTTGGGCCAAATTCCAATGAAACATCTTAAGTCCCACTATAGAAAATAATAGTTTTCAAAACTCAACTGATGCCTTTTTATTTTTTTGGCCAGATACTCGAGTTCTTTTTTTGAATACCGTGGGACTGGTGAAGACAGCCACTGCGGTGACCTCCATGTTATCTCTGCCGCCCACACGTCTTCTGGCTGGAGAGTATTTTTTGCTTTGGAAGATGACCGCGGTGGCTGTGAAAGAGGACATGCCGTTATTAGGAGTGGTAATACAACACTCCTGACATGCACATAATTGTCTTTGGCATAATGTGAAATCATCACAACCCAATGTCAGGGGGTTCTCATTTCCGGCAAATCGAAAGTTGGGTTCAATTAGAAAAAGTAAAACTTTGATTAATTACAGTCTGTTAATATCATTGGGAGAGGGTGACGTGGAGTCGTCGGAAGCTCTCGGAGCGACCATCAATTTGCCTTCAAATGGAAGTTTTAAATTCAAAGCACTTCTTTTTTTTCACTTCATATTCTCGTCAGAAAAGGAATGTGTCCTCTCGTGCACGGAGGTGTGTGATATTACTCTGTCACTCTGAGCTCTGGTTATCATTTCCTCTGAAGTGTCTGCACTGGAAGAACATAATGGCTCTTGTCTCCGCTCCTCAGCCCCCCGATCTGCCTGATTATGCCCTCCTTCTCACCAGACAAATGCCAATCTGCTTTTTCTCTGCTTCACAATTAACAAAATGCCCTTATTTAAACAGGAGGGCATTTCAGCCAAGTCGTGAATACCAAGATCACTCTGTCATAAAGTGAATGTCACTCCACAATTGAATCTCAATCCGCCTCTGCGGAGAAGGGCAGGCAGACTTATCCCAACGGGAGAGCCGTCCTTTTTTTTTTTTTTTTTTTTTGGCCAGATAACTGTTAACTCCACCATTGATAATGTTAACTTCTCGAGCCAAGTTTAAATGGCCCATAAAATGTACTCACTAATTGATGCAGTGTAAAGGGCATACAACACTAACGGGGAGTCAGACAGACTGAGAATGGACTGGCCTCATTATTGCAACCAAAGGGAGAGGGTGGCAACAGTATCACTTTACATGACTGGATGCTGTTTTACAGCAGGACTTGAAAATACACAAGTAATTATTTCTGCTGCACAATAAAGGCACCCTTCAGTATGTCTACCTAGTGGTTACCACTGTTTATTTGCTGCTACATGATGAAATAAAATGCTTTTGTTGCTGTTGGTGCAACACACAAAACATCTAATCAAAACCATTCAATCCTAACGAGTGTTGACTACTTGTTGATTGATGTATTTTTTCTGTAGTCTTTTTTCAAAATGTATAATGAAATGCTCACTGCCCAACATTTCAAGGCAAGGGTTTGCTTGTTTGATCATTCGTTGAGAGAAATATTCTTGCTTGCACTAGACCTGCTGGTAAATTATTGCCATCACTATTAAAATTACCACAAAACTCGCAAAAGTTCCAAAGCGTTGTTTTTGTTTTTGCTCGATAACTTTTGACTTTTACAGCAATGTGAACGATAGGTCTTCATTTTTGGTGTCTTTCTGCAGGGTCAATGCATACACAGTCAGATGGCCGAGTAGGTACTTTAATGGAAAACACCTCTAATGACAGGTCAGCTTCTGATACAAGTTGTTGTTGGATTCCTGAAAACGTCATATGACTGATGCTGTATGTGATGAGTTGAAAAAATTAAGTCAGGGGTTTAAGGTCGATGGTTTTACCCACGGATCACATGCGTACCGGACCGTGGAGACAGAGCCACGTGGATCACGGACCACAGCCGATCAGTTGCACCTCTTGTATCTTTTGATTGCTCTGGGAACAGCTGACATCCTTTCACAAATTTAATATTGTGTCAACTTGAACAATGAGGGAAAAATATCTTCTTCTTGGTAAGAGGATTGACTGGAAATATGGATTAAAAAACATTGATGCATTCTTCCTCTTGATAAGAAGCAACAGTCACTGTGGCATTTTGGTGTATTTGCTGTTGTCATATTACTTCTCACATGAGAGCACAATGGATATTACTTTTGTGGAGTATCTTAAAAATGTCATCCATGAACCTGTTACCTCCGTCCTCACTAACAACAGCAATAAAAGATTTACTCTTGAAGAAGCAGATGTTTTGAGGGATGTACTATGATTGATAGCACACACACAACCAGAAAGGACTTCAATACCAGTGACCGTGTCACCCCAAAGAGCCGTGAACTCTTTGTGCATGCATATTCAAATTCCTTTCTCAGAAGCACATTTCCTCTATTTCTCCTGGGTGTTTTCAGTCTGGGGGGATTTCAGCGAGGGTATTAACACATTGAACCTTTGTGAGAACTTAACTCCTATCTATGCTACAGTATAAGCTCTTTCACCATTACAAATTTCCAATTATGTTTTGCTGATATTTTATACCATGGCAAAAAAGATCTTAAAAAAATGTTCCTGTATATTAACCCACAATTTGTTCAATGACATATTTTGCCTTTGTGACCCAGAAAAATCCATCAAGCGAACTTAAAACGAGTTTGACCAGCATTTGAGTCTGTCTTGCGACATGAAAAATTGACAGTGCTGCAACAGCGGTACAATTATATTCTTTTACCTGTTGGCCTGCATATAACATATCCGACAATAATAAGGGGAACCAACTTGTGAATGAATTCAATAGACATTCTCTACCCAGAGAAAAACCTTGTTATCAAGACACAAAAGGAAGGGGGCATCATTCGCAATTGAAAAATGTAAACAGCTCACTTTCATCTCAGTTTGAATTATGCTCTGGTCCACACAGAAACTGCTGCTGAGATGAGATTTCTTCCATGGCTTCAATACAGCAAATTGAGCTTGTTTCAGTTGGTTCAGGCGGGCTATTGGAGGTCATCACGTCTCATTTCCATTTTGATTCAAATACGAAAAAAAAGGGACACTCATACTACAATTGAGCTCTTCACAATAAAATCTATTCCTAATAGCTTCTTGGTTCAAGAGATGTTGTCTTGGGTGACAATAATAAAAATCAATGTCTCTCAGGAGTTGCTTTGGGAGTTACTCCAGCTCAGTTCCACAAGTGGCAATTCTGAGAAATGACACATGGAGTATAACTCCCTAGGTTTGTGAGACACTCGACACGCACACAAAAGCACACACCAACAACACACAGACCCACCGGTGACTCTCTCCCCGCTCACGTTTGCCAAACTGCGTCTCATGCCAAGCTTCCATCAGGCTATGACATTACCACTGTGGCTTGATAAGTTCGCCAAATGAGAAAACATCACTGTGTACATGGACAAGCATGCAAATTTATTTAGTTCCTAAACAATTACAAATCCATGTGCAAGCCAAATACAGCATGTTTTTCCAAATGGATATGTGAGTCCATTAATCATGGGCAGATAAACATTAATTTAGTCTATGCGCGAAAATAGCATTTGGGATTATTGCTGGCAATGTTTCCAATTCCCCATGTGTGTAGTTCATATTGTATATGTAAGTGGCACACGGACAAAATAAATAACAACAAATATAGCCATAGTATTAATCAGATGGCTACATCACAGGATAAATGTACTTTCCAAGAAAGCCCAAGTGTCTGAATTGTAAAGAAGTATTATTTCAACCTTTCATGGATGCATAATAACCATATTTATTTGTTTAACTAAGATAATTTACACTGACCATCTATAATCGCACAGAACTGCACTCTGCATCGCTGATTGATCTGCTCTGGTCTCCTGTAATACATAAATCATGTTGAGAAAATCTTCAGCTTTATTTTTTCTATAAATATATAAATACAT
>JAUESE010068405.1:3381-16094 GCA_032274725.1 Malacoctenus triangulatus
GTTCACCCCTCTAGCCTGAAACATCAGATTCTGCAGAGTCATGGCCTGCATGGAGTCGATACCTAAGGAGGACAGGATGGTGTCCTCACTCAGCTCACTCTGCTCCATGCTGAGGGTCTCGCTCAGCAGCGAGAAGACATATTGTTTTGGCGAGACAGTGGGAGCTTGTTTTTCTACTGACTCGGTCTCTTTGGACTTTTGAAAGGCCTCTTCGACCAGAGCGGACAGACGCAAGGTCAGGGCCCTGTTCTGGGAGAGGATGTTGTACCTGATGTTTCGGAAATGAAACCGGCACACGGCTTGCTGGGGGCGGTCGAGCACGAGGCATTGCTCCAAGCTTTTGTGAATCTCAGCCACGTCCAGAACCATCATGCCCTTGGCCTCCAGAAAACGCTGGAAATGATCTTTGGACAAGAGCAGGCCAAGATTCAGCGCCCCCCAGTTGATGGACTGTCCAGGCAGTCCAAGTTTGCGTCTGTACTGACAGAACAGGTCCAGGAACGTGTTGGCTGCTGCATAGTTTGTTTGCGACGCGTTGCCCAGGAAACCTGAGATGGAGGAGTAACACACAAAGTAGTCTAACTTACATTGCAGTGTTGCATGATGCAGGTTCAGAACTCCGTTGACTTTGGGTCTCAATACCTTCTCATAAAGAGATCTATTGAGGGTCTCAATCAAGCCGTCATCCAAGACAACTGCACTGTGAAACACTCCTCTGATTGGACAACCGGGGAACTTGTGGACGATGGCACTGACAACCTTGTGTACCTGCTCTCTGTTAGATATGTCACACTCCATGCTGGCGATGCTGTTTCCACACTGTTTCTCCACATTGCATATCTCTTGCTGCACCTTCGATGTAGGTTTGCTCCTGGAGAGAATGACTACGTACTCGCTGCCTCTTTGAGAGATAAACTTTACTGTTTCGAAACCCAGACCTGAAAGCCCACCTGTCACTACGTACACTGCTCTCTTTCGAAAGAGTTGTTTTTTTGCCGGCAGCAGTGGAATGTCTGACAGCTTGCCGTCAGCAGGTTTTTCCAGAGTCACCACAGCCAGTTTCTTTGAGTTGAAGTAAGACTGAGGTTTCTCTGAATCGTCAGATTTTTCACACTGAAAAGTAAAGTTTTGGATCGCAAACTTACTGCTGAAATTCAGGGACTTCAGCCAGTGATAAAGGTGTGTCCTGTGTGCTTTTAGGTATCCCTTTTGTAAAATGTCTGGCAGGTGTATTGTGTGTACATAAACACTGTCTCCAACACTTTGAAGTACTTCACGAGTCTGAAAGACTTGTTTCTGTGACTGACAGATGATTACAACGTGCTGCACACCGGGGAAGTTGCAAACCTTTGCCGTCAGGGATTCGTCAAATGGAGGCAGGACGACAAAGGCATCCATTCGACTGACATCAACAAAAGAGCCATTGCACTGTGTGCCGACTGTCACACTCCAGCCAGATCTGGTACAAGTGGACGTCAAAACTTTCACCAGAGCAGAATTGGGCACTGAGCAGACAATCCCTAAGTTGCGCTTTGTTCTTGGCAACGCTTGATGCACGACCTCCCACGCGAGCACAAAGTAGGAAACACAAGGTGTTTTCTCAAAGAGTGGGAACCTCTTGGTGCTGTAGCAAACCTCCTCTGGCACTCTGATTTTATTTGCTGCCACAACAGGATAACAAGAAGCAACATGGTCCCCTACTTTCAGTTTCTTCACATCTTTTCCAACCGCTGTAATCGTACCGCTGAAGTCAAGAGCGACCAGTTTGTGTTTCTGCGATGAGTGCTTGTTCCAGTACAGTGTCTCACCAAATTTCAGATGGGAGGCACTGACAGGGAGGTAATCTGATGAATGGACACACAGCTTGTTTGGCCGTATCTCAACTGAAGTGTCAGTGATCGGCTCGGCCTCCGAGTCAAAGTGGACAGCAGTCAGTTCAGTCATGGCAAAGGCATTGTTTGTCTGGAAAACACATGTTTCAGACATTTTAGAGGTGTAAGTGCCTTTTGGATGCTCATCAGTTTCTGGAGGGGTTCGAGCGATGGAGGGTTTGTATATTTGCCCATCTTTTACCACTAACTCAGGGTATTTCTTGCATGGATACGACCTTAAGACCTCAGACAGAGCTCCGATGTCCTCGGCAGAGACAGCGCCTACATCGATGAGCTGAAAGGAAAGGTCAGGCAGCTCTGCAGCGAACGACCTCGTCATGCCGACAATAGCGAACCCTGGGTTTATGTGGTCTATTGTGATGTCAGACGAGCAATAGGTCACTGCTCTGATTGAGTTTGGGAACTGGATTTGCTTCAGTTTAAGGACAATTTGGCGGAAAATCTCGCAGCAGCTCGCCAAGTTCTGAAGGATGGCTTCGGCTGTCAGAGCAGTGAGGTCCTCTTTGCCCCACAAGAACAGGACTTCGTCAAAGGTTTTCTCGATATCCGTGATTTTGAGATTTTCAAGTAGAGAAGGAAAACCAATTCTCAAGACGTCTTTTTGATGTGTGAAGGAAATATACCTGGAGTTTGAGTCCAGGTGTTGTTGCAGACCCTTAGCGATCCCAGTTTGGTCACAAAAGACCAACGCCTTTGGAGGAGGAGTCGGACTGAAGTCAGACACAACGCTGAACTCATTATGGTAGAAGTACTCCTCCACCACATGAGAGTGGCTGCTGAGGTACTGGATGATCACATGCTTTAGCTCAACCAAAACTCTGCCTTCCTTATCTGCAAAGCAGCCACAGACCTCAAAGTGATCGGTGCCCACATCAACTGCTCGCAGATAGACAATCATCTCATTCTGCAAGGGTTCAAGCACGCTCAGACTTCCTATCTTTGCAGGAAATCCCGGCCTTCCAGCAAAGACGTGTTCGACTGTCGCTGGGAGAAGCTGCATCAGATAGTCCAACACAACGGGGTGAATGCAGTAGTCATGCAAATGAGACTGCAGTTCTTTGGGAACTGAGACAACTGCAAAAGCCTCCTTCAGATCCTCTCCATAGTGCACATCTGCTTTATTCTGGAAGACATCTCCGTACTGAAAGCCGCCTTGAGCGAGATACCAGTAAAACTCCTTGAAGCTCACCACAGACGTGCATCGTTTGGAGATGGCGCTCAGCGATATGCTCTGCTCCTCGATCGCTCTCTCTTTTTTGGAGACCACTGTGCCTGATGCATAGACAGCAGATGGAGAAAGAACTGAGAAGCGGGTTTCTTCCGCTTTGTGTTCAAGTTGCACTTTCATTTCAGGGGAATTTGGAGCCAGGATGAATGGGCTGTGGAATGTGACGCTCAGCTGTAGAGAGTTGAGGGGCACTTTCGGTTTGGCAGCTGCCAGTGATGCAGCTAAACCCAACTCAGCATAGAAAGCACCGGGGACGATGGGTACACCGTTGTGCTTGTGCTCTTTCAGGTAGAACGAGGAATCGGACGTCAGATCACAGCTGAAAATGTTGCTTTCGCTGCCTTTCTGACAGAGCACGGGGTGGTTACTTGGTGTGTTTTTCTGTGCAGCCCCTATGATGACATCTCTATCCGAGCAATCAAACTGGTATCTTGGGAAAGGCAGCGGCATCGTCTCATGACCCCTGTAGAACGCGCTCCAGTCTACCCGAGCGCCCAGCTCGAAAAGTTTAGAAACAACAGACGCAACTGATTCATGATCTTTGTCAGGCAGCACAGAGGTCAAAACAGCCGTATCGTTCCCCAAAGTTTCCATAATGTTCCTCTGCAACGCCCTCCTGGGACCGATCTCCACAAAGACTGTGTTCCTCATCCCTTTAGCTGCTGATCTCACTGCCTGCTCAAAAGCAACTGGCTCACGAATGTTTCTGGCCCAGTATTTGCCTGTGCAGAAATCTCTCTCCATAACTTCCTTCCCTGTTACTGTTGAGAACAACTCGGTGTCGAGATTATTCACCCGCAAAGAGCCGATTATTTTCTCAGTTTCGGACAGAATGGGGTCCATCATGTGGCTGTGGTAAGCAGCTGGGACATCAAGCACATGGAGGAACAGATTTGGACCGTTACTCGAGTTACTCAGCTCTTGATGAAGTCTTTCAATTGCATCTGCTTCCCCAGACAGGGTGCAGGACTTTGGGCTGTTGAAAGCGGCGAGGCAAACTCTACCAGAGAAAGGAGGAAGAAGAGCCTCGACCTCTGACACCACCATGTTACTGACCACGAGCATCTTCCCACCGGTGACCTTCTTCTGGAGACTGCTGCGGTAGTAAATGACTTTCACTGCGGCTTTGAGCGACAGGAGGCCCGAACAGTGAGCAGCTGCGACTTCACCAACAGAGTGCCCCAGAATCGCGTCGGGCTTGACCCCCCAGTGCCCGAGTAAGGTGGTAATCCCAACCTGGACGGCAAAGAGGAGCGGCTGGATGACGTCCGGGCTGTTGAAGTCCCTGCTCTTAAACTCACTCTCAAGGGTTTCCAGCAGGTTCAGCGGACTCAGTTTGCGGAAAAGCTGTGAAATCTCAGCGATCTTCTTTCTGAATACGGGCTCGTGTTTTAGGAGCTGCCTGCACATGCCGTGGTAAGCGACGCCGTTCCCACAGAAAACAAACACCAACCGTGAGTCTAAGGAAGCTGGGGTGACTTTTTTGTCAACGCCGGCACTGAGTTGCTCTTTCAGGTCATCGACAGATGAGACCACAATGGCCCTCCTGTACCTGTGTTTCTGATGGGTCCTTCTGCAAGCTGATGTGTACAAGAGAGCATCCAGATGAACTGAGCGATCCGCCTGCAGCTGTTCGAAGGTGTCCTGCATCGTCATGGAAAGAGATTTCAATGAAGTGGCTGACATGACAAAATACTTCACTCCTGTCTTGTCGCTCTGCTGCACAGGACACGGCTGCATGTGCTGTCTGACAATGGCGTGTGCATTCGTCCCTCCGAAGCCAAAGTTGTTGACTCCAGCAGTTCTTGCTTCGGACGTTTCCCACTTTTCTGCTTCTTTGGGAATTTTTATGTTCAACGATTTGGTATCGACGCTGGAGGTTTCGTCAGAGTAGAAAACTGAGGGAACGATCGTCTCGTGCTTCATCATCAGGAAGACCTTAATGAGTCCGGCCACTCCGGCAGCTGATTCGGTGTGTCCGATGTTGCTTTTCACCGAACCGATACACAGCGGCTCTGAACCGGGAGGTTTGGCTTTAGCAATGATGTTCGAGATGCTTCCTGCTTCTGTTGGGTCTCCAGCTGGAGTTCCAGTCCCGTGTGCCTCGATGTACTGAACATCTCTGATGTCAGACGCCGAGTAGATTCTCCTCAGCAGCTCCTCCTGCTGCGTCATGGAGGGTTTGGTGATTGGCGAGACAGAGCGTCCATCTTGATTCACTGCTGTTTTGCTGATGATGCCCCAGATGTTGTCCCGGTCTTGAAGAGCCTGAGGATAAACAAGATGTGTAAAATCAAGCTTCCACTGACAGTAAAACTGTGTTTATTGTTGTTTTTACTGCTGATTCTGACTTTTTTCAGGGGTTTCAGGAGGACCACCCCGCAGCCCTCTCCTCTGCCGTAGCCATCTGCTGCTCCGGAGAAAGGTTTGCTGGTCCCGTCCGGAGCGATCATCTTAGCCTTGCTGAGTGCAACAAACACTCTTGGCTCAATAATGCAGTTGACGCCTCCACAAACAGCCATGTCAGAATCACCTGATAAGATAAGAAGACTCTTTATAATCTCATCCAATCATTTTTTTTACTGTCGTGCTGTGAACAATCCTTTTTTTTTTTAGGCCTGGTTTTTCACCTGTTACTCTGAAACTGTCCCTGAGCTCTGCGCACAGACCTTGTTTGATGGATTGACAGGCAAGATGCAGGGCCACGAGAGACGATGAGCAGGCGCAGTCCAGGGACAGCGAGGGGCCGGTGAAGTTGAAGATGTAAGAGACCCTGTTTGCCGCGATGCTCATGGCGAGCCCTGTTCCGGTCCAGTGATTGATCACGCTCGGATGCACATGTGCAGCGTTTGTTTCATAATCCCTGTTCATTATGCCTACGATAAAACAACAGAAAACAAGCAGGAAAAAGACAATAATTTAGGACCTAAACTTCAAACTCTAGTTTTAAAAAGTGAGCTAAGAACTACTGACACTCTTTCTGTTTTGGATCAGCAAGGCATTCTTTTAATCTTAGTTGGTACAAACTGAATACATGTTTTGCCATCTCACCAAAAAACACTCCCGTCCTGCTCCCACTGGCTTTCTCCATGGGGATGCCTGCATCCTCTAAAGCTCGGTAAACACACTGCAGGAGCTGCTTTTGTTGGGGGTCCATCTGTTCCACTTCACTGTCGCTGATACCAAAAAACTTGTGGTCAAACTCGTTGAACCTGAAAACATTCGAGAAACATTTTATTGACAAAGTAAAATCATCAACAAAGCACACCTGAGGCCAACTCAGTCATCAAACTGCTTTAACTCATTCTACTACTGAAAAAACAGAGTTATCGAAGGGGCAAAATAAAAAACCAAATTCAGAATGAAAACACGGGTCACAGAAACGTAACAGAGGGTCATACCCGTCCATGAGAGCCGCCTTGGCTGTGCGGGATTTACCCGCCTTGTTGTCGTCAGGGTCATACCAGCTGCTCAGGTCAAATCTCTCTTTGGGGATGGCGACAGCACAGTTTCTCCCCTCCAGCAGAACTTTCCAGAAACGATCAGGACCCTCCCCTGACGGCAAGACACACAGTACGTACATTTATCATCTTCAGAGTTGACAGCGTTTTTTATCATTTGCCATTGCTGAGTCATTCTGAAATTCGAGATCTGTCCCAACAGTGCAAAACAGAATAAAATAATGTGGTGACAAACACGCAGCCACTGAGAGAAAAGGTAAGCTCTGCACAGAATCACTGCATCGTTATTTCAGTGAGATATGTTTTGTTAATCACCCAACAAAATTAAGAAAAATCAAGTTCTGAAGTTGTTCTCACCTCCTGGGAAATTGCATCCGATTCCCACCACAGCGATATCATCCTCAGCTTCCTCCATCCTGACTGAACATCACTGAGGGAGAAAAAATCAGAAAGACTCACTGCACCATCGTCTCAACGCCACTCGGACATCCAGGCAGACCCAAGCTGCACTCCAGCACAAGCAATGTTTCAAAGTTTTCTGTCATGAGACCAGTTCAGTGAGCACCCAGGTCGTATCCTTACATCCATGCCGCTTCTGCGTCCTCCCAGTGATGGTATCACTGCCAAACCTGCGGCCGATTCTTATAGGCAGCTTCTTTTCTTTATTAAACATTAATGACAGATTGTATACGTGGCCATGGAGATGAAGGACTTCAGTGCACACATTTATGGCACCTTGGGAATGATAAGTAGGAGTTTAATGAGTAAATCCTTAGTGTTATACAACAGGGTGCCTCCAGGTCTGGTTACATTACAGCTTATCAACACTTACATCAACAAGTTTACGATCTTCTCACAACAATCCACCATCGATGTCACTCAGATGTCTTTGCAGCATCTGTCAGAGCTTCTGCTTCTTCTGACAACGGGATTAAATTAACCTTCGGACTTGTTATGTAACCGAACAATGACAGAAAATGTTATCAGGAAGAAACAGACTGAAAATAATGTAGTGAACAGAGGCTAAATATCAAGAGGACACCGAATTTTTTGTACACTAAAAAAAAGTTCAATAAGTACAAAATGACTCAAAGTTGTTGTCTATGGCTAAATAGCCCATGTCTGCATTTTTGTTTGTTTTTTTAGTCACCGGTTCTTTTTTAATAATCTGACTGTGTTTGTGCGCAATGAATTTACAGAGACAACAACATCACTGGAATGCATTTTATTTGGAGTGTACAAACAGAGCGTTGCCGCATACAGGTGAGATTCTGGTCTGACTCTGAAAAAACAGAGTTAAACCACAAACCGTGTTTCAGAAGTCATTATAAAAGCTTCGTTCAAAATTATCCTCATGTTAAATCAACAAATAAACTCTATACTTTAGATTTATTATGACATTTGTAATATATACAATTTGAAAAACTGCTGGAAAAATAGGATATATTAAGACAGAAGCACCTCTTTCTTGCAGGCTGCTTGAGTGACATATCAATTACACTGAGACACATAGAAAAAGCAGGAGAATTATCTCTATATACATGAACAATCCAGGCCGGTTTATTCCCATGTTAAGCCGAGCATTTTGCAGCTCAGCTCCCACAGCTTCTGAGCCAGCTCGTCGTTTTTGGCTGTCGTCGAGCAGTTGGCAGGAGCACAGTCACTGTCAACAACAACACATCAGGTGAGTGAGGAACAATTATTTCATAGAAAAAAAACAAAACTATCATGTGGCTCAACGTTTACCTGTAGTATCCGCCGCTCTCCTTCTCCAGCGTCGGCTCCACCGCACAGTAAATGGTCGTCTGAGCTCCCTGGACGGAGTTTTTGGTGAAGGGACTGACCATCTTCATGACGCACTGCTGCGGGCCGCTCAGGTGGCGCCACAAGTCGGTCTGAACGACTCCAGGGTGGAGGGAGTATGCCGTCACACCTGTGCCTGAGCGGGGGAAGCAAAAACGATCGACGAGCTGCATCACAGAGCAACTTTAGGCAGCAACCATGAAACGTAGAGACTGAACACACACCTTCCAGTCGTTTAGCCAGGGAGCGGGTGAACAGGACGTTGGCCAGCTTGCTCTGGGCGTAAGCTCTGTTCTTGTCGTAACTCTTCTCGCTGTTGATGTCGTCCAGGTTGATGGAGCCCCAGGAGTGAGCCATGGACGACACGGTGATGATCCTGGCCGGCGTGGACCTTTTAACCAGGTCCAGCAGCAAATACGTCAGCAGGAAATGACCTGAAGGGAAAAAAAAAAGGAGATTGGATTCACTTGTTGGATTTTTGGTGTTCAGAAAACAAAAACAAAGTGCAACTTCATCAAGATTTAAAACCACCATAAAGCCATAATTTACCAAAGTGGTTGACACCGATCTGCATCTCAAAGCCATCTGCTGTTTGTCCATAAGGACAAACCATCACGCCTGCATTGTTGATGAGGATGTTGAGTTTCTCCTCATCTGGACAAGGAACAAAAGAAAGCACTGACATGTTAAACAAAGGGACTTTGAAGTGTTTGAAGAACATTTCCACAGTTTTTGACTGATTTCACCTTTGTTGATGGCTTCAGCGAATTCTCTGATGGACTTGCTGTCTGATAAGTCCAGTTTTTTGCAGATGACGTTGTCGCTCCCGGAGCTTTGGATGATGTCTGTGACAGCAGCCTGAGCTTTCTCCATGTCCCTGCAGGCTATGATGATCCGTGCACCTACACCAAAGAGGGAAACACACGTAATGTGCAACAGAAAGACCAGCACAAACACCAGTTCCTGGAATGCATTCAGAAACATTGGATATTACTACAAAGTACCTTAATGTGTGGGTAAGTGGGTAAATAGCGCCCTCTCCTGACAAAATATTAACATTACTTGACACCTATAACCTAAACAGCTTTTAATAAAATGAGTTGACACAAATAAACATACAAGAAGGCACATAAAATGCGCACAGGCCAGTTAACATGAAAGAACACAAGTAAAAAAAGAAGCTACACGACACTCGGAGGTACACAAAAAGTAATACAAAGTACACAAGCACACTATTAAAACAAAACTATCACTATAGAAGAAAATATTTCACATTGAAAACAACTTCATCACAATGGTTGTTGTTTGAAGGAGGAGGAGGAGCCAAGTGCAAACTGATGTGTTGACAGCTAAGTAGCATTAGCAAGCTTATGGTTGCAGACACTAAACACTGGCTGAGGAGGATTAGCTCATGCTAATCGATCTCCACAAAGCAGATCAGAATTTCCTGAGGGGCTGCACGCAACTCAGGATGACTCATAAAAGAAGAAATGCCACTGAACTCAACCAGCAGACACTCTAGTTGGCTACAAAGTGCAACAGTGTGTGATAGCTTGGAAAATGACTCTGCATAATGTGGTAGTGGTGTAATTCCCGTGCAGCCCTCTCAGGCTGTTTTGAGGATAATAATGAGAACTAAATCACAGCTTTTCTTATATTTTCCTTCTGAGGAAAAAAATGTACTAATGTTCATTTTTTAATTGATTTCTTAAAAACTGCTTATTCTCACTTATATAAACTGAGCCTTGAAGAAACAAAACACAACATAAAAACAGGAAAAAAATCTTGAGAAAAAAAACAAATCTAATGTCCCTCAAATACAAAAAATTTAGTGGAACAGTGAAAAACTCAAAATCAAATCAAATTATGTCTGTCTGTTTGGGCTTACAAATAAGTTTTCATGAAATAAATTTATTTAATCATTATTTACAAAAATAATCACAACGGACAGGCAAACATTTATATAAAATGGTTTAAACATATACCTGCAATATTTTCTGAATGTGTTTGTTCACGTTTTTACTTCTCTAATTTATCAAATTGTAACACAACAAAAGTGTTTAGACAATCAATTTTCCTGCCACAAATCAAGGAATAGAAACTGACATTTCCCGTTATTGCCAGTTATTTTCGTCCTGTCTCAAAGGTCTTGTGGTCAAGTTGAAACAAGAAAAGCAAATCTTTGTTACGAAGGAGTCTTTTATCAGTCTTCTTTTGCTACTTCTTTTCAACTCTTCACCTCGTGGGCTTGAACTCAGTGGGAGTCCGTTTCTTCCTGTTATTCCAGCCAATGTGTTTGAGCAGCAGGTGAATCGGGACCCAGGTGAACACGACCCAACAGGTCGGACCAGCTGCCTTCCAAACACGTGGTTTTTCCGGTTCATTGTGCGCCTCCTCGCCTGCCCATCCATCATTAGCCAGGATATGTAATACTGGGCTGCGGTATCTCCTGACTTATGACAACACCAAACGTGATGCAACTCAACGTGACAACGCTAAATGAGACTTCACACAAACAGCGGAGGATCGGGCTGAATCGTTTGGTTTCGGAGGTTTGAATAGAACTGTTCTGTGTGTTGCAGCATCGGTCTGACTGACCTCTCTTGGCCAGGTCGATGGCCGTCTCCTTGCCGATGCCGGTGTTGGCCCCGGTGATCACCACCGTTTGACCGTCCAGCCTCTCTGTGGACGTCCAGGCAGCCCGGAAAAAATTTCTGTCAGATTGAGAAACTCTTTAGTGTGTTAAGCAACAGGACAAAGTCAAATGTAGCCCAGAAAAAAACAGTCTTCTGACACTGACAAAGCAGGATACAGATGTTTACATGTTGATACCACTGAATACTTTTATCTGAGTTAACCCGAGACTATTTATGCTGGTTAAATTCTCACTTAAACTTAATGTAACTAGTTTGTTTTGACATGTCGAGCATTTTACATGAATGTAAAACGTTTCCTTACCGTATGGCCTGCATGTCACCGAGAAAATCACGAAACGTGTCACACAAATAGTTGTTTACAACCCAAAAACACTCCTCAACTAAAACCTCAGTGAAATGAAATGTTGTCGACCGGAAGTGTGACTATGTTGCAATGTTTGACAGACTTGGGATTCTAGCCAATTACCTGTGTTAACGTCACTCTTAGTCAACGCTGATTGGTCAAATTATAGTGTGCGTCCCACCTCTGTTGTGGAACTACTCGATTGTGAAAAGGGGGTGTGCCGAGCGGGTGGAGAGTCTTGGAATAAGCAACAAGTCATGCAAAGGCTGATTCAGCTTTGAAATGGTTCCAAATGAGATTCGTTATCATGTTAGTTTGACCCAATAATTTATTAATGACACCTTTTTGACCACAGACCGGCTGTATCATATATCGAGATAAAGGAAAGGGTGTGTCAGTGATGACTACATTCCTTTCCACATAGCATTTCCAACTGTAATGCCAAAGGGCTCAAGAAAACGGCTCTATAACTGTACAAAAATGAATGGAACAAAATGATGAAAAAACAAAGCAAAAAACAAATTTTTCCTGGTTGAATATGTTGGTGTCTCGAAAATCGAAAGCATTTATAGGCACAAATGTACATTTCATTACCGACACTGTTTTTTGTCTGAAAGTAACACAAATCAGTGAAAACCAATGTGACTATTAATCTGACGGAAAATGTTTGTGAATTTTCAAAATGCAGTCGGATTATCTGTCATGCAGAGATCTAAATGGACTCGAACACCTGCAACAATAAAATGAAAAACATCCTCCTTAAGTGCTTTTACGCGTTGTGCCTACAATTTTTTCATACCTCGTAAATCGAGGTACAATCAAAACTATCTGTCTCAAATGTATCGTTGGATCAATTTGACGTCAACAGTGAGCAAAGCAGAAAATTACCACAAATACAAAAACATGACCAACAGCTTTTCTGTAGTGCTGCTAACCTTTGTCCACCAGATGGCAGCACATGATCGTGTTACATGACTGTTGCTGTTCCACGAACACAGCGTTGTGTGTTTCCAGACAGATTAACAGGTTGGTATTTGGGTAAATCATGTCCTTGGCTCGGAAACTCCTTCTTCTTGCAAATAATTTGCTGTAACCCTCATTATCCGTCAAGCCTCTGACCAAACCCTGCATGAATGGCTCATTCACAGGTTACAGACATTATTCCAGCAGAGCAGCAGGTTTAGGCTGAAGGTCATTGGGACAGGAAAACTCTGTGTCAGCCGTCAGCTGATTGTGTGTAAGCAAACATTTCCTTCCCCTTTGAGTAGGATCAGTCAGCAAAGGAGGGTATGAGCGTGTGTGTGTGTGTGTGTGTGTGTGTGTGTGTGT
>JAUESE010068536.1:0-16073 GCA_032274725.1 Malacoctenus triangulatus
GATACATCTGAACGTTGGCGTGAAAAAGTGCGTACGCCACTTTTTTGTGCGTACGCACCCTTTGTACATGAGGCCCCAGGTGAGCAACATCTGTCTATGAAAGTTGGAAAGCTTTATTTGGATTTTGGGAGCATCATAGTTGCAGACCAAAAGAAACCTTAGGCTGCCCACTTTAAAGAAAATATAGGAGGGGATTGCATTCCAGATAGAAGATGGATTAAATAAGATGTGCTTTAACCAGTTTATTTTAAAAGTATTGTTAAGAGTTGAAAAGTCAATAAAATCTATGGCACCACATTCCACAGAATTGATGAGTACAGATTTTTTAATATAGTGTATTCTTCTCTTCCAAACAAAGTCCACTAACATTCTATCAACTTTTTTGAGGGTACAGTTATCAACATAAAGTGAATGAGGCTGCATATGAGAGCCTGGACAAACCTTCAGACTTTGAGAGAAGGATTCTTCCTTTTAAGGATAAATCTCTTTGAAGCCAAAAGTTTAATTTTCTTTGAGTTTTGTCAATTATAGGGGAAAGGTTGGTTGGACTACTAAGTTTGGGGTCTTTGGTAATAAGGATTCCTATATAATTTACTTGATTTTTAACTGGGATATTGCAAATTGTTGGGAGGGCAGATTCTTTAAGAGACATGAGTTCACATTTATTTAAATTTAAACGGAGGCCAGACGCATCAGAGAAGGCATTAATTAAATTCAAGGCAACAGAGACCTGAGAGGAGTCACGCAAAAACAAAGTGGTATCGTCAGCAAGCTGACTGATAATAATATGTTTATCTGCAAGGAACTGAGCAGCAATTAAAAACAAGTAGGGAGATATTGGGCACCCTTGTCTGATGCCACGGGACAGCCAAAATCTTTGTGAAGTTCCATATTTAAGTTTAATAGAGCTATTGTTGTTGTTGTAAAATGTTCTAATTGCATTGCAGAAAAATGAACCAGAACCACATTTTTCTAAGACTCTGAAAATAAAATTGTGTTCCTTAGAATCAAACACTTTTTGGAAGACAAGAAACAAGATAATGTATCTGAGTCAAAAAGGTCACTATCGTCCAGTAGGTCTAGCACTAGTCTGATATTATTAACAATATGACCATTTTTCATGAAGCCTGATTGTGTTTCATCAATGATAGAGTGTAAGACATTTTTAATTCTGTTGGCAAAAAGTGAAGCTAGAATTTTATAATCATTATTCAGTAAAGTAATAGGGCGCCAGTTATCAATTGAGAGAAGGTCTTTTTTCGGTTTTGGAATTAAAGAAATAATACCTTGAGTCAATGAAGAGGGGAGAGAACCATTAACAATGCTTTCATTATAAACTTCTGTTAAAAATGGAGATAATTGCTCTGAAAATTTTAAAAATTTCTGCGGTTAAGCCATCATTCCCAGGAGATTTATTGTTTTTAAGTTTGGATATGGTTTGGAAAACTTCCTCAGACGTGATAGGGGCTTCACATAAAGTTCGTTCATTGTTATTAAGGGTTTTGAAGTGATGAATGGAGTCCAAAAAAGAGGAAGCAGAAATATCACAGTACCTTGATTTATAAATGTTTTCATAGAATTTAGAACAGTGTTCTGCTATCTTTTTAGGGTCATCTGTTATTTCATTATTAATTCTAAGTTGGTCAATTTGGTTTTGTGAGCGGATTTTTTTCTAGGCTGAAAAAATGTGCAGAATTCTGTTCCCCTTCTTCTAACCATTTACTGCGAGATCGAATGAAAGCTCCTTCAGCCTTAAGTTTATGCATTTCATCCAGTTTATTTTGAAGTCTGAGGTATTCACATTTGTCATTGTCTGATAAATTTATTTGTTGACTTAAAGAAAGTTTAAAAAGAATGTCAACTTCTTCTGCCCTTCTCTCTTTTGCCAATTTACTACCAAATTGTCTAAAGAATTTGCCAATTTCAAATTTGCATAATTCACAATAGTGACCAAACTTATTTGCAGCTTTTGCTTTAGACCCGATTTTTTCAATTAGGTTGCAAGTTGCAACAGTCGCTTCAATTGATTTAAGAAGGGAGTTATTAAGTTTCCACGAAGAGGCTTTTTTGATAGAGTGAGACACTTGGCCCTTGTTACTGCAGGAAGGTACTCTTGGAGTTCACTGGTACTGGCTGCTCTCTCGCGGTGTTTGTACTCCCGCGTGGCGGACGGCGTGATCGTGACGTCACGCGAGAACACAAACTGCTCACAACGTTCATCAGTGTGAGCAGATATTTGCCTGCGCCGCGCAGCGATTAGCTTAGTTTCTCGTCACCGAAGCATTTCGGCGTCATTACATTTTAGTCGCCTATTTCGAGTGTCAACCGCGAGACACAACCTCGTGCGCGCGTGTAAAGGCGTGAGCACGTAGCCGCGGCGGTACTGGTGCTGCAGTGTTTTGCGGGGCCGCCTGACGCTAGCTCAGGATGCCCCTGGCTCCTGCTAACCAGTCGCAGCTGATCCGGGCCAGTCAGAAGGATGAATACTACCGGAGCAACCTGAGAAACAGCGCCAACGAGGCCGTCCACACGCTGGCAGGTGAGGGACGGAGCACGGGTCGGGGGACGGCGGCTCTTTCAGGGCGGAAGCAATGCGCGGTCACGGTAGTTTCACAGAGGAAGTTACTGCAAATGTATGGTTGTTAAATCTCTCAGAAGAAAACCATGTTAAAACGAAAATATGTCACTTTGGCGCCACGAAATTTGAGAGCTGGGGACACATTTTTGGGTTTTACAAATGGCACTTCAACAGCTCTCCACTAAAAAGTGCCTGTTACTGCAATGCTTCAATCTCATGCAAGATACGAAATATTTTCCTCCAGCAGCAGCCTCTTGGTGGTGTAGTTGCATTTACCGTGATAGGTGCTTACTATCCACTTGCCAATGCCTCTTTGTCTTTGACAAGGACCCAAACGATGGCTGGACTGGAGGAGAGAGATCGAGCTGCTGTCTGATCTGGCGTACTATGGTCTCACAACAGTGTCCGGTAGGTGTACTCTGAGACCGGATGAGACCTGACCCTTCTGAGGAGCACTCACTTTGTCTCTCCCTTCCAGGTTATCAAACTCTGGGTGAGGAGTATGTCAACATGGTCCAGGTGGATCCCACCAAACGCCGGATCCCTCCTGTGGCCAGGCGGGGCCTCTTCCTGCTCTGCCATGCTGTCCTGCCGTATGTGCTGGACATGGTGCTGGTCTGCCTGGAGAATGAGTTGGACGGCGAGCAGGGGGGTGACGGCGGTTGGAGGCAGGGGGCCTGCGGACCATGGAGCCTGAGGCGCTGGCTTCAGGGCAGGGTGCAGCGTACAATCACGCTGCTCTCAGAGCAGCAGAGGCGGGCATGCGCCCCCGCTGTGTTTGTCATCCAGCAGACTCTGATGCTTGTGCGCCGGCTGCATACAGCTGTGTTCTACATCAGTGGCTCCTTCTACCACCTGTCCAAGAGAACAGCAGGAATCAACTATGTACGTCTGATTTCATCTCACCCTTTTAATATCAGAGTTGACACAAATTTCATCTTTCTGGCAGCTCTGTGCTGCGAGTGTGACTGATACCATCGGTGAGTCACTCATCGTCCTGAGCAAATGTCAGTTTAGGATTCCAAAACAGATCATTTCTTTGACCCCCAGGTGCCCCAAGCTATCCACAGACAGTAGCGACCAGTTATCAATAACTTGCCTCGAAATTCTGAAATGTGTGTGCATACAGCTGCGTGTGATGGGGCCGAGCAGTGGCGGCAATGACAGCGCCATCCGGAGCAGCTACAGGCTGCTGGGCGCATTGTCCCTCCTCCAGCTGCTCGTGACAGTGTGCCTGCAACTGAACACCCTCAGGCAGAGGCAGCGAGCACGGCAGGAGTGGAAGCTGCACCGCAGCCTCAGGTAACAGCCAGGATCACTGCACTTGGAATCCAGCCAAGCACTAATATGAAGTGGTGGGGTTTTACATTTTTCTGATGCTCTTAAAAAGCACAATCCAGCGAAATGACAGAGTAAATAAACATCAACATTAAACATTTAAAAAAAAAAAAAAAAAAAAAAAGCGGCACCAAAATTTCTTTAGTTGACGTCAGAATTGATTCTATGCAACATTTTTTCCCCTTTTTTTTGTTATTGGAATTTATGAATGAGTCACGATCGCCCCAGTTTCCTCCTACAATCCAGGAGTACATGTTTATTTGGCTGGCTGTTTGAAAACTAAACTCTTTGTCAGAAATTACACCTGTGTGTGTGTGTGTGTGTGTGTGTGTGTGTGTGTGTGTGTGTGCGTGTGCGTGTGCGTGTGCGTGTGCGTGTGCGTGTGTGTGTGTGCGTGCGTGCGCGTGCGTGCGCGCCTGTGCGCCCGTCCAGTCCTCAGCAAACCCAGGCCTCAGGCTCCAGGGCTGCCTGCTGCATCCTCTGCCTGCAGGAGAGGAGGCACTCCACCTCCACCCCCTGCGGTCACCTCTTCTGCTGGGAGTGCATCACAGAGTGGTGCAACACAAAGGTCCAGCCCAGTCACCATTTACACATACAGCTTCCCTCTCTCATTCAGAAAATGTCAGTCATTTATCCAAGCATTTTAATGAAGAGTTAAATGTCAGATTTTTAACAGTGTCTACAATTGGACTGGATTTCAAACCAGCAACCCACTGATGAGATGATTTGACCCCCTGTGGTGTGAATCTAGGACTGATTTTTATGGTGGAACAGTTCAGCGCATGTTCATCACCAGTGACACTGTTGTTTGTGTCCAGTCGTCATTACCTGTTTGGGCCACTGGCTCTGTTGCTACAGTGGGTCAGCCTTCAATCCCAAGTGGGTGGTTTGAGCCCCCCGTCTTGCCACTCCATGTGATGTATGCTTGAGTAAGACACAGACCTCTATATCTTTTAATTAACTGACATCAAGTGTAAAAATATTGCTGCACATTACGCAGAAAACAAAAGAAGCATTTGAGAGGAAGTGGCCCCACCCTCCCTGAATGTAAATGGTTCAGAGGGATTTCTCCCGAAGCAGACCCTGCTGGAGGTGGAGGCAGGGCTGCTTATATAATTGGGACATTTGGGAAGCTGCTGTCCTCTCAGGCTGGGATGTGTTTGTGTGTCACACCACCAGGCGGAGTGCCCCCTATGCCGGGAGAAGTTCCAGCCCCACAGACTGGTGTTCCTCAGGAACTACAGCTAGAGAGGCGTTGCTCTGATGGCAGCCTGCAGACCTGCAACTGGACCACTGATGTTTGTGCTCCTCACACTTTGTTTTCATTTGAAATGATTTTATCGATTGTATCAATCTGATTCAATAATACTATTGTACAAATAAGTATAATAAACTTTCAATAAAGTTGATTAGGATCAAACAGATCTGTTTGGCTTGTGGCTTCACCAATCAAAAAACACCTTTTATTTGATCTACACTGCTCAAAACAGTAAAGGGACACTGAAACAACACAATGTAATTCCAAGTTAATCCCACTTGTGAGAAATCAACATGTCCTGTTAGGAAGCAGCACTGATTGTCAATCAGTCTGAGCTGCTGTTGTGCAAATGGAGTAAACAAGTGGAACTGAGCAGATTGGCAAGACCTCTAATAAAGGAGTGGTCCTTTAGGTGCATTTTGCCAGTGCTCTCACCACCACAGCAAACATGGTTCATTCTGTGGGTAAGTGGTTGTCTGAGAAGGCATTTTCTGGAAGGCTGCACAGTCAGCCATGAGCCAGCCAAAGTTACCAGAATGATCCATGCATGATGAAGCCACTGATGCTGTAGACCAGTCTGCCCGCTCCTCATACATGAATCCAATCATTGAGCTTGTTGGATTCACGTACAGATAGAGCCATTTCACCAAGTAGACCAACAAGGTTTTGTTTTGTTTTTTTATACAAACCTTCTGTGCAGCTCTAAATTTGTCCACAGTTTGGTGGTTGGGGACCCAATTTCAGATGTGTGAAGGCCACAGTACTAATTGTTGATCTCACATGGCAGCAACACCAGCAAGCAAACTATACATTAAAGCCAGTTAGCTTTCTACCAGCGATGAGTGTAAAACTTAACACAAGTTACAGATAAATAGTGTGATGTTCCAGGTTTGGTCCAATTACGATTAAATTCAGCTGCCTGTGGTATCTGAGGTCCAGTCAGTTTGACAATCCTGCCGTGGACCGCGACCCTGCTCGGACAGGTGTCGCCAAAGCTGAAGGCGGCAGGAAACGAGCAGACTTTAGACAAATGTTGGACAGGCAGTCCAACTTGTGTCAGACTTTAAAACCTCAAAGAATAAAATAAATTGTCTAAATGCAGTTAATTGTGCAAATTTGGAAGTTAAGTCAGTTCAGTGTGCAATTATTCATTTAACAAAACAAGTGATGACAGACAGCTGGTGTGCAGATGACATGAACCCAATTTGATCACCTGCGATCGAGTGTGAACAGGAGAGCTTCCGAATGACTGCAGTGTGAACGAGTTAAAGCGATGTGTGTTGTGAACTTGGCAGTGTGGTGGAGGATGCTCGTGCCTAGGGAAACATGATTTGAATGCTGCAAGTGAAGAGAGGACACAGTAGTGCAGAGAAATTCATTGTCAAATTGCAGAAAAACAATACAAGCACCACACGCTACAGCGAGAACAGTGGTTTAAATAATATACACCCACTTTCCCCAAAACCCTCATTCCAGACTCTGCACGCAGTACATGACACCAGCACAGCATGCACACGCACATGTGCATCACTGGTAGAAAAGACCACACAGATCTTCAATCCACTGCAGCAACTCTTTTACTGATGACATCCTCACTGTCTCACCTACACAGACACACAGAATGACACCAATCATCAATGAAACATGTCCTACTATGTGTTCCATTGCTTTAAGAAGAGCCAGCTGCTGTTTGGTTCGAGCATGCTGAGCAGAAGTGTGGAAAGTAGATGGCTGGTTTAAAAAAAAAAAAAAGGGGAAAAAAAAAGAAAAGTAAAAAAAGAAGAAAAAAACGAAGCCCTGCCGTAGAAAAGAAGCTCCGCAGTGTGCTCGTCTCAACACGCATTCATGTGCTCGGCTTTCCCTACACACTCCCTGTATCTACTATATTACAACGCCTCAGACTCTGCTGGTGATGGGTGGTAAGACCAGTTCTGCTGCACAGGTGACATGTTGATGATGAAACATGTTCTGTCTAAATATCATCATAATCATCATCTCCTCCAGGAGGAGTTTGGACCTGTGTGGGAGTCTCAGTGGGAAGGTCCCGAGGAGCCAAACCCTGAGGAGACGTCCAGAATGGACGTACCTGCAATGCCGAGGACAAACCGCAACATTCAATGAAAGCCGATTCTGTTACATTTCTTTATCTTCAAGTCTCTTGAATTCCCATTTGGAGCAGAAATGGTCTCCCACTGTGACAGTACACCACATAATCCAGGACAGTGGGTTCAAAAACAAAGATGACTGAGACGTCACACACACACAAAGCAGCATCCTGTGGCACAAACAGCATCTCCAACAAACCTTATTTACATTCATGTGAAATGACAGCATTGTGGATGTGTTGGGTGTTTATCCCTGCGCTTCTCCATGGGACCCCACACTTGCATCGTGGAGTTATTAAAAAAAGAAAAAAAAAATATGCACACATTCATTCAGATTGACATCTTGACAAAAGAATACCAACAGCCTCTATGAACAGTTTGACCATAAGGACCTACAATCATGTGGTGACACAAATCACTGCGCACAGCAAAGAGCAAAAGCTTTCAGAGGAAGGCCTGAAGGCTGATGAACATGGAAGCACGAGTGGTTTAACAGCAGATAAAGGCAAGGGGAGTATGACCACTGGCGCCACGCATTAGCGGGAGTCCAGTAAGCACATGCTGCACATCACCTTGGACCTGAGAACCTTGATCCACCCCACCCATGCGCGCCCACACGCGCACACACACACGCACACACACGCTCCTCCTTAAGCCAAGCTGGTCGGGAGCTTCAGTTAGCGCGTTAATTCATTAAAAGCAAATGCCTTCTTTATTTTCCCGAGGCATTTCTAAAAACAAATATTTGAGAGATCCAAACTGGGCTTTACTAAAAGTAAGTTGAAGATTGTGACGTTTGTGAATGCTGTTGGAATTTAAAAAAAAAAAAAAAAAAAAAAAAGACATTTATAGATTGTAAAGTACCACCAATCACTTCTAGATGGTGAGCTGCAGCTCTGGAGGATACATGACTACGATGTGCACCTTAATTCTTCCATCAAACCCCAACACAAGAGAGAACTCGAGAACAAGTGGGAGGCCTGACCAAGTCTTGGAGATTCTGCAGCACCACCATGGGTTCCCAACACGCTGACAAAACAGATCAATATGTAACAAACTCGTTGTATTTGTTCCACAAAATGCATAGTCTCGTGCTTCTCAAACAAGCAGATCTCGCAAAACTAGGAAGGTTTAACTACAACTTACAAAAAAAATTGAAGTGATGGAAGAGATCAAGTAGAAACATCATTCAGCTTGCGGTCTTTGGTTAGGTCACCCGAAAGAGCCAGTAGCACTGTAGAGAAGCGTAAGGCTGAGCTCTTTGAGGAAACGACCAGGAACATTTAGACAGAATCCCTGAAGAGCACCTGATCTGCTTTGAAAGCTGAAGTAATGCATTATCTGAGCCAGTAAAAAAAAAAAGAAAAAAAAAAGGAGCGGGTGTCCTGGTTTAGAGTCCAAAGAGCCCTTAGCAGGTCCAACAGACGGGTGCTGGTTTGCAGAAAGGGAATGTTGATGATGCTGGTATCAGGAATAAAGACATTTAACTGCATCCGCTGGTGCAAAAAAAACCCAAAAAAACAAAAAGAAACAATTGGAGAAAATGATTTTAATGCCAGTCCAATCCTCACAAGTGACAGGAGAAGGACAGAGATCCCCCTCCGAAGTGCCAGGATGAGCGAAGACCTGCAGGAATGAATGAGGTGGTTCCTATGATGAAATGGAAAGTTGCTGAGGAAGCATCATCATTTGGAGAGTGCCTTTACTCAAACAGTAGGGCACAGAAGTTCATTTTCAGGCCAAGTTCTTCAGATAGCAGGGGGCTGAAAAACCTTCTTTGGGTGGTGGGGTGGGTGGGGGGTGAGGGGGGGTCGGAGATTCTAAAGCCAGGTGATTGTAATCATTTCTTCCCTGACTTCATGTAGGACGGTATGGCTCCTCGAGCAGTCAGGCCCTCAAAGCGTTTGTAGGTGTAGTTAATGAAGACCCAGTCCTTGTTCTTCAAATCAGCCTCAGTCTGATTGGACACCTGAGTGGCTGCAGAAAGAAACAGAAACAGTGAGGTAGGTCACTTTGTACACTGTTTCAGCACAACTCGCCAGCTCCACCCTACTTGGTTGATGTTATTGAAGAAAATCAAGGATCAAAATAGTCACAGATGGATTTGGTGAGTCGACTATTGTTGTTGAGACATGCTCCTTTCTCTGCTGCTGCAGAGCAATATGGGCGGAGCCCACTGGAGCGTTTGGGAAGTTTGGGGACAATTTACACTGAAGACAGGTTTGAAAGTGGAGACATCCTGATCGGACCATTCGTTTCTGTTGGGGGTTTAATTCGCACTTATGTATGTATATGTATGTGTACTCCAAACTAGAGAGCAAAAACATTCAATGGTTCAATTTGGACATGGCAAGTTCAATATTAGCCATTTAATTAACATGCTGTCCATCAGACAATTAGTCTACTCATCGTATCAATGCATCAGTGACTAGATGACTATCATAATAATTGTTTGTTGTAAACAAACTCTGCTTTAAGTACTTTCAGCAATTTGGAACGCTTAAAAGTTGAGTAGAGGCGAGTGGGTAAAAAGAGCCCAATGGAAGTGTAACATACTTGTTGGTGTGAGGATGTCTGAATCAGGGAATTCATCGAAGTTGGAGGTGTCGTCAATGCTTTTGATATTTATTGGGATGGCAGCAGGTCTCTCTCTGTAGAACACAACCGTGTGGATGAGAAATACACAGAGCACCACAGTGGAAAGACAAGAGGCAGTATTTCAGTGTAGGAGGCTCCCATGCAAACATCTTTACACAAACAGTTGGTGATGACCATGACGAACAGGAAGTAGCTCATGTCCATCAGGTTCGGGTTGATGATGCCACTAAGTACAAAAACATAACCAATTGGCTTAACCCTTTAAGCGCCAAAGTCCCAAAATTGCAACACACAACATTGCTGAATAAAACAGGCTGTATCTATAAATGTGGTGCTGAATCTTGCTCCTACTTTTCACCAGGAGATAGCGGACATGTGTGCCTGTAATCTGGTCGGAGGCCATATGGAGCAGCATTTGTGGATGTGGTTCTATTCAAAGTTTTAGAGTAAAAAGAGTTTGTAAAACACACTCCAGCGCAGAGACGCGACGGCGAAGCAGTGGTCGTAGCGCAGAGCGGAGCAGAGCGAAAGAGTGTTTGTTCATTTACTCACGATGCCAAGTGGCCGGTTTACCGTAGACAAAGTCCTTCGTCAGGTAGTGGCTGATTCCGATTCCAAGGAGGAAGACATGCAGTTGTCCAATGATGCAGAAACTGACGTTTCTAGTGACGGCGAGGTCGCACGCCATGGTGCACAATCATTACATGGTATATGGGATGTTTCACCTCAACGAGGCCGGGGGTGGCAGGCGGGCTCATAATACCGCGAATATGGGCGAGTGTAGCGGCAGACACGGGAGAAGCCACCGGAAAAAACACACCGCAAACGGCGGCGGAGGTGGCATTCAGTGGTGCACCATAAATCACGGTGGCGGTGAAAATAATGATGATAGCTTTGGCAGAGTGATGGCGAGAAACAGATTTTTCCACTCAAGGAACTTTCCTTTGATGAAATGACTATTGCATTCAGGGGAAGGTCAACATTGAAACTATACAACCCCCCAAAACCTGACAATATGGCTATAAAGCAATTGTCTTGAGTGAGGCCAGCTCAGGTTATGTATTAAAGTGGTGCATCTACGATGGCAAAATGAACATCCAGATTGTGTTGTCTGTTCAGATCAAACCCGTCCAAAAGGCCGTCGACAGACACAGTTCAGGTGCCATCAGTGTGGAGTAGGTCTTTATGCTGTGCCTTGCAATGAAAGATACCACACACTGAAAAACTACAAACAGTGCCATCTTGATAACTGAAGGTCTCTGAGAATAATACAATTCCATATGGCCGCCGACCAGTGCCAAAAGATTGTACAAATTAGGTCAGTAAAGTTATTTTCATCCCATATTTCGTTTCATCCTAAAAATATTTCACATTGACAGTATTCCTTTATCTCAAACTGCTCTCAAACTACCGCCTTTTGAAATCTTTATAAGAAAATTGAATATTTTGCAATGTGGCCGCCACCTTGTGATGTCATTATATGCAAATTTGATAAATAATTCCATCATAGACTTTGAGTCATACTGAACAATTTTCTCATTGACAGTGTACCTTTATCTCAAACTACTTTCAAGTTATAGCCTTTTGAAATCTCGATATCAAAATTGTATATTTTCTTGAAAAAACTCTGGCGCCTAAGGGGTTAAAAGCTTTAAAACTTCCTGTTGTCCTTTTATCCCCAATCAAGGTGAGTTTGTTAAACTCTGAGTGGATTGAGAGTTAACAGCAAGTAATGGAAAGGCAAAATGCTTTACATACTCCAAAAGCTCCCTCACCTTGCAGTATGTATTTATGATGAGCCGGAGAAAACCTTTCCTACCTGATATGGTCGTAGTCCACTCCCTCAAAGAAAGGGTTGGACTTGATCTCCTCCACACCTGCTGCACCGATCCTGTGCTCCTCCTCACAGCAGAACCTGAATGCAGCATCATCACATAGCATCGCACAAGGGTCACTTAAATTTTTGATATACAGTGAACCCTCACTATATCGCGGTTCACTTTGGCGGCTTTGCTGTTTCGCAGATTTTGTTACTTGCAGTTTTTTTTTTTTTGAACATTGTATTAATGCATATTGTGTTCCACATTCTGATTGGCTAAGGGACTGCACGCCAATGTCAATCAATCTCCTCCATGCTTCGTCTCTGTCCAGTACAAAATATGCTCGGTTGACAAATTTACATGCTTTCAAAGTTTCTCCACGACCAAACCCACAATGCCGACGAAACATTCTGCACCAACAAAGGTAGCAGGGATGGGCATAGATTTTTGAATATTCGTTAAATCATAAAAACAACGAATAGTGAATCATATCTGGCGACAAAAGAAGGTTGAATTACGGCCGGCTACCGCACGGGGGCAGCATAGCATGTGATGATACAGTGTGGCGGACTAGATGCCAAGCAACAGAAGGAGAAACAAAAACGAGAAGGCACGATGGAGCAGCAGTCGTCAAAAAGTCTTGTGTGGAATCATTTCACAAAATCAAGTGAAACAGAGGTAATATGTAAACTCTGCGAGGCAAAGCTTTCATATCACAGGTCTACGACAACTGTTTTTGCTTCAAGTTAGTTACCGCACTATGAGTTCATGGTTTAGTTGTGATGGCGGTATTATTGGGTAATTTATGAAAGGAAAAACCCAGACCCGCACAAGCACCTTTTGTATTGCAATTTTGATAGGCATATGTGACAAAGGCTGTGCCTTTGGCAAAATAAAAATTTTTGTTACGCCTGGATAGTGAAGACAATGTTGCATACTGAGTTTTAACGTGTCAGGATTATTCCCGTTGTCCTGTGGAAGAGAATTGCTTTTGGTCGCAGCAGCGCACTTAACAATATCCTGTGTGTTTAATGTTTAATGGGATTAAACAGTGAAATAGTTCTACAATGCTGTGCTGTAAATTTTATCAGTACTGTCAAAATAAAAAGACAGAGTCCTGAAAAATCGCGGATCTCTGTCTGTGTTTGGTTTTCCACAGCAGCGGATGTGTGCCTGTTTAGGGGGAAGGGGGGGGGTGAATATTCGAAAATTAATCAATTAGTACCCCACGACTATCAAATAGTAATTTTGCCTGAAATGCACATCGCTAAAAGGTAGCTGTGGAGGCGTCCAAAAGGCAGAGGAAGATGCTAACACACACAGAAAATGTTCAAATTCTGGACATTCTAAAGGAAGGTAGAAGCTACGCAGCTGCAGAGCGTGGTGACAGAACACAGTATTGTATAATAATTCTAAAAAATAAAGATGACTACTTTGCAGATTTCGCCTATGGTTGGTTCTTTTTGGAACGTAACCCCCGCGATAAATGAGGGTTCACTGTATTATGTACTACTTCATCTTTTTTAATGATAATATTGCCAGGATAAAAAGAAAAAAGAGTGATGGTGCTTCCATGGTGACTGTGACAAAAAGTGAGAGTGACAAAGATGAATGGATGAGTGTTCCTACCTGAGAATGAGGTCTTTGGCCTTTTCGGATATAGGCACTTCTGGAGGAAAAGTCAGAGTCTCTCTCCAGTTCATCACTTTCCTGTAGGTCTCCTGAGGAGTCTCAGAGCAGAACGGGGGGTAACCTGCAGACAGCGACAACATTCCAAACCACCATACGTGAGCACACACGAATGGACCTGCTTTGAATCATCCCAGTGTCTTTGGGTCATTACCTATCAGCATCTCGTACATGATGACACCCAGGCTCCACCAATCACAGAGCTTGTTGTATCCATTCTGCATGAAGACCTCTGGAGCAATGTAGTCTGGTGTGCCTACTGTGGAGAAAGCCTAGAGGAGAAAAGATGAACAAATTCTTACGGCTTTCTGACAGGAAATGTAACGTGCAAAGAGCAGGAGATGAATCAGAAAGCTTCATCAGCTGGATGTCAGTGTGGACCTACCAGCTGCCTCCTGTTCCTTTTCCATGTCTCTGCTTTCCTCTTGGAGTTCATGTTCTGGAAGGCTGTGCAGAGTCATGCCAACATGAACAACTGTCACTCAATTGTTAGATTAAATTGCTTCATATAAGGAATGTGGTGCCTTTACATGGACTATGACAAACAGGAATTGTATACGTTAGGAGTCTGAGAACATTCGCAACAGGAACTGTGAAATTTACTGCCTTGTCATAAGGTTTGTATGGGAACGGAGACTTTAGGCTTAAGATAGAAATAAGGTATACATCTGCAGTTGCTGACGTCAGTTTGTTCATGAGAATATCCGCATTCCCATACTTTGAGAAGACAGGTGGGCTGAGCCAGCGGCCTATATAACTAAAACCATTAAACTTAGAAGTCAGAAAGATATCGGCATCTCTTTCTCGAGTTTGGTCCAGGCAACTCACTTCGACATTGTACTTTTAATTTAAGATTGAAGTAACGACAAGACTGTGGTCATCAACCAAAGAAGATACACAACAGGAACACACAGCATAAAACTTTCTTGATGTTAACAATTGATTCTTGATGAAGTACTGCCAAAAGTCAAAGGCAACCCATTTATCACAGTCACTGTGTTGAAGTACTGAGTGTAAGGGACTCAAGCACAAACCATCACTGATCTGACCAATTATTGATATATTGAACGAATGTTCTACCTGACACTGTTCAGTCAGCACGTTCCTTTGAGACTGTGCTACAAAACAGCTGTTGGTAGGTATGCATGAAACACTGGTCTAATGTGTCCTGGAACCAGGTACTTTCCGGCTAACCCTACATGCCTTGGTTTGACTCAGTTACTCCCTCTGGTGGATGAAAAGTCCATTTTATAGGCATGTTTTTTTCCATACGAACTTTTACAGGATTAAAGGATTTTATTTGACAGGATATTAACATGATGGAATGATTGACAGCACCTGGAAAATTATAGTGGTTCTGAAAATTAGTAAGTGGTGTTAAAGCTAATCATGGAATACATGCATGCTGGTTAGAGTGGTGAGGAATAAAAGAAGGGGTTGACTCACTTTGCTTACTGAGGTCACTAGGCAAGCTGTGGTTTAAGTTCTTGTAGAACTCAGTCCGATGAGCCCTCTTCAGCCCCGTGCACAGGCCGAAGTCAGACAGCTTCACGTGGCCCTGACAACACAAAGCACAGGATGAGAACCAGCACATCGTACTGCTCAAACAAAACAGGCTTGTGTCCGTGTCCACCTTAAAAATGTTTATGTACATGACATATGCTGTAGAAGAAGGAAGATAGTTCACCACTCATGTCCTGCACACATCGTGTTTGCATGCATCATCTAAGACTGTTAAACTGGTTGTGTACACATCTGAAAGGACAAAAACATCTCTCGCTTTCTGAAATCGCCTTCCTCTTTACCAAGTATTTCCTCTGAAGTTATAGAGAACCACCAGCAGTCTTAAATACGTTTCCTCTGTTGTCAAATACAGACAGGGGAGATTACAGTCTGTTCCATCAATCTGAGCAGCAGCCATTGGGTCGAACGCTCAAAAACAACACACACACACAAAAAAAAAGTTTTTCTAAAATGGTCATTGATGTTAACATGCTACAAAAGAGCTGGAGCTTCAATCAGAGCCGTTTCTTCTTCTCCCTGATACCTTAGGAATACATTTTCATTTCTGAAAGTCAGGAGACACTAAAGTTCTTGTTCATGTACACATTCAGGAACAAGAATTGGTCAGTTAAAGGATCTGCAGATCTGTGAAAGCACAAAAAATAATTTTTGGGCCCAACAGTATGCTCATGGACTGAATGTGTGCTGCCTGTTTTCAGGATCCTGTCGTGAACATGGAAAGTCCACCAAGTAAACCGAGTGCATGCTTATTTCAAATGCTTAGTGAGATCCTGCAATTGTAATGTTACAGTGAACTTAACCACAGAAACAAATGAAAACAAAATGTTTAGAAAACTTCTGTTTTGGTTGTCTAGCCCTCTTTCTATCTTTGTCCAGCAGTACTTAGCCAAATCTGGCAACCCTCTATTTCAACAATGGTTTAGGTCAGGGGTGTCTAACTCAATTGAACATGGGGCCAAAATTCAAAACACACTTTCGGTCGCGGGCCGAACAGAATAAACATTTATTGAACACACTAAAACTAAATGTTTTTTGAACATAAATATGAATAAAAACAGACAGGAATGTTATTCTGAAATAAATCAACTTAAAGGAATACTACACCCAAACAATGATGTGCCTTCATTTTCTACTCACCCCCATGCTGTACAACACTCTGAAGC
>JAUESE010068657.1:4011-16048 GCA_032274725.1 Malacoctenus triangulatus
CAATATGTGAGAGAAATTTTTACAAGAACATTTCTAAAATACAAAAAAAGGTAAAAAGCTTCATCATCAAGACGCTTTAACTTTCCTTCCTTCACCTGGTTCATTTACTGTGTTTATTTGTGCAGCTCCACTTCAATCATGCTAAAATGAACCAAATTTTCAAAATGTAATATTTGTAATCTCATACCAAAATATAACTTTTGACCACAGTAAATATGTTTTGCCTTAATATTTTAAACTCCAGATGGCGCCAATGCAGCACACTGCAGCCACAAGATGGCTGCTCTTTAGTACAAGTTACAGTTGAACTTGGAGACGTAGATTCATATTATATTACTTTAATTACTGGGTGACAGAGGAGAAAACGTCAGGAGCTAAACATGTGACACTGAGCTACGGCAGGGCGATATGGGCCAAAATTCATATCTCGAAATTGTTTTTGCCGAGTGGCGACATGCGAAATACATCACGATATTTTTATCTTCTGTAAAGCAGTATAAATACGTCAAATGTACACGTACCAAATGCCATAAAGGCAGATTATTAACAGTCAACAGTAAAGTATCACCATATGTCTTGAAGCCTTGCAGTAAAAGTGCTGGCTTTCTTTTACCAGATAAAAAAGCACCCTTGGCGGAATAAATATATTTATTCATATTGTTCGTCATATCGACAGGTTTCTGGCTTCAATAGCTGTAGCAACTGAATAAAAAACAAACTGCTACACAGTGGCGATGTGGTCCGTATTCTTAGCAATGTGCAATTTTTATGGCGATAATGTAATGCGACTTGTTTTTTCTTCAAATGGAAGAGATCGAGGCACCGCGGCTCATTTTAGGGTTGGAAACTTTACAGACTTCACAGTCTGGGTCCAGCTCACAGTTTCACTTCCAGTTGCTGTGAATGAAGAAAGAGACGGATCGTGTTCGAAGGTTTCGCTGTAACTTGTTTGCTGTATCTCTACAGAACATCAGACTACATCTGCAGCGCAAATGACACATCTGCCAAACAGAGACTTTATTTTTCCTCTGACAAAAAAAAAGGGCGTCCATTTTCTTTTTCTTCTGTGTCCCAGCAAGTATAAAGTGCTATGCGGAGGGGGCGGGGCTAATTGGGCTCAAAGCAACAGTGAAATAGGCAGGAGGCAGACAGCAAGAAGAGGAGGAAAAGTAACGGCTGATAAATTCAACATATAGATGAATATTTGTACACATTAGGCGTGTTTTACATGCTGTGCCAAAACACTTTTGGGTGTTGTTTTCCCCTCAGAAGGCAAAAAGTGCCAGTAGGAGTAGAAAAAGAATGTGTCACTTTATTGAGTGATGAGCAACAAATATAGATCAGCTGTGAACACTTTCAGACCTCATTGCTATCTGACTAAAATATACAGCCAAAGGCAGCTGAGTGTAACACTGCAGTGGAGTACTAATAGTGTAACAACCAGGGGGACTAAAAAATTAAAGCAAAAAGCTGCAAGTAAAATAAGGTTATGCATTTTTAACAATATATAAGAGTGAACAATTTCATCATACTGAGTTTAACACTACAAATGCAGAATTAAAGAGTTCGCTTTTTCTAACTCACCAAAAAAACAACAGAGTAAAGAAAAGATGAAATGAAGTGACTGACGTCATCACAAGAAAGTCAAGTTTAGGTCACATTTATATAATGAAAAAAAAATGAAGCCTCACCCGCGTGATAAGCGACCGACCCTCGGCTCCATCCCGGGTGTCTGTTCTTGGGGTAGTCCTGAAAAAACACACGTCTCGTTACTATGCACATTAATTCACGTCATTGTTAACACAAAGCAGGAACAGACAACAACACATTCCAATGCAGTTGTTACTGTTTGTCCCTCACAGTGAGACGATCCTCGTTTTCTCTGTGTTGTGTTGCTTTTTTTTTCTTACACTCCGATTTCCCGAGAGTCCAGAGACATGCCGATAAAGTCAGTCCGTCACTCAAGAACAGATCGGAGTCCTCCTTAGTCCTGCTCTGTTGACTGCAGAGTTCAATGTGTTCCAGCTCCAACACACCTGAGTCCAATCAAGACGTTCTGCAGAAAGGCTGATAACGAGCAGCTCGTCACAGCCAGGTGTGCTGGAGCTGTGACACACTGACGCTGTGCAGGACCAGGTGAGCCCTCCTCTGCTCCAGCAGATGCACTTCTTTAGCAACTTCTGATATCAGCTTCACAGAACAATTTAAAGTCCTTGAATTTGATCACTTGGTAAAATAATACCAGCATTTAACGGAATCACTTTTTCCCCTAATTTACAGCAGGTTTGTCATTATTCTGCACATTTTAGGAGTAGTTAAACCTCAAATCCACATTTTTTCTTTTACAGAATAAAATGTAGAGTGCTAGAGTTAAAGTGGTGTTGTTGATTGATTCTTGTCAAAATACTTATTTAGCCGCATGAACGCACAGTTTTTTAAGATTAACTGCCAGCCTAAATGCATTTCCACTACATATATATCAAACATCGTTCTCATTCTTAAAGACAAGATCTGACTTGGGTTCCTTATTGGTTTCACTGATAGGAGTGTCCGGTACTATATTAGATTTGTGGCCACAACGTGCCCGGAGAGATTTTTTTTACGAACACTCCACAGTTTTAAATTCTTAACCAATCTTTTTGAAATTTAACATGTACATTGGTACAGGTTAGAGGATGACACTTTCTGATTTTGGTTAAAATCTGCCCATTAATCTCACAGTTACTGAGCATAAACCGAGGCTGGATTGCTGCGCAGCCAATTGCTCTTTGCAGTTATTTAAGACTGCACAGTAATTGTTGTATAGCTTGAGTGATAAATTACGAATAAGGCTACACAGATCAGGATAAACTCTCACTGAAATCTAAAATCGACGTTAAAAAGCCATGGCTCCGGTGTTACGAGAGTCGAAGCACATTTTAAATCTACAGTACATGTGTGTTCCTTGTGTTCATTTTTGACAAGTTAGTGAGTCCATGGAGTCTCTCTGTTTTGGATACCTGTCAATGTCTCCTGCATCTCTCCGAGTTGTGGATATGTTCTCTCTCTGTCTCTCTCTCTGTCTGTCTGTCTGCATGTACAGTAATGTGTGTGCCTTTCTCCAGGTTTCACCATGCCAACAGAAATAACCATCGGGCCAACTTTCGGATAAGATCAGAGTGTGACTCAGAGGTAATTACCACAGATTTTTATCTGGCTTCTCGGCTGCACCTCCATTACTGTAGAAACACACGACTGAACAAGGGAGACAAGAGGAAGGAGGGCACTGACATGATGGTCTTCGCTCATCTCTCTCAACATCCCCTAAATACTTACTTGTCCACAATCCCTCTGTCTCTCTCCAGTAAACTCTTGCTGCACTTCTTTTCAGCGAGTATTAACACACAGAAAAGGCAACTAAAATACCTTTTAATTTCTATCTAGCCTGGAGTCAAAGCCGCCCTAATACGGCCAGGATGACGTCCAGAGAGAGAAACAAATCAGCCTTTAGCAAGTCACTGCAAAGGGAAATGTGCTTTCACCCAGACAGCTGCTGATGACTGATGCAGACTGACGAGGCAATGCATTACTCTGACGCAAAATAGGACAGATGAAATTATTGCTATTAGCACCTGTGTGAGGATGAGAAACGAGCCACTGGGACACTGCAGACAGACGGCTTGGCATACAGAGTGCAGCGTTTGAGGCCGCGACATCAGGGAAACATCAGCGATCCTGTCTGACAACCCCATTGGGGCTGGAGGAGCAGGAAATGCAGATGGATGGAGGGGAGAAGGAGAAGAGGAGGAGGAGGAGGAGGAGGAGAGGGACAGAGTGAGACATCAGCAGAGGAAGACAGAGAGACATGGAGGAATGCAGCTACTGCTCCAAGCCTGAAACCCCCTTGATCCGCCAAGTCTGCTCCCTTCCCCCTTGTCTCAACCGCAAACCCGAGGATTCCTCCGGCCGACGGGCACGTGGGCCGCGACTCCACGAGGAGGAGAGGAACGTCTGGGTGCCCGCTCCCTGATTAATGAGCCTCACGCTCCGATCTGATTGGTGACGTGGAGGAACATGCTGGAATAAGACAACATGAGGGAACGGCTAAACAAATAAGGGGGTGGATTTATAGCTCTTTAATGTAAACCGCAGACGTGTGTCTGATAAATGGATCAACTGTTAAACGCCTGTTTTCATAGCTGTCTTCTTGGTAATTGTAGCGTCCATCATCTCTAATTCAAAACATGTACTCTGCATGCTTCATCCATCAAATAAATATCGTGCATTAGTGAGAAAAACTGGGGCAGCACTCTTTTCTCAATGCTGAAACACAACTTCACGAACCGAGTGCGTGTTGCATTTCCTGGTTGCAGGTGAACAAACAACTTTTTCAGTATTTCATAAGTTATTCAAAGATACTTTTCTCCACACAACGGTCACAATCTTTCAAAAAGGGCCACCATTCGGCTTCGAATTTATCTCAACTTAAACAATGTGGAGATGGGAATCTGCCAAAATTTGTTCTGCCATTGCCGAAAATCTTCTTTAGGTCAAGTAAGCAAATCTTTTCTGATTAATATTCATGTTGGTTCATAGTTTTTGGACATATAATGTTCATCTGTCGATAGGGCCGCAGAATATTTCGCATTCAATCTCGTTTCAATGTTTAAATGAGAGACAAAACAGTCGCTTCACTCTCACGAACTTCGCAATCAGTTTCCAACAGCTGTTTCAATGCGGAAATGCAAAAAAAATGCAAGCTGCTTCTAAGAACAACAAATACAGAGGTTTGTGTCCACAGCATAGCGGAGCAGAAACGCCTGCAGTATCAGATCCGCCGCTGCTGTACTGGTGTCATCGGAGCAGCCTGCATTTCCGCACGGTGACAGCGTAAACAAGTCTGAAAAAATCTGAGTGGGAAGGTGCGGGCAGAGAGGAAAACCATGTGGATACCCATCATCTGCTGCAGCTATCACACTGACACATCACCGAGCTGTCTAAAAATACAACCTAAGCCATGAATCGCCACGGATGCGAGAGTATGGGTGTGTGTTTTGAAGGTGCAATTTGACAAGAAGGGAAAGTAGTGCGTCTTTGTTGCTACGTGCCTCACCTATAGGGGTTGGGCGAAGACTATGCGAGGAACTAATGCAGGTCTGTTTGTTTAACCCTGTGTCATCAGGCTAAACCCTCGAGCTTCCTCACATGATAACAGTAACTACCTGACATTAGCTGACGACCTGACGGCAGCGGAAAACAACAACCTATGAGTGTTGATCTGTTTGGGCATGTTCCTCTTTTCTTGAGGATGGAGGAGCAAATGCAAAGCGCAAACAACAAATGAAGTTGCTTTGATTACAGATGAAGCCACTGACTGAGGTGTGGAGCTCAACTCGTTTTGGGACAAATTCGTCATCAATGACAAATTTCTCTCATACGGATCTTATTTTGACAGTCAAGCATTACTCAATAAGCCTTCACAATCCAAAGCCAAGTGTAACATTGTGTAGGTCTTCCTTGGAGTTCCCACTCTTTGTCATCAGGGAGACAAAAGAAACAGAGGAAAAACCCCACACGAGTCGAATGACACAACAACATTCTCGAATGGCGAGTATCGTCTTTCAGCACTTTTTCAGAAAAACTGAGTCCTGACCGAGATCAAAAAGTTTCTAAATCTCACAACAAAGTCAGAGCGACTGCACTTAGCGAACATACACATTTGATTGGCTGGGAGCATCACGTGGAGCGCTGTGGCGCCAGAGGCACTAAAACTTAACTCAGACCCTTGAAAACAACTGGGAACAAACATATTTGTGCAAAAATTTTTTTGTGCAAATTAGTAAACAACAGAAGTTTAAACTGACGTAACAGGAAAAAAGGAATAAGATGTTTTTTGTGAATAATCATTAGATCTGCAGCTTTAGAGAGTTCACAGAAAATGATATAAAAATATTTACTGTCCTCAATTTAAAGAAACTATGACAAGATTTGGTTTGTAACATAGTTTTAATGCAGATATTTGGAAAGTTTGAAGTGAAATCTAAGAGTGAAATTGGGAGTTATTCCAGCTTCATGACTTATTGATTCAGGTACCAGGTTTTAACTTTGAATCGGAAATCATGGTGAAGACTGAAACTGGCCTGAGCTGCTGTTGTGGTGTTGCAGTGCAGGTCTGTTCTGCAGTATCCAGATCAGGAGCCTTGGCAACTTTAAGTAGTCCTTTTGTTTTGCCCTAAATTGACCCCGTTAAGAAGCAGCACTGAGAAACGGTTAGCAGGACTGCTGCATCACAGGAGGAAGAGGAAGTTTCCCAGGACCTGATCCCGGGGCAAACCAGGACAGAGGAAACTCGGCCGTACGAGCGGCTCCCGGGCAGATTTATTTTCTGTTTGTGTGTGAAAGTGCATGGCTTCAGTTTTTGTGTGCAGTTTTATGACTGTGCTGATTAACAGAGACACGCCACAGTCATTAAAGGCAAGAGGGTCAAGGGTGATGTGGGAAAACCATCTGTTACATTCATGTACCAATTGTTACATATGTGTACATTCATTGCTCTGCCATCACACACATCTATACATCTTCCTGCATTCTCTACTCTGTCCTCACACGGGGTTAAAGTTGTGTTTTTGTGGGGATTTTAAGGGTTTGTTTATGTTACAGGACATGAGGGTTTTCCTGCTTTTTTCCTGTGTTTTTTATTTTCTCAATAGATTCCCCGGCTCCTTCTGACTCCTGACTTTCTACCTCGCCTCCGCTCCTCCCTCACCTCCTTTCTGCCACCCCATCACTAATCCTTGATCTCTCTTTGTCCCACCGCCTAGCAACCGCCATTGTGTACCGGATGGAAAACAACCCATGTACCAAGCGTATGCATGCTGTACATTCACAGAGACCCTTATCTTCAGAGGAATGGCAGAGCGCGAGGGGTCACGCCAGGTCTCGGAGCTGCAGCCAGGTCTAAACAAATCGTAGATCATAAACAAAAGCTTTCACCTGACACACGAAGCACTCAAAACTATCACATAGCACAAATTCCTCTGGCTTCCCCGCTGCTGGAGAAACTGGCAGGAGCGACGTCAAGATGAAAAATTTACTTCCACTGTCTCATTTTATTGTGCTGTTTTATTGTCGAGGTCTTAAATTTCTAGTTCTTTGGTTTAATAGAGATCTGTCCAGGAATAAAACTAAAGTGCAGTGAAATGGACCTGATTAACCACAAAAACAAACCCGACATCGTATCCACACAGCTACGGCTCACGGCGTTTTTAGCAGCTTGAACTTCTTACACTTGAAGCTTGAAGAGTTCTGCTCTTCAGAGTTACTGGGTTCGTACAGTGGAAAAATGTCACCTCAATATTTAACATGCAGACATTTAAAGCAGTTGGTTAAAGAATATTTGACAGGCCAAACCTGCTGAACCAACAACTGCACTGCTGAACCATCAAGATGATGTGACAAAGTGAGAACGCGGACAGGACGGCCGAACGAAGCTTCGCTCCCTCATCTTGTCTGTGTTTACAGCCAACGGATCACTTAAAAACGCTGTGCAATAAAAAATTAAACAAATTTTGACCGTGCTCCAGTAACTTCGCTTGCTTTTCAGGAGTCACAACAATGTACGCAGGTAACAAAAACACTTTGAGTTCACTGCCGTTCAGAGCTGTTGGACTCTTATGGACTCACGCTAAAACCACCCAGCAGCTTTACTCATCATACTCAATTGCTTCACTTCTCCTGTTACTAAGAGATCGCTTGCTGTTTGAAATCACAAACAGTGCCCCCTGAGCTGGCTGGCATGGGTGGCTTTGCTGGTCGACTGAGGATGAGAAAACGTTACGGTTATGTGCCGCAGTGTTAAAACTGCTAACCTCACCAGAGCTACTTGCTACCTTGTAAGGATAGCACAAGCTGGGCAGTCAGAGTACTTCTGCTGTGACATGACGTGACCACCTATTAATGAATGTTAGCAGGAACAAAAAGGGAGAGAACGGATCTGTGACCAGAACAAACGAGCGGCTGATTTGATCCTGCGTTCAAAACCACAACAAACAGAGAGAGAGAGAGACAGCAGAGGGAGAGACAGGCTGAATCTGGTGGTCTGCTGGCTTTTAATGAGTGGATTTGTTTATATTCAGGCCTGTTTTTCTTCCCGCTTGGATGCAACGTCCAACAGACGTACAACATGCAAACTTGGGACTGCTGTTGAGTAAACAGTCATTATCCAAGCCCTTCAATTTGCTGCTTTATCACCTCTCCTGGACTTAAGCTTAATGTCTTTATAATGAAGCCCAGATGCATGAAAAAGCAGAAAGGGGAACTCTGAGGAGGTAACAGGACTAGAGTTATCACCACTCAGCCTCTTCCTCACCTATGGGAGCAACATCTGTGTGTTTAACTATAAGCATGTGTGTGCATATGAACCCACCCATGTTAGACTCCATTCGAGGATATTTCAGTGGTTAAAGTATATTTTCATGAAAATAAGTCAGGAAAACGAGACAGACTGACATTATACTCTACGTCAGTGGCTCCAAGAGAGGCCGAGGACCCTATTTTCTTATTTCTGATTTACCATAACGTTACAGTGGAGCCAAACACTGGCAGAAACACACACTGACTGAATTACAAAAGCAGGAGCCTTCAAAATTAAGGCAAAATAAAGTTGCTTTTTAATGTCTGCTTGCGATTATAAAAAGTGTATCATTCTTCCAAACGTACAAGTGTAACTTTGACGACCTCAAAGAAGGGAAAAGATGTCCAGTGATATCTGGAGACCCTCCCAAGGGGGTCCTGGACCCCCAATTGGGAACCAATGAGGTCCATTGTGATTTGAACTCTGATGTGACTCATAAAGCTTCACATTAAGTCTAAATAAATTAAAAACTAAAATCTGTATTTTGTCCAATTTAAGTCTTCACTGGCATCACTCAACGACTCAAAGTAACGATTAAAAAGCACACTGTAATTAATTCCTAGAATATAAACCTAGTAATGCACACTTAAACACTGTTCTCCTACACATGCATGCAAAGCTTAGTTTGTCTCAATGTCATCCAATGACCTCTGCATCCCTCTCTTCCTCTTTTATATAAATGGCCTCTGGAACCTTGAGAGATGTTGCACAAGTTTCATCTTTTATTTTTGTTATTAAAAGGAGCAGAGCTCTGACCCTGGGAGAGACGGGGCTGGCAGCTCTCCATGGGCCTTGGCTTCACTGCTTGCAAATATTTCACATTCATAACACTTTCAAGGCTACACTTAGAGAGTGTAAAAAAATCACAAATCATCAACCCGTACTGTCAAAGAATTGTTCCTGAGTCAAAAGAATAACACTTGGCAAAATGTAATGCGAATAGCTTTTGTGGGAGTCAATCTATTAGAAAGCAGACAGTCTTGTAAGTTGGGACATGCGGCAGGGTTTTTTTTTCTCCTTATTGTAGCAACACTTCTTGGCAATGAACAGTTTGCTGCTGGAAAGCATGTTTTATTCACTTTTAAATGACAACACATGTGTAAAAAAAAACATGCATTTGTGGGATGGGCCACAGATCCACGTTCCTCTGAATCAGTTGCCTAAGATGTGCAAAAGATGAGCTGGAGAACATTGTTCAAATACTTATTTACTTGTTTGTAGAATATCCTAACCGTGAATATCTGCAACAGTGGAGTCGAGGCGATGTTTTACTCGATTGTCGGTCTCCCACATTTTTAGCAAAAAAAGCCACTTATGTGGCCCTTAAAAAGTGGTGAACTTGATTTAGTGAATGAGGCACTGTCACAACTGCTTCATTGATGTCACTCTCTGGCCAATCAGCAGCCTGCAGTCTGTTGCAGTCATGTTTTTATCCTGACTTGGCTCGCTTCGAACCATGACTGAGCAGGTTCGATAAAAGTACCTGGTGACAGATACTAGACCAGACTGAAATACTCTCAAATCATGTAGTCGGGCGAAGTAAGCAGTAGTACCTTCAATCATGTTGATCTGCAATAAACAGACGGTTTAGTTTTTTTAAATGAGCTGAAGTAAACGTAAGGTATGTTTATTGGGAAAATGAATACAACTGTTTTTAGTAATAAACAATTAAGGCACACCTGAAATGTTCCTGCTCATACCTAAATTTTTGCAGCTGTACAATGCAATTTCTTGACATATTGTGTCGTCTTCTACTCACTCACAGCATCACTTCATGTCTATCAGTCTCCTTCAGTGCCTGCTTCAGTCTTCAAAGCAGGTCAGCATGGCAACAGTCCCTAACAGAGCTGCAGTGCTCATGCTAAAATGGGAACCGCATGTGCATTCTTTGGAAAAAGAAATAAAGGCTCAAATGAGAGTGTTAAAATTTCTCTAATTGTATTTTCCTCTTGGAGGTGTTTCTTCTCCCCAAAGTAGGCCATTAGCTACAAAGAGAACGGCTAAGCTGCTGGATAATGGGAATAAAAATCGAGCTAAGGACTACAGCTATGTTTACTACGACACTCCAGTCCGCAGGCTTTGTCATCTAAAAATGGCTTTACTGGCTTAGTCACTCACCCCCAATTTCTCGAAGGGGTGAGATCTCCATGTATGTGAAACGGACTTATAAAAGGACAGGAGTGCAGCCGCTGCTGCAGCTCCTCCACAAGGCCAACATTACAACATTCCCAAGACGAGGTCTGAGGAACATTTTGCACATGGTAATTATCTGCCTAATTCCCAATTCAGGTTTTTTGTCAAAGTTTTCCATCATTAGCATGTTTTTAGCCCAGCCACTTGTGGAACTGTGGGGAACCAGAAGGGGAGGGTGTACGAAAAGCAGAATCCAAGAGTCAGACAGTGGGAGACCTATTCATGCAGTTCTCAGCCCCTGAACCAGGCAGTTGTGCTGCCTGATATATGACATTGTGGAAAAATGGACAATTGAGCCAAATGCCGGATACAAAACTTAAATAACATACTGGTCTGTTGAGAGTCGATGTTTGCAATGTTGTCCAAAACTTTTTCTCTTCTTAGAAAGCTCACCCTTCTTGCCAAGCCCAGGGCAATGTAGCATTTCTCCCCAGCGTCGACTATCTCCACTTCATAGTAGTGGCAGCGGGTGGTGAGAGGCTGGCGGGCCTGGGCCAAACCCACATCCATAATGCTCTTCCCTTTGCCAACATACTCCAGGAGCTGAGAAACAGGATAAGAAGACAGACGGGGAGAAAAAGGACGGGGGCATTTATATCAAGAAATGAACAACAGAGTCACATTACTAACCGAATTTGACTGTTTTCATACCGATATATAAACTGCATTTCCATACGAGAGCAAATGGCTGCATCTTCAACACATTAGGGTCTGTAGCTACTGCACTTTGGCTTTGTTTACGCTAATAATAGTGGTTTTAAATCGATGCAATGAATCTTTTCTATTGTGCTTCCATCTAAAGCTCTGACACATAAACACAGTCATACTTATGGCCAACATATAGCACTATTACCCCTTACTCAGCATTATTCAGTGTTACTCAACAATACTGAATCATTATGTTAATACGTTTGAGCAGTTTAGCATCGACTCTCCTTTGATTGTTACACATTTATATGTCTCTTCAGTCCGTCGGGTGCGAGACACAGCTGCTCAAGCTTGAACAAGACCCTTAGCCTAGAGTTGTTAGAAAGAGACTTAACAGCGCAACCAGTTATAGCGAGCATGACCTCAGTGAGTGGGCATCGTGACAGGCTGACACTTCCAAACCCGGTCTAACCCTCGCTGAGCCGCCCACTGTGGCTACCCTGCAAGTATGAACAGCCACTGGAGGGTTTCGGGTCTATTTTGATCTTAAGCATCGAAACAGGTGAGGATGGGTGGGTACAGGTGAGTAGGTGGGCAGCTAGGCAACCATAAAGCCTTTAGGCTGAGTGGTGTTTCCACTGCCTGTGTCTGCAGTGAGGAATACGCCCCCGGTTTTAAAGGCGAGGATGACAGATGAGGTGGGGGTGGACAAAATTACTTCTGTATTAAGCCTGTGTGTGTGTGTGTGTGTGTGTGTGTGTGTGTGTGTGTGTGTGTGTGTGTGTGTGTGTGTGTGTGTGTGTG
>JAUESE010068764.1:0-16017 GCA_032274725.1 Malacoctenus triangulatus
AGTCTGGGAGTCTCTGCTGAGACTGCTCCCCCCGCGACCCGGCTCCGGATAAGCGGGAGATGATGGATGGATGGATGACTACCCGACAAATACAGGAAAAACTCAGGCAACTTCACCTTTGACCCCGAACTATCCAACCAAAAATGAGAATAAACCCTGAAAATGGGCCAAAAGAGAACAATAAAAGAAATAAGGGACTGGCCAAGACCTACTAAGACAATGCTAAATGCCTCAGGTGGCTCAAAGACTAATTAAAGCAAAACTTGGAACAGCTTTCCCAACCATAATGGTAAAACCTTAGGTAGACTAGTGCAACAGATGCCACCCCACCAATCCCAGAAAATTAAGATAAAGATTCTTAAAGCCAGGCATTAAGTCTCCTGAAACACACTGAAGCACCTTAATACCAGCGTCTAAACCACGTGTGGGTCCTAAAAAACCCAGACCTCGGAAATAACAGAGCCCAGATTGTCGGAACAGACATATTAGTAAACCCGAGAACAAAAGTAAGTCCCTGAAATGACTTCTGCGTCTCAATGGCATTATGCCAACAACATCATCGAATCAAAACAAAACATGAGATAAAGGCAAAAGAGTAATCAGGAGGGGGAACTTGACTGACGTGCGCCGGCCAGTGCATTTCCCTTGGCCCCCTACTCCAAACGGCCCAGTCGACGGATGAAGCAGGGGGGGGTCACTGAGATAGATTCCCTCACCTAACCCTAACCCTAACCCTCTAACCCTAGCCCTTTTCAGAAAAAGGGGCCATGTGGTTTCATCAAACAGAATTTACATTAAAAATCCAAACAAGTTAAACACTAAATAAGTTAAAGATGAAAGGTTCAGTTTAAAAAGTCACTGCATGTTCATTCTGTTTTGGAAGTTCTATTGGTCCCGCCCCCAGCACTACATAAAGGCTGCAGCCCGAAGAGGCTCATTCATTCTTTGTAAGGACAAGTTGTCACAGCTCATACCAAGCAGTAGCAGTGTACCAGTTCTGAGGAAGACCCAAAGGTGGTCGAAACGTCAACGACGGAGCACATGCTACTTTTTTGTCTGGGAGGAACGTTTCTTTTCGGGATTTTTTTGTTTTCTCATTTTTTTATTTTTGTGATGAAAACTTTCATTTCATTGTTTTAAAATAAAAAGGATAACTTTCCCCATTAAAGGAAAATGCTTTGGGTTTGTTTTTTTCACAAAAACACAGAAATATCCCCCCCCCCCAAAAATTAAAAACAAAAAAGACTAAAAGAAGTATATACACTATTATGGAGGGACAATGAACGGAGGTCCATCATGGACGGAGACGCCAGCGCCCTTGGGTCCATCTTTCAGGGAGGGCATTTGGTGAGATGGAGCGTGCACTTACTGCCTCCTTTCAAAGGAGACAGTCTAAATTTCCCTAATCCTAAACCCTAACCCCAAACCCTCTCCAACGGGGTAACAAAGGTTTTCTCTCGCTGAGTTAAGAATTTTGGTTTGGTTTTAACGTGGGTTTTATGTGTAACATGTCTCCTTTCTCTTTTTTTTCTTTTAAGGCACAAGTTAATTTTACTTCATTTTATTTTTATTTATTTTCTAGATTATTATCTCTTGGTTTTAGGTTTGATACTTGTTCATGAACATTTTAGCATGTCTTTATTTTTATCAAACCGTTTTTCAGTTTTATCCTCTCAGGAGGCCAGAGACCGCAGGGGCCCTGCCCCCCGCCCTCGGAGAGCCTCACCTTCTACCAGTCCAGGAGCTTGAAGCACACCCCCAGGTTTTAATCACACTAAATTATATTTTAAAATTTTACAAACTGTCCACCATGTGGCGATCATCACCAACGCTAATAGAAATAAAGTGGTCCCGTTAGGCATGCAAAGGAAAACAGAAAAGCTCACAACGTTCATCAAACCGGCCTGCCCAAATCCAGACGTATTAAACAGGATTAAAGAAAATTCCAAACTTTGGATGGAGCACAACCTCCACATCCTTGAGGACCACTACAGTAATGTACTTGCAACTCTCCTCCAGAGTCACCGTTGTTCAACCTGCAGCTATGGACAAAGTGTTAACCTGGGCTCGAAAGAGATATGGAAGGAGACTCACAACGACGTCTGTTGATAAATTTAAAGCTTTATTAACTCAGACTTCAGGCCCTGCTCCAGATCAGGTGAGTTCCCTCCCCTTAGAGCCTCACAACCTCAGGAAGGTAGCCGGTTCCCTCACTGTCCTCCTCCACCAGGTCCACGCTGTCCACAGTTTCTGAGCCTAAAAGAAAACAAGGTAAACCATGAACTTTCTAACATTAAAAAACCTTCGGCACCAATTCCAAAACCCAGATTAATCAGCATTCAAGCCCAGGTTCATAAACATTCTGTTAATAACCAAACCTTACCTTCTGTAAATACCGTTACTTCCTCGGCCGTTCTCTCTTCTTCTCCCCCCAGATGCAGCGATGCTCAGGTGGGCACAAAGAACCCTCTTCTCTGCACGGCGAGGGAGGAGGAGGACGACGAGATTGCGGCACGGGTCGATGCTACAGACCCCCCTCCTTCCTCCTCAATTTCGCCGTCTCCTGTTTCCTCATCACAAACAGAATCGTCACATTTAAACCTGGATAATCAAATTACTTAAAACCAATTGGAATGCAATAACCTTATCATCTCAGAATCCCAACTCCAGGAAATATCATCTATTAGTCCGGTTAACTCTCCACTTCTCAATCCGACAGGTCTCCCGGAGGAAGGGCGTGGAGGTGCAATGACTGTTAACATCGGGGATCCAAGCATATTGACCCCTGAGCAAGGCGACAGGTTGGAAATGATGGGAAATGTTGTGAAATGTGAGAAGGCACTGAACGGACCCCCATCTGATCCACATCCCAAGACACCCGCAGATGCTCACCCGGTCTCTCCCGCACCTCTGCGCCCTGAACCCACGGTCCATCAGCGTACTCATCAAAAAATTAAAAACTGGCATCTGAAAATCAATAAACCCATTTTCCTTATTGGAGACTCTAACCTGGCTCGTATGTCACCCTTTTATCATCCCCAGATTCAGATAGATAGCTTCCCGGGAGCGCAATTTCATCATATTTCACACATCCTGAAGGGCTTGTCCCCCGAACCGTCTGTTAAAACCGTCATCATTTCCCTCGGCCTCTATAATTGTCTACAACTCCAACAGTTGCTCACCATCATTAAACAATTAAACACTTAATCAGCCAAATAAAACTTACCTTTCCATCAGCTTCATTATCCATTCCGATCATAAATATAAGTCCTCAACTTCAGGAGGCACATAAAAATAAATTTAGATTTCTTAATCATTATATTCTTAAAAAACATAGATTTCTAAATGAACTAAATCCCCTTCTTTTTAAAACCGAGCCTACAGACCCAGTTCAATGCACCCAGGAGACGACGAACAAAATGGTCAACAACTGGATCGACCAGTTAAACTGTTAGAGGGGGCCCAGAATCTCTTTTCAACCCCCTACCAATCCAACGTCACCAATTTATCATCTCATAATATTAACCTGGAGGAATTAGCTTTACTGGAGAGGGGTCTTACGTTTATTCCCGCTCCAAAACTCCCCAATCTGCTTCAATTGTGAAATGATTTACATAAATTTCATAGGAAACTTAAAATATTAGAACATTTTAACTTCGACAGAGATTACGTCTATATACCATTCACCGATCAATCCAAATAGGAACCGGTGGGGGAGGGACTCTCACACGCTCTGAATGACCTGATCCACAGGGACGAGGAACTTTTAATAGCCCTAGAAGCCTCGAAGTCATTATCCAAAAATCACAGAGTCGCAGAGAGTAGCAATAAACTTAGGAGAAGGAGGGACATTGTCATCAAGCCAGCAGACAAGGGAGGACAGTTGGTACTGCAGGACAGACAGGATTACCTCACGGAGGCGAACAGGCAACTTAATAACCGCAAGAACTATGTCCCCTTCCGTGACTGCCTCCAACCAGCAACCCGCGAACTTAGACCGATTTTAGACAGTCTTTATCGAATAAAATATATCACGATTGAGCAAATTTTTTATCTTTTTGGGCCTGTAGCCCCACGCCCATGACAATTTTATCTTTTACCCAAAATCCACAAACCTCCGAGCTCCTAGACTGTGCCTTTTAAAATTCCTCCTGGATGCCCGATTGTGAGTGACTGTGGGTCCCAGTCTTACAGAATAACCAAATACATCAATCATTACATCAACCCATTAGCGAGGAAACATCCAAGTTACATCAAAGATACTTATGATTTTGTTAATAGATTGAAAAACATAATAGTTCCAGAAGACGTCTTTTTATTTACAATAAATATTGAGTCACTGTACACAAATATTGACACTAACCTTGGTTAAAGAGCACTCCGCAGCATTTTTCAGGACAACCCGGACCCCGGTTACCCAGACGAGGAGACTTGCCAGCTGCTCCGCCTCACCCTCCAAAGAAGTGACTTTACTTTTAACCCACAATGGTTTTTACAAGTATGTGGGTGCGCCATGGGAAGGAAATACTCCCCAGCCTATGCAGACATTTATATGGCACACTGGGAGCACGGCGCAATGAACAAATGCCTGGCGCACCTTTACCTTTATCTCTGGTACTTGGACGATATTTTCGGTGTGTGGGCTGACTCTCCCCTCATTGCTTCGGGGAGTTCCTATACACACTCAATACACACTATCCAAACATTAAAATAAATCACAATAAACAGTTAAAAGAAATAGATTTTTTAGATACCACGTTTTTTTTGTTTTTTTTCACAATTTTAATAACAATACAAAAAAACTAGCAACTAAGGTTTTTTTTAAGGACACTGACAAACATACACTTTTATTTAAAACAAGTTATCATCCTAAACATACTTACCGGGGTATTATCAAATCACTGTTAATTCGTTTTTACAGAATTTGTACTTACCAGAGGGATGTTGACGGAGCAGCTGGTATTTTATTCGAGGCTCTCAGACAGCGGGGATACTTACGTCATTTCCTAAGGATGATCAAGGCAGAAGTGAATAGACAGTTCACGAGTCCAACGGCCCCAGTAGAGCCGACAAATGGGAGCCCCCTGCTGGTGCCTTTTATCATGACATATCACCGCCAACTTCATTGTATTAATCAGAGGGTGCGGGAGAATTTTACCCTTTTACAAGGGTAGTACACACCCAGTTTTTCTCGGAGGTATGTATTGGGATCAGGAAGTTGCACAGGGCTCCCCCTTTTCTTTATAATATACGTTCGGGACAGGGAGCACCGTCAAAAACATTTTGGTCGCTGTCCGATAAAAGCATAATATATGCAATCGAATGTTCACATTGTAATAAAATCTATATCGATGAAAGCAAAAATGCCATCAAGGACCGTATAGCACAGCACCGTTACCTCATCAAAACGAACAGAATACGTGCACGATGCACTTTCACTTTCGCAAAGTGGGCCTGCATCACTTCAGTTTTAGAGTTTTGGAACAAAATCTCAACTGGTCCACAGCACAGAGAAGATACCATGAGAGAGAATGGATACAAAAACTCAACACGATTTCACCGTCGGGTTTAAACGAAAAATACTAATTTAAGTGTCAAATCAGAAGACATGGTGAAAAATGCACCTTACGTTCAGTATAGCACTTTATATATAAGGGAACGACATAACTTGTTTTCCTTTTTCTTTTAATGTCTTCATGAATTGCCATTTTAATTATTTTATTTATTTATCTCATGGCTCTTATCGGTTAATTTTAATTTTATCCCATTATTTATTCGTGTTAATATCCAATTAATTGGCATATATTATGAATTAATTTTAGCCTTTTGTTGACTTCCATTAAAGTACAAATGTGTGCCCCTTCATCATCATATTGTTTTTGCATGCTTCTTGCAGTTTTTGAAACTCCCCTGGGGGCACCCTAAGGATCCCTAGCGCTTGAATATTTTAGAGGGATCTTGCATGATTCAATTTCTTTTATGAAAACCTTTTACTGTCAATGGATGCAGAAAATAGACTTGGTCCAAATTTTAACTTTTTATCCTTGTTTTGCACCCTAGTGATCTTAAATCATTTATTTCTTTATTTTTTACTTTTCGAGGGTTTGATAATCTAGTTTCTTTGTTTGTTTTGGTTTATATATGTACATTTATTCCTTTTAAGATAAAATGGGGAGATAAGTTTTTTATTTATTTACCTATAAGGGAGATGGGAAGAGCAACAGACCCTTTGTGAAAACCGCGTGTTGTATGTATTTATTTATTTATTATATTTTTATTAATGCATGAAGTGTTTATTCCTCTGCTTTTTTCGATACACAGGTTTTAACCGAGATTAATACTGTGGGTTTGCATGTAAATTAACAGCGTGCACAAGGAAGATTTGTTATTAGATTTTATCTCTGGGTTGGTTGCAGTTTCCTGGTGCCTCCTTTGAGCCCCCCCCCCCTCCCCTCTTTCTCCCATTCCCCAACTCTACTCCCTTGCCCCTCCTTTCCTACCCTAACCCTAACCTTGATCCCCCCCCCCCCCACCCCCTACTCCAAACCCTTCTCTTATCCTAACCCTAACCAACCCCCCCTTTTCTTAATCTATTTTTTATTTGTAATTTATCCTTTTTATCTTCGTTTTCTCTTACTAATAAAGTTATTTATTGGGCTTCTTATGAAATACTAGCCTACCTCTATAGTAAGCTCTTCCCTTGTTTTAATTGAAACCACAGCTAACAGTTTGCTGAGACTTTCTACCTCTCTTGGTCACCTTTGACCTCACTGATGTCAGCCACCAGGGCATCCGGTCCCTTCGTATTCTCCTCATCTGTTACGCTATGTTTTTTTTAACCCCTTTAATTTTTTATTTCTTTTGTTTTAGATGTTCTTAGTATTCAATTTTATTGTTTAACCTGGGTGAAAGATAACTTGTAAGTATATTTAGAAAAATACTTTTGGCCCCAATTTTAGGCCTGTTGCCTGTGTTTTTCGCTTTTCATCCCCCTAACCCCTAACCCTAACCCATCACCAGTGACAGTGGCTGCTCGGCATTGGACATATGCTTTTTGACCTTTGCGTACCACTTCATACCAAAGATCTCCATGCCACTGCACAATCTTGCATTTTTTTAGATCTCTGAAGATTAGAGCAAGGAAAAATCTGATTTCCAGATCCTCAGATCCTTCGGTTTTCCAGGAGGACTTGAACCTTTCATGGCTCCAATGGAAGATTGGCGTTCCTCTGATGCAGATCCCCCAAAAGAACTTAAACAAGTGCTGCTCCCATAACAGCAGGGCCAACGTTCCTGCTCTCACACAGTGGGGACAAGCGCTTGATGCGGAGGACCTGCAGATTGTTGTGAGTCCAGTTGGTAAGTGGGGAAGGCTTGCTGCTGGCTCTGTTTGGTGGGGCAAGTGCAAGAAAACCACGGATGTGGGTTGCGCTTTTGGGGTTGACTGAATCACACCCTAATGACACAGAAATCTCTTTGTCCACAGAAGAAAGAGGATGACCCCAAACCATCTCCTACACTGCAAGTTCCGCCTGATAGGTGCTCCAGCAGGACAGAAACCCCTCAAGTCCAGCATGGCTCTTGAACTCGTTTTGGAGGAGATTGTGAAGGTGGCCCAAGACATCTCGGACAACTGGAAGGAGTCCCTCACCACCATCGTTGTCTCTGAAAGGCAGGACCAATGGGTATGTTGACAGAAGGTTGTTTAGGTCAGGCACATTGACAAGATGCTCTCGGGAGGACATGAAAGGAAACTCTGAATGTGACTGAAATGTCAACACGCCTTCTATCCACAACTGGAGCTGCCCTACCATCTTGTTTGTGAGCTCTGCAATGTTGTCCATGTATGCCAGTGCTCAGCTGTGCATGGCTTTGTTTGTCTACTGATGAGCCAAGCCCATGGTTGCCAAAAATCCAGACATTGGATGTTTGAATTTGCAACCAAAGTGTGTATGTGCTGAAGTCACATACATCTGGAGGTAACTCAGCTTTGCTTTGAACAAATTGGCCAGCTTCCTGGAAAAATTGGGAGCATTGCCATCCAGATTTGACACAAAATTTGCAGCTTCATGAATGGATAAGGCGGAGAAGTAGCTGCCCCTAGCCCCTCCTACCTCCTCCAATCCTACCCGTGCCCTCAGCAAGTGCATGTTCTCATCCTTGCACCTGAGGGTCACAGCCACATGTTGTGTCAACCGAGTCACAAATCGTTCATTGACAACATCGCTGAGGTTAAAAGCTTCTGGCTGTTTCTGGCCAAATTTCGTCAGTTTGCAAAACGCTGAATGGGGTCCCATGAGTAGTCTCATAGATAGCCTTATCAAGAAAACTAAGCAGGAACTCCTGATCTTGAGGCAAGATGTTCCAGCTGGAAATGTTATTCCAACTGTTTTTTTGGATGATGGGTCGCTCCATCTCATGACAGGGCAGCTGCTGGAGCTTAGTCTGATATCGACCCCTCACCTCTTTTAAGATTCCCGCAGACACATCAAAGTTGACCTTGCCCAACAGCCGAAGATCTGGTTTTTGAAAGTCCTTGGGGAGAACTGTGAGACTTTGAAAATATCCCCCATCTGTCACTGCCACATATGTGCCAAAGCACTTCACAAAGGCCTCTCTCCCTTTACTGGACATTTTGTGGAGATCCAGATGTTTTTTCAGGAAGAGAACGTGCCTGACACATGCTGTGGGACTGGGTGGCTTCAGGTTCAGATGATGGACTCCCACCTTTATGTGGGCCAGCTGTTGAACCTCGATGCAAACACCATCAATATCGTGTTCCACCTCCAAGTGCTGGAACATGTCAACAGTGCTGCTGTTGAAAGCCATACATTTAGTATGGTGTGTGAGGAAGTCAGCAACACTTCCTTGAGAGCAGAAACCCTGCAGAAGAGTCACAGTATTTTCCACTGCAATGCCAAAAATATCTTCCATGCAGTTGGACTCCACATCTGATGGACCTTCAGAGCTGGCCAACATCTCAGCTTGGCCTGGGTTAGAAGAGTCCAAAATGCCTCCCTCAGGTCCTTGAAAGGAAAGACTTTCATCATTGTCATCACTGGAGAGGTTCAAAAAATATTCATATCCGGTCATGAGCTCGTCTCCTGCCATTCTTATCAGGGAGCAGATTCAACACACTCCTTGCTGTCCAAATGTCGAATGCTTTCTGAATGAAAATTTTAACTTGTATATATGTTCTTCTGAATTGATCTAATTTGTAATCCAATAAGACTTTTTAGTTCAAATGACAATTTATTTGAGGTGTTTTTCCACACACACTCACACTTTCAAACACACACTTACACACATATACACACAAACTTGCATTCACACACACACTTAAACAGACATACACTTATAAATACACATGACTAAAAACACACACTTACACAAGCACACATTCACACACACAAACACAAATGCACTTATAAACACATACAACTACAAACACACTTACACACAGTCACACACTTACGAACACACTTACACTCTCACACATTTGTAAACAAACACACACACACTTACACACAGACACACACGTACGAACACTTACACACACACACACACACACACACACACTTGCACACACACACATTCACACTCACACACCCACACTTACAAACACACTTACACTCACACACACTTGCACACAAACACACACAAAGACACACACTTCCACACACACTTATAAACACACTAACACACACACACTTGCACACACACACACACTTACACACACACACACACATACAAACACATATACACTTATAAACACACACAACTACAAACACACACACAAACTTACACACACACACACATACAAACACATATACACTTATAAACACACACAACTACAAACACACACACAAACTTACACGTACACACACACACACATACACTTATGAACACACACAACTACAAACACGCACACACACACTTACGAAACCTCTTACAAACACACGCACTGACACACACACATTTACACACACTCATACAAACACACAAATCTCTGGAATGGAAGGTCGTACAGGCTCATGGGTGGTACCATTGGAAAGGGCGTGTCCATAGTATGGGAGGCGGAGCCTACTTTCATGTCTCTACTACCCTCCTTTAAAAAGTTATTCAGCAAAAATGGTCGTTCCATTCGTTTCTATTGGAAAACACATTTTGGCCTATAACTTCGAAACTAAAGGTCCTAGAGACTTGGAAACTTGATCCGGCTGACATACGCGATAAGGGTCAAAACATTGCCACCGAGGGCACAGATTTAATTTTGCAAATTTTTTTTCTTTTGTTTTTTCAATTCATCTAGTTTTAAAATTACTTTACTGTTACAAAAAGGATCAAAAAAAATTAACATAACACTTTCAAACACCAAACAAAGAATATACAATAACAACATTATTACAATTATTCACAGTATGGGTGACGACTGGCAGGTGGTGTGGAGGCACCGCCGGCAACCAATAGGGTGGGACTGAGGGATGGCCCGTGCACCATCGTAACCCCGTGGGGCACGATACTTCTTTCCCTCACCTAACCTTAACCTTTTCATCCACCTCCCTTTCCATTCCAATCATAAATATTAGCCCTCAACTCCAGGAGGAGCCCAAAAATAAACTCTGATTTTTTAACGATCATATTCTGAAAAAATATAGATACCTTAATGAACTTAACCCCTTCCTTTTTCTCACAGAGCCTACAGATCCGGTCCACTAGACCCAGGAGACAGCAAATAAAATCGTTACCAGTTGGATAGACCAGTTAAACTGCTAGAGGAGGCTCCGAATCTTTTTTCAACCCCCCACCAATCTAATGTAACCAATTTATCATCCTATAGCATCAGCGTGGAGGAATTAACCTTGCTGGAGAGGGGCCTGACATTTATTCCCACGGCAAAACCACCCAACCTCCTTCAACTGAACAGTGATATCCACGCTTTAGATATAAAACTTAAAATACTAGAACATTTCAATTTTAGTCACGATTACGAACATGTACCATTCACAAACAATTCCAGTTGGGAACCGGCAGGGGAGGGACTCCGGCTCGCCCTTAGGAGTCTGCTTCAAAAGGACGGGGATCTTCTAACTACCCTCTCGGTGCCTAGAAGCCAACAGCTGAATATCACAGAAACGCAAAGAGCAGCTTTAAACAAACTCAGTAAAAGAAAGGATACCAATATTAAACTGGCAGATAAGGGAGGACAGGTTGTTCTGCAGGTTCACCATAATTATCTCATTGAAGCAAACGGGCAACTGAGCAACCTAAAATATTATGTACCCCTGCGTAACTCCCTCCATCCAGCCACCCGGGACCTTATCAGGCTGATTTTAGAATCATTTTACATAAAAAAATATATTTCAATAAAGCAAATGTTTTACCTTCTCAGCCCCGAGTCTCCACACCCATGGTAGTTTTGCCTTTTACCGAAAATCTACAAACCTCCGGACTCCGGACTGTGCCTTTTAAAATTCCTTCTGGACGGCCTTTTGTGAGCGACTGTGGGTCTGAGTCTTATAGGATATCAGAATATATTGATTACTATATAAACCCATGACCTAGGAAACATGCAAGTTTTATTAAGGACATGTCCGACTTCGTCAATAAACTCAAAACCATCACAGTCCCACAAAACGCCTTTTTATTTACCATCGATATTGAGTCTTCATACACCAATATTGATACTACTTCAGGTTTTCAGGCACTCAAGACCTCTTTCCAGGACTACCCGGACCCCAGTCGCCCAGATGAGGAGATCTGCCAGCTGCTTCGTCTCACCCTCCAAAGGAACGATTTCACATTCAACTCTCAGTGGTTTTTACAGGTATGTGGGTGCTCCATGGGTCAGAAATATTCCCCGGCTTATGCCGACATCTATATGGCAGACTGGGAACGTGGAGTAATGACCAAATGCATGGCACCCCTACCTGTACCTTAGATATCTAGACGACATTTTTGGGGTGTGGATGGACAAACAGCTAAATCAGGTAGAATTTTTAGACACCCAGGCTGTTTTTCATAACTATAAAACCAATGGCAAACATTTAGCAAGCAAAGTTTACTTCAAGGATACAGATGGACACACACTTTTACACAAAACCAGCTACCACCCCAAGCATACATACTGCGACATTGTCACGTTCTGTCTCCACCTGTCACGTGTTTTCACTGTCTGGTCTGGTGTCATAGTATAATCTGTAGTCTGTCACTCCTAGTTAGATCACACACCCGGTTTTAATCTTCCTATGCATTCCTATGCATTCCTTGTGTTTCCTCGGTTCCCTGTCCTCCTGTCTCCACCCCTCACGCTCATTAGTGTAGATCAGCTGCACCTGGTGGGGCGGGTACTTAAGGGTGTGTTTGTTGGTGTCTCGTTGCCAGTTTGTCTGTGTTCCCATGCCAGCATTCCAGTGTTTTCTTGTCTCCCCGTGTGCTCCCCTGTTGCCGACAGCCTGTATGACCTGCTCACGTCTGCTGGCTCCGACCCACGTGTATCTACTGACCACGTCTCCGTCTGTCCTACGTCACCTCCGTCTACGGCCCTCGACCCTCGCTTCTGTCCTGACGTCTCCGCTGCCTGCCTGGGATTTGTCAATAAATCACTATTGAACAGAACATCGCTCTCGGCGTGTATTTGGGTTCGAGTCCTCGTGACAGAACAAACTGGCCACATGGACCCAACCGCCAGAGCGCCCAGCCCGGCAGCACCCACCGGTGAGCAAGTGCAGGAGCTGCATGCTCAGCTCCAACAGTACTGTAACCAGTCCGAGAACATGTTTAGCTCACTGGGGGCCGAGCTACAGGCTATCTCGGCACATATGAACTCGCCCTCACTCTCGTCTGCATCTACGCCACCCGTTCTCGCCGCTCCACCTACCTTCTCTGGGGACAAAGATAATTTTTGCCAGTTCTGCGTCTAAGTTGAGCTGCATTTTGAGCTTCGGGCGGCCCAGTTTCCCACCGAGTGTTCCCGAGTGGCGCTCATCGTCTCACTGCTGTCCAGCCGAGCCGCCACCTGGGCTGCAGCAGAATGGGAGAACTCCGGCAAGGCCATGTCGTCGGGTAAGACTCTTTTCCGCACCCTCGCCTGCTTATTCCGGAGGTCGTTGGTCGGACTGGAGGCGGCTCACTCTCTGTTTTCGGCAAAGCAGCAACAAAGCAGGGCAACACGTCGGCAACGGACTTTGCCATCAGGTTCCGCTCGCTCACCGCGGACAGTGGCTGGAACAAGGTGGCCATCTTTGATGCCTTCCTCCACGGCCTATCTCCTCGGCTCAAGTCGCTCCTCGTGGCTCGGGACCTCCCCGCCGACCTTGATGAGCTCTTCGCCCTTTACCTCCGGACAGAACGACGGTTTTCTGAGTGGGGGGTGTCCCCGTCTCTGGAAGCCACCCACCGTTGTCCACTTTCCGAGGCTCCGCCCCCCAGGTCCACGGTTCCCACTTCCTCGTCCACAGAGGGCGCCGGAGTGGAGCCAATGCAGATCGGGAGGACACGACTCACCTCCGAGGAGAGAGAGTGCCGTTTCCAACTTCATCTGTACATCTACTGTGGCCAGCCAGGTCACAAACGGGCCTCCTGCCCCGTGAGAGGCAAGTTTGACACAGCCTCTCCCCCTCTTGTGATGAATCAGAACCCAAAGGGGAGACCTCGTCCTACATTTTCCGTCCTGCTCTCTTCTCCTCATGTTTCCCAACAGGTGGCAGTCCTGGTGGATTCAGGGGCAGACGCTAACCTTGTGGACTTCAAACTGGCTGAGAGACTCCACCTGGAACTGGTGCCCTTGGACAGACCCTTAGAGACCCAGGCCTTGGATGGACATCAAATGCCCCGAATTTCTCACGTCTCCCAGCCAGTCAAGGTTAGTTTCCCCGATCACCACCAGGAGACCGCCACCTTCCTGGTGTTCAAGTCACCCAGTTGTCCCCTAGTTTTGGGTCTTCCCTGGTTGCGGCGCCACAACCCCCACATGGACTGGGTTGCGGGCAAGGTGCTCGCATGGGGGTTCCAATGTTCCGATTGCTTCCCCGAGTCACACGAAACCCACGTGGTCACCTATCTAGCCGCTGTGGAGGCACATCCCGTGCTCCCAGCTAATGTCCCCAGCTGCTACCACGACCTAGGAGAAGTCTTCTCCAAGACTCGGGCCACCTCCCTGCCTCCGCACTGCCCATACGACGGCGCCATTGACCTCCTGCCTGGCTCCCCCATCCCCAAGGGACGACTCTACTCGCTGTCCAGACCGGAGCAGGAGACCATGGATGCCTACATCCAGGAGGAGTTGCGGGCGGTGTTCATACGGCCCTCTTCATCACCAGCTGGGGCCGTCTTCTTCGTGGCGAAGAAGGACGGGTCACTCTGGCCCTGCATCGACTACCGAGGCCTGAACGACATCACCGTCAAGAACCAGTACCCTCTCCCTCTCATGTCCTCTGCATTCAAACTCCTCAGGGACGCCCAGGTGTTTACTCGTCTGGACCTCAGGAACGTTTATCATCTGGTCCGGATAAGACAAGGGGACAAGTGGAAGACCGCCTTTAACACCACGTCTGGACATTATGAATACCTTGTGATGTCATTCGGTCTCTGCAACGCACCAGCAAGCTTCCAAGCTCTTGTCAATGACGTCCTTCGGGACTTCCTGAATGTTTTTGTGTTCGTGTACCTGGATGACATTCTGATTTTCTCCCCTGATCCTCAGACGCACCGCAGCCAGGTCCGCAAAGCTCTCCGCCGGCTGCTGGAAAATGGACCTTTTGTGAAGGCTGAAAAATGTGACTTCCTTGTCACCTCCACAGCGTTCCTGGGTCTCATTGTTTCCCCAGGCCAGATCCAGATGGACCCAGAAAAGGTCCGAGCGGTGACCTCCTGGCCGGTGCCCTCGAACCGTAAGCAACTCCAGCGCTTCCTAGGCTTCGCCAACTTCTACAGACGCTTCATCAAGGGATTCAGTGGCATCGCGGCACCCCTCCATCGTCTCACCTCAGTCCTCGCCTCATTCCACTGGAACCTGGAGGCGGACACCGCCTTCAAGAACCTCTGTGCCGCGTTTGCCACTGCCCCTATCCTCGCACAACCAGACCCAGGCCGGCAGTTCGTAGTCGAGGTGGACGCCTCCAACGAGGGAGTTGGCGCCGTCCTCTCCTAAAGGTCAGTCTCCGATAACCGCATGCACCCCTGTGCTTACCTTTCTAAGAGGCTGACTCCCGCTGAGAAGAACTACTCGGTGGGTGACCGCGAACTGCTGGCCATGAAGGAAGTGTTCGAGTAGTGGAGGCACTTGCTGGAGGGAGCCGCTCAACCCTTCATCATTTGGACGTATCACCACAACCCGGAGTACCTGCGCACCGCAAAGACACTTAGCGCTCGGCAGGCCCGGTGGAGTCTCTTCTTCTCCCATTTCAACTTCACTGTAACCTACAGGCCTGCCGAGCGTAATGTGAAGCCGGACGCTCTCTCCCATGTCTTTGAGAAGGAGGACACCGCTGCCGCCCCGGATCCCATCCTTTTCCAGGAGCATCATCATCAGGGCTGTCACCTGGGAGGTAGAGCAGCAAGTTAAGGAGGCCCTTGAGGGACAGCAGGTACCCGGGAACGTACCACCTGGGTGCCTCTTCGTTCCTGAGGGTCTCCGTCCCCATGTTCTCCGATGGGCTCATACTTCCAGGTTGACGGTCCATCCCGGGGTGGCCCGCACTCACCACGTCCTCCTGCGACGTTTCTGGTGGCCACATATGCTGCGGGATGTGAGGGAGTACGTGGTGGCCTGCCCGGACTGTGCTCGTAACAAGTCAAGTAACTCTCCTCCGGCAGGTCGTCTTCTCCCCCTCTCGGTTCCCCGCCGTCCGTAGTCCCACATCTCCCTGGACTTCGTTACCGGTCTCCCCGTTGTTAAAGTTATTAAAGTTCTCATGTTGTACAGAATGACACATTTTAGTTTTATGCTGACTCATACACACTAACCCCTACATCTAACCTCTCTGTCACATGCATCCACACACACAGTCACCCGCA